>JAPTHN010000034.1:3510000-4110000 GCA_026936325.1 Platynereis dumerilii
GGTCCCAAAAGGTCCACTATTTAGGTCCAAAATGGTCCCAGAATCAAGAGGATATACCTGGCTTCATGTCAAGTACTTCAAATTGCAATTCAGTGTGTTTGATTTGCCCAGTTGGTCATAGACTTCACAGCTTTTCTGAATTGCAATTCACACATCGGGATGAATTCCCCCACTCCTAATTGCAATTTATCCCTTTTGGCCAGTGCAGGGTAATGTGTTTAACTAAATTACAATTAATAAGCAGGCATAGATACGGTCTCAGCATGAGGCCAGATTGAGGTTTGAAAAACAATTCCTATATTTTGCATAAAATGCAAAAATTTAGTTTTGACCACTGGTCCAATTTAAGGCAAATGGAATTTATATTGGACCACCAGTGATCCAATATTGGGACTACTGGTAGAGAGGAGGTTGAACAAAAGGGAAGAGGCAGAGAGTGAAAGCATAGCCTACAGGGATTCAAGTCCAATGTTAAGATATGTAGTTCCATGCAGTGTCTTCAAAATTTTCACGATGTCACCTGTATGTAGGGTTTATACTGCTTCCAAACGTCCGTCTGTTGGCTTGGGATTAAATGACTGACCAAAGAAAGTACTTGTTACACACTATTCGGCACTTACCTTGTATCTTGGACTCAAACTCAGAGAGGGAGGCAATTAAGAGCCATTAAAGGAGGCAAGAGCCATTGCAGTCTGTCACTTTGATAAAGAAAAGAGTGGAATGTAGCACTGTGAAAATGGCACTTTGTGTGTCATCATGCTGATGATTTGTCATGATCATACCCGATACTTTCCATGTTAATTTGATTTAAGGAGACTTTTCCCCGCTTGTTGATGACAGTCAAACGAAAGGATTATGCATCTGATTTTCACTCTAAAATCAGTTGTGACAAGTCAAATGGCCTTTTCTTGATCATGACTAATCAAACAGCCACTATGTTTCCCATGTTGAAAGTAGAGAAGATGACACTTCATCGGCTATCATTAGTCACACAGTGCATTTTTCACAGTGAACTGGTCAAATTTTTTCAATATCAAAGTGACAGACTGTAAAGGAGGCAAGTGTTACATTGTACATGTTTTAGTAAGGAGACAAGAGCTGCGAAGAATCAGAATGGGAGAAAGCAGGGACAGATGAGGCAGAGAGGGAGAAAGCATAGAGAAAAGAGTCAGGAAGACCGCAAGGAAGGCAAAAGCAATCCAAGAAGCCAAGAACAACACTGTAGGAAGGAGACCAGAGCTGGGGAGGAGTCAGAATGGGTGACAGCAGAGAGGAAGGAGGAGAGGGAGAAAGCATAGAGGGAAGAGGCAGAGAGAGGAGACAAGAGCAATCCAAAAAGAGATCTATATGTATACACCTTAGAAAAGAGAAGAGAATTGGGGATGAGTCAGAATTGGAGAAAAAAAAAGAGGGAGGAGACAGAGATGGACTAAGCAAAGAAGTAGGTGACAGAGACTCAGAGAAGGAGGAGGCAAAGAAGGAGAAACCATAAAGTGAAGAGGCAGTGCGAGGAGAGAAGAGGGAGAAGAAAAGTGCAATCCAAGAAGCCAATATAATGGCTAGCTACACTGTAAAAAAGAGACACGAGCTGCATGGGGGAGGAGTCAGAGAATGGGAGAAAGCAGAGAGGAAGGAGGCAGAGATGGAGGAAGCATAGTGGAAAGAGGCAGATTTATATATATAAGGCAGAAGAGATTTAGGAGGTTAGAGCAATCCAAGGAGCAAAGAACTATACATTGTCAGAAGGATACAAGAGCTGCAGCATGGCAGAAAACGCTGATAAGCTAGTACAGATAGGGAAGAGGAGACATGGCACCTGGATGAGGCAGAAGCTAAGGAGGAGACAATTAAGAGAGGGAGAATGAAGAGTGAAATACTAAGTATAAGCTGGCTGCAGAGATAGGGAGGAAGTACACAACAGGTGGAGGCAAGAGCTGGAGAGAAGGAGGTATAGAGACAGAACATGCTACATGTTGGTAACGGATCATGTCTTGCATTTTATGGAGGAATTAGTACTCCACATTGTTCAGGATTCTTCTCCAACCATCTGGGTGCCATTGGCTTGCTACTTTTAGGTGTCCCAAGAGTCCGAGACCCAATGCCTCATTGTGCCTCCTTCCCTAATTATTAGTAACGGCCTTCATAATGTTAGGATATATTTTAATGATTCTTCACATTTTATTTCTGAATCCATGCATAACAGTAGACCTCATTTTGTGGCTCAAAAAATATTTTTGTGTGAATTAGTGCAAATGAAGTGTGGCCCAAGGATAAATTTGATCAACCTTACCATGACCAGAAAGGCTCAGAATGCACCATTGTCATTACCTTTTCCAAAATTTTCCTGGGGGGGGGCATGCCCCCAGACCCCCCTAGCTTCGCTTCGCACCTTCGGTGCTCGCGAAGTAGAGTCCACTTTCCCCTTAAAAGCACCCCCCCACAACAATTCCTGGCTACAGGCCTGTCTGTGCTCTGAATACATATACAATGTATATATACAGTGGGCACAAATGCACAATAGTGTCACAATCAGCATGCTGAAGTATACAGTAGCTTGGGTAGTGAGACTGTGGGAGTTATACCTGACATGTACAGCGGCTACTTGAGTAACCAGTCATCATAGTCATGTTGGTAACCCAGTCACAAGTTTCAGGTCGACCCAGCCAGGTCACAAGGCTGAAATCTGTGTCAGAAGACTTATAAGTTTCAGTGCAAAATGAGAAGGTCAAACATATAAGCATATAGTTAAAACACTTCTTATTACTCTATGATATAAGGTACCACAGAAAAGTTGCATTGCAGAGCAGTAGCTGACTGGCTGAACACAAAATCTCAAAATGTATTTCATCAATAATGACAATCAAAAAGACAACATTGTTAGAAAGTGGGCTGGGTGGTTATGACTTTACGTCCTGCATTTCTGCCCAGGACAGTAGCAGAACAAGCTGAAGTGAAGGACATGGGAGTGTGGGGAACAATAGACAGGGCCTTTGTTCTCCATGGTTCTGACTTTTCCCAACTTCCCAGGACAAATCATAGAAGACTGAGAGAAACATAGTAAGAAACAGAAGGATGTACATTGATATGCACACGTTCTCTGCCTTTGATCTTATACTGCAAATGAGGGTAGGAAGTGAAGACAGACAGGAATTCACACAGGGACAGACAGACAGTCACAGTCAGCAGTCCAAGACAGACAGCCTGTATGCAAGATCTACAAGATATCACCACAGATATACAGCTGATATCATATGACAAAATACCAATGTTAATTTATTGGTATTGGTAGAGTCAAAGACATATACACAGAGCTCTGTTCCTTAGAGGACCTCTCACCCCTTTGGGACAAGACCCCCTTTGATTGGATCACTGTAGGTCATGGGGTGCAGAGGTCACACAGGGGGTCACACTGGGGGTCACCAGGTTAAGGACTCAAATCAGTTTCACTTGGAATGATACCAAGGACCCCAAAGACCCACTCAGGACTCAGGAAAAGTAACTTGCTTCTCAGAGATGGATGATTGGGGCTTCACGTCCTGTATTTCTTGCTTCTCATAGTGAAAGACCCTTACTCTATGCTGGGCAAGTAAAAGATCCCTCACATGGGGTAAATGTGTAACATGTTGAGGACACCCGCTCTCTCTCCCATCTCATCAATCAACCCTCGCGATCGCCCAGAACTGGGCTTAGAGTGCTGCACTTACCATATCTATATCTATCCATCTATCTATGAATGTATGACACCAAAATAGACTTTCATACTGGTAATCCCAGTGCAGCAGTAACAGTAAGCACTGTGCTTTGTCTCCCCTACAGTCCTACATGGTAACACACTCAAATTGTTTGGAGGTACAGTCAGTCAGATTGCATATATGGAGCTGTATGGGATATTAAATACCACAGATTCCATGATGGAGTGACAGTTCAGTGGAATGGCTGACAACCGGAAGTACCAAGAAGTACATGAAGCAGGAAGTGCATATCTTGGCTCTGTATTGACAACACCATAGAGAAGACAGGAAGTAGAACCATACTGAGACATCTGAGTAGGTGGAGTAAAGTCAAACAGAACAGTCAGCCAGAGACATCCACAAACACAGACTAGTAAGATCTTGATTCTGGTCTTGATTCTGATCTCATAAGAGCATCAACGTCGCATCAAGTCAGAGCTACGAGGGGGAGCAACTGAGCCTCCAAGGTCCCAGCCAGTCTCAAGGTCCCGGATGACGAAGGCCAATCAGGTCACTCGGTGCATGGGGCACACCAGCCCAAGGACATGGGGTTGGCACTCAGGGAAATAGACTCAGGCAAGACTGTAAAGAATAACATATTTTCATAATCCATGGGAAAATTTGAAATCAATACATTTTGATTGGATAGCCAGTAATCAGTCACTTTTGAGACATTCCCACGGGAGGAGTTATCTCTGAACAAAAGAACCTACTGGTTTAGGGAAAACAATTGGGCAGTCATGGAGTCTCAAAGACCAGCCTCTTCTGATTTCTAATTACCATACTCAGCAACTTGCTAGCATCTGATTGGTCTGGGACATGGCCATTCTCAACAAATGTGATAAGGTCTTTTTATATAAGGTGGGGGTTGGGAAACAGGCCAAGGCAACCAATGGAAATGTCAAACAGAACTTTATGGGCCTACTACAGTGTAGGTAACTCTGTATTCTTGTAAGTTAGGCCAAAAAGTGCTACTAGTGTAAGGCTATGGCCTGATTCAGTGCAATTCACTCCAAAACAAAGCCACCCCTGTTGGGACTGTATCACCCTGAGTGAGTTAGGGTGAGGCTGGTGCCCCAACGTTTTCAGATCAAGCCTACCTTTTTTTCTGAGATGCCCCTTGGTATAAAAAGAAAGTATACCAAATTTCAGCCAGATTCAACAAAATTTAGGTGTGGCCACCTGGCCATTTGTGTTTTTAACATAACAAATCTATTAAAATCGTCATATCTTTTGATATAATGGTCATACACCTTTCAAAATGGGCTCAAAATGATCCTAGACCACATATTCATATTCAACTTCTGTAGTAACTTAGTGTCTATCTCTCATATTTCTTGAGTTATTCAACAAAAACTGTAATTTGCCATGTTTTCTACATTAAAACTGCAATATTTTCATTGACGGACAAAACAAAGTATATAACTTTAAAGAAATCTGGGCATAAAGCAGTATTTGTAAGCTTCCATTCCCTTGCTTAACTCCATGGGTATCTCTTGCATTCTTTATGTTGATTGCAAGGATTTTCTAGGAATCAGAAAAGTGAAAATAAATTTCAAAAATCCCATCGGAATAACATTGTTGTCAAATATATGTAGTTTCAATACTGAGCTCTTGTGGCATGATCAAATCATTATGTGACTCATGCATTGCCATATCATTATCATATTCTGTATTGGCATCATAAGGAGGTAACTAGTTTGGCTGCACATTGTACTCTGAACTCTCTGATCATCATGAAATGGACTTAAAGATACATGGCATTGTACAAGTGTGAGAACATTGGGCCTCCTTGCTGGATGTTGTTGGTTCAGCAACAATCATAGTCAATGGTCAGTGAACATTACATAAATCAGTCCTTGAAAGGGATGACAATTTTTAAACACAAAAACTGCAAACTGTGACATGGCACCATAATGATTATGCAATGTATTGGGACACTGGGCTAAATCAGAACAGAACAGTAAAACTTAGTTTTTTTCCTCCAAAAACAAAACTTATGCTTTACACAGGAATTTCATTTTGGCTCATGTGCTTTCAGGTAATACTTTGAAGTTTAGGTTGCTTCTACTTATGCTTGTAGGCAGTTATAGGCTAATGCAATTTAAAACCTACCAGAGGGGCCAATAACATCATTTTCACCATGTGGTCAGACTCTTGTGGCACATGAAGCTACAGACACCAAAGATGCCGGGTACTTTTAGTGCATAGCTGTGACCTATTTTGCATTATTTGGTAACTTTGTGATATCAGCACTGGTTTTATTCTACAGAAACTGTGTGTCAGTCAATTTCAGATTGCTTTTGAGGTACTTAATACAATGTGCACAAAAAACTAACCAGAGGCAGAGTGACATAAAAGAAAATAATGGATATGGTAGAGACATGTTGGAAAATTAACTCAATGTTTAAGAGATTAAGTACCCCAAAATTGTGATGAACATGACTTTACAAGAACTCATGTGGTTCCAGTATGACATAAAGGTATTACAAAAAATTAATTCTGGGCCTAATCAGTTAAAGTGGGTGTAGCAGAAAATAAAAGTAATATTTGAGATTCCAGCTGTTTAGCTTGAGGTTTGGATCTTCATCACTGGCATAGTTCCAAGATTCACCAAAATGTGCTTATTGATTTTCCATTCAACATATTTCCATATAACAAAAATTGAATTGTTGAAGCAAGAATCATTTAAATAGTGGATCCTTTCGTCCACAATTATATATCACAATTAAAATAACCAGAATTTCTGGAAAACGACTGTTTTTGATGCGATATATTTCTTTTTTTTAAAGTCATATTTCAGACTTGTTGACTTGTAGAGTTGCAGAGAGAAAGTAGTGGTTCTTGAAGTAAGTAAATGTCCTAATTCCAAGCTCACCCTTAAGTGTGTTATGTATCGGGACGGTGGTTGACTGAGCCTAAATCATCGAAAACTATACATCTTGAACCCCTTACAATTTGAAAGTATAAATTCAGATTTCTGAGGTTATTTGTTCATGCTATATAACAGGAAAAGGCCTAATTCTGTTCCTGTTTATTCCATAGTATAGTATTAGAATATTCAACAGGGAAATGGCAGTTGGAAATGACAGAAGAGTATAATGACAAAGACAAACAAAGTCTTTTATGTACTCTATTTAGGGCAATTCCGTAAAGTCAGATATTCAGATATAATGCGTTAGAAGCTTGGGTAGCCTTGCCATCAGACCTCAGCTATTTCATTGTAAAACTGGGATGAGGTCGGGTAATTGGGGTATCAGACAAGCCATCAACCAAAGCTCTCTGTGCAACAGCAGCTGAGCTACGTCAAAATTTCATGGTGTCGGACGTACATCGTGTGAGTACGTCCGACACGATGACATTTTGCCTTATAGCTCATCTCCTGTTGCGCTTGGAGCTTCGGTTGATGGCTTGTGTGATACCCCGATTACCTGGCCTCATGCCTGGATAGCAATGAAATAGCTGAGGTTTAATAGTAGGGCTACACAAGCTGCTAAAGTGTCAAATCTGTAAATCAGACTTTACCGAATTGCCCTTTAGTAATAGTCCGCATTATGTATTTTATTATAGAAATTATACGATTTTCAGAAAATGTATTTTTTAAACTGCTTGAAACAATGTAGACACTCAGTTATACATGTATATATGCATTTCAATAAAAACTGTAAAGAAACATACCAGAGAATTGGATATACTGCGTTGAATGTGTCATTTTTCATTGAAAATCGCCTATATTTGACCTATTTACCTTTACATCAAAGTGGCCACACCTAAATATTGTCCAATATTCATGAAACTTCACAGAAATTCTTATTTTGTCATGGCACAGCTCAGAAAAAAAGGTAGGAGGGATCTGAGGAAAATTTATTTTTCAGGGGGCACCAGCCTCACCCTACTGAGTGTGTTGAAAAAGTTCTTGTTATCTACCTGGTATTTCTTTTGCATCTGCCCTACCCCCAGCTACAAAAAGATATGCAAAAATAAATCAGCATGAAGATCCAGCTGATATCCATGGCCAACTTAGAACTTAGTTGCAGGTAGATGAGTGATGTTCTGTTGCACTCCGGATGGTATCAGATGTTTCGGTGCAAAACAAGGTATCAAAGTTGAAACATACTGTGATTAATATTAATATGAATTTACACTTGATAAGGCTTGATTAGGAATCTGTACTTATATTTCAAACATCTCATGAATGAAGAATCTCCTTATCGCTACGTGTACTTTTACATATTTTCAGTTCATAACCTCCGGACCCGGTTCGATCCCCGCCTGTTCTGATTAGCCTATGAGAAGCCTGATAAGCCTGACAAGCCTGACTAGCCTGATAAGCCTGCTTGGTGCAAAAATACACAATGTAAAGCTCTATCCTCACCTACCAAGTCTAACCTACTGCAAAAATAATCTTATCCTCTTGGCTATTCACCTCATGATTTGATAGCAATTTGCTCAATTGGTCACATCACATCATCTGAACAATTTTGCATGCAATGAAATTGAAATTGCATTTGCATGTAATATCCATGTATAGCTGACTCAATGGCTGTTGAAAATTTTATCATGACAGACTTAGTGAACATGAAAGTGGAAATATAATTGAGGAAACAGCACACAGTGAATGTCTGCAATATCACAGTTCTCTGTATACTTATACTTCTTTTTCTTGTCTCCTTTATTTTTTTCTGGTCAGATTTCTTCCTTGCACTACTTGATCTGTTTGCTCTGAGAACCCATAACTTGGGCCAAGTACTCTCAAGATCCAAGACAGACAAACAGAGAGACACAGCTAGACAAGAATAGACAAAGACAGACAGATAGGAAAGAGACTGTTAGGAGGACTGTGGCCCACATCCAAGAATAGAAAGGAGGAAAACTTCGTCAACAACAGTCAGTCTGTGATGATAAAGGCGTCTGGGTCAGGACTTACAGGTGGGTGGATGGAAGGGTGATTTGGGCTTTACGTCCTATCTTATGCACAGAAGATGCTGGAATCAATGGCAAAGCCTGATGCTGTTATCCAACATAGGCCCAGGTGACCTGTACAGAGCTGGGATCGAACCCGGGACCCAGCAATCAGAAGCCTGGAGTGCTACCAACTGAGCTTGATAGATACATGTAGTTGGATAGATTGATAGATAGATAGATAGATAGATAGATAGACAGACAGATTGACAGATTGACAGACAGATAGACAGACAGATTGACAGATAGATAGATAGATAGATAGATAGATAGATAGATATATAGATAGATAGACAGATAGATTGACAGATAGATAGACAGATAGACAGATAGATAGATAGATAGATAGATAGATAGATAGATAGATAGATAGATAGATAGATAGATAGATAGATAGATAGATAGATAGATAGACAGATAGACAGATAGATTGACAGATTGACAGATAGATAGATAGATAGATAGATAGATAGATAGATAGATAGATAGATAGATAGATAGATAGATAGATAGATCTTGCTGCAATATAACCAGTCCTTACTTGTCACAATAGAAATCACTGTGAAAGAATGACATACTGTCATACATCCATAAAACCACTCAAGATGTAACTTTATGTCTTGGAAGGATGGTTTAATTGATCAGAGATCCAGAGATCCAACCAGACAAGACTGAGACAACATAAAACATGAAAGGAGTACTAAGACTCTCAGAGACATGCTAGAGGCCCCCTCATCACAACAGTAGAAGCACATGTGTTGTTCGGAGCATGTCTTGAGCAATTCACAAGCCATAAAACAGGTAGGAGTGTAAATAGTTAATGAGGGGCACAGGGGAGTCTGGCCCAGTGGCCTGGAGATCAAGATACCCGTCTGATACAGGACCAGACGAACGTTCTAATGGAACCACTATCTTATCAATGCACCAGTCCACAAGAGGTCTATTTTTAGACTATTTATAGCACAATTGGATCTCTCAAGGAGTCCAAAAAGAGGTTTGACGGTTTTTGTCTGGTCAATAACACCACTCATTGGGCCACAGGTGACACACTGTCACATTGAGAAATAACATTTTTGTCTTAGGCCTAATTACATTTTGCAGAATCAACTTGAAGATAACAAATATTGCTGATGATATGAGTGATGACGTCATCAAGTCATTATGTGGACTGCACATTGTCACAGCTCCACCTGTTGGTCATCCATCTCAACTTCAAGTGTCTGATATTGTATCATTAGTTATCTTATCATTATCATTATGTTAAAATATGTTTGACGTCATAACTAAAGGGTGGGCTAATTAAGGAATGATAAAGAAAACCAACAATCAAGGAAGATGCATAATTATGATTTTGTCTTCAGGGTGGTCAGTTTTTGGTTGTCTATGGGTGGCAGCAATTCACAAATACACTGTGAACAATTGAGAGACCTACATCACAGTCTATTATCACAATATCACATACCATTTATTGTCTTTACCCTGTTTCAACGCACCCCACATAATAGAGATCAGTCAGATCACCTGGGATGGAATGCAATGGAATGGGATAAAGATCAAGGTGCAGGCAGCTGCAGGATCCAAGAAAGGATCAAGATCAGACACAGGAGCAAATGTAAACAAAGGCAGCAGTGCAGAGTCTAGCAGACTACACACAGTGCAAAGACACAGCAGACACCCAAGGAGAGAGTGGAAAGGCAGAGAGATCTGTTCACCGTTTTGCATTGAGCACAGGGAGCTGGCGGATAGGTGGAGAAACTGAGCTAGTCCAAACAAATGCTCCCAGGTCATGAAACCCATGAAACACCATGACTAGAGAGATCCAATGCACCCCCCCCCCCCTTCTTAGTTCTGACACTCTCTTCAGTGGCGGATCCAGGGGGGGCCCAGCCCCCCCCCCCCCATGGCTGGAAAAAGTAGGAAATTTGGGCATGTCATTGCCTGGAAATCTCTAAATCTCACTGGAAATTTTTGAAGAAAGGTCCAAATTTCGGACTTGGAAGCAGTCGCTTGATTCGCGACCTTCCGTGGGAAATTTTGCCGTGCTTCATGAAATTGTCTGGAAATTCACATAGCATTTCGAATAAAATATGCGGCGACATGGGCTCGCGAATGCAAAATACACGCTCGGTGCCCCCTCGACTACCCTGTCTGGATCCGCCACTGGTCTTTATTGGATGAAGCAGACTGCATGTCTCATGGATCAACATCTAGGGTTCCACTGCTTCCACTGCATGCTTCCACAGGCCCTACAATAAACACAACAGTCTACACACAGCACATGGCAAATGCAATGCATTCAGTGCACCAGCAATCAACAGAGAGATCAAGGCACTGTCTGGCTGCAACTCTGGCACTCTGGCAGACTTCACCTCTCCCCTGTAGAACCCAGTGTGTCTTGTGTGTCATGAATGTGTAGCTGTGTACTGTGGACTGATTTCATGCACACATCACTTCCAAACAAGTCCCAGGTGCAATTGCCAACAGATGAATCACTTTGAAACATTTTACAACACTTTTGAGCCATGCCAATGCAATCACAGCACCTGTTGACCTGCTGTAAAACAACATGCAGATTGTGACACTGATACATGTATATGACATTGTATGTTGTCAGACTGTCAGGGACCCAAGAGTTACACACAACACTGTTTAGTGGTTATATAACCTTGACATTGTCACCAAAATCACCAGAAACTTCGATTAATTCTAAAATTGCCTTTATTCCAGGTTCCAGAAGACGGGTCTTCTTGAGTTAAGGCGCCATCTCCTCACCCCGCAGTCTCCAGATAGTCAAGTCACCTTGCAAGCTGTCTCATTGCGGAATGAGGTCATCCAAAAATCATTCACAGTAGTCGCATTAGCCGACAGTCATCTTGAGGTAAAGTCTCAAGTAAATGTAGTCACCTTGGAAACATTAACAGTCACAGTCACCTTGGAAGATAGTCAAACTGAGAAATAGTCTTTGTTATCAGTAGTCACCCTGAGGAGGGTAGTCACTGAACGAAGTCCAGGTTAGTCACCTTGAGGTTAAGTTGAGAATGTACTCACTTAAGATTAATACTTCCAGTGGTCATATTTTATGCAAGTTTGCCACACATCGAGAATTAGTCTCTATAAAATATACATCGCGAGAAGTAGTCACCTTGATAAGTCGTCACTCAGGAAGTTAGTCATCTTGGGAAGTAACTAAACATAGTCTCTACCGTCACATTTGATGGTGGTCATCATCTCAATTAAAATAAGTCTCAATTAAAAGTAGACTAATTTAGTTTGTTTGTTTGTTTGTGTTTTACGCCTCTGCAGCACCTGAGTGGGCTATATCGAGGCAGGCGATCGCTGTATGATGATGATGAGATGAGAAGACTGCGAGTCTGGGACATACCCTATTAATTCAGGGATGCCCAGGGTCTTTCAGTTGCCCCAGCATAGAACACTGGATACAACCCGCCTCCATTTAATGTCCCATGGGCTCGGACTAAATTGAGTTCCGGGGTGGGATTCTTAGACTAATTTAGTAGTTACCTTGAGAACATTAATAGTCACCTGGAAAGGTGGTCACTTTGAGGAGTGAAGAATGTAGACTGTAGTGACTAAACCTAAGTCTCAATAGTCACCTTGGCTGGTGGTTAGTGTCGGTGAGAATTTGTCTTTATTAAAAGTAGTCACCTTGATAAAATTAATAGTCACTTGGGTAGTTAGTCACCTTGAGGAGTGTAGTCGCTCGAGAAATAGTCTGAAAAGTGAAGACATGGGGAGGGAAGTAGTATGAGGGGTCCGTATGATTAGAAGTAGTCATATTGAGATAATTAATAGTTACCTTGAAAGTTAGTCACCTTGGGGAGTGTAGTCGCTCGAGAAATAGTCCGAAAAGTGAAGACATGCGATGATGTGAATGAAGGGGGAGGGAAGTAGTATGAGGTGTCCGTATGATCAAAAGTAGTCATATTAAGAAGAAAATTAATAGTCACCTTGAAAGTTAGTCGCCTTGAGGAGTGTAGTCACTCGAGAAATAGTCCGAATTATCTGAATAGTCACCTTGGGGGAGGTGATGGTCACCTGGACTACTGGTGGAGTGGTGTCCTTGGCGGGTGCGTGTTGTTAATCACATTTTTTAGAGCAGACGGTGAGACTGAATTATGGAATGAGAGATCTTGATGGAGGGAGGGGAGGAGGAAAAAGTCAAAAAAGGAAAAAAGAGAGAAAAAAAAAGAAAACTAGGAAAGCAGCAGCAACACAGCCACACAAAGAGCACCCGCCAAGGCCATTGCAGCCACCCTTGCTCTTTTTACAACTTCAATCCTTTTTTAGATCCCTTTTCTCTATTTTTCTGCTCCATTTTACTGCTTTTTCACCCTCAGATTTATCCCCCAATGCCCTTATTTTTCATCCTCATGGCTCTTTCTCTCTTTTTCTTCCTTATCAATTTTTCTGGATTTTTCGTAACAATTTTTAGTCTCGTTATTTTCTCTTCCCGTTCTCTCTTCATTTGCATCTCGCAGTGAAACAACCGAAACAACCGCACAGATTTATCGACCTTGCTCCAGTTCCTTTGTTTACGTTTTGCGAGTCTTACTTTTATTCTTTTCTCCTTTTTTCTTCTCGACCAACTCGCCCCACTCCAAGTGCATTCCATTAATCAAGGACTGGGCTAATATAAACACAAAGCAACACTCTCAAAGCAAAGGCCCTCTGCTCCCTGTTTCAGTACTAAAATGTATAAAGTCTTTGATTCCAGCTATTCCTAGGGCTGCACAATTAATGGCAAATTTATCGTTATCGCGATATCAAGTAGGGCGATAATGATATCGCATAAAGGGGCGATAAATAAATTTTTAAAAAATGTCTGCATTTTTGCCCAAGAATTGGAATTTCTTTTCATGAAATGCAAACTTTTTGCTAAAATTTTGGAGTTTTTAGGTTAATCCCTTGCTTTTGAATGTATCGCATATTTATCGTCATCACGATATGAAACATAGTTATCGCATATCGCATCTCGGCCTATTATCGTGCAGCCCTAGCTATTCCTGATCTGGAGTAGGCCTACTCTATACAAACACACCCAAAGAAACAACTGATATGTCAGAGGAACAGCATTGAAGAATAGCATAGCAGAGATACAACATGAGGCAAAATGGCCATTGGTCAGTTTGGGAGAGAGCCTTAGAGGACAGAAGACAGATCGATAGCCAGACCATCCTAGGGCCCAGGGGACACCCTATGACCTATGACCCCCCCCCCCCCCCCAATGACTCCCCCTTCCCCCTTATCCTTCCTGGTGTGATAGCATGTGAGTTATTGCCAAGCAATGGAAATTACTGCAAGCCACTGCAAGCTCTGCAAGCCAAGGTCTAAGGGCTGACCAGGGATGGCCATTATACCCAGCCAGGCCTACAGTGAGCCATTCCATGCCATCTATAGTGGGCCATGCTCACCCATCTAATATTTTCCAATGCCTTTGCATGCCAACGCTGTTTTACTGCACGTCAAAGCAATTGTTTGACATTATCCTGCTCTGGACGTTCTATACCCAACCAACCGAAACAACATCAGTGTACATTGGCCCCTCAGGCCAGCAGACTGTTGTGGACTTTTGGACGACCAGGTACACTGTATTCCTGAAATGACATGGATGCATTCATCAGCAGCTACAAGAAACTACAAGAAAATATTACATAAAGTGACTTGTGTCTTTTGATAAGTAATAAAGTCTATATTATAATCAAAACATGACACAACATACATGTACATGGCCAGGATCCAACTTCATCGACCGCAGAATCAGGATACTCAATTCCAAGAACTTGCGAGATATTCCTTCCTTCCTTGTTACATTACGTCTACAGCCGATTTGTGACATTCAAATGATTCTTTTTGGTACCAATAGATTCACCGGAAGATCACGACGCGTCTATTTGTAACAATAAGCAGACAAATTGTGTCTAAATACAATTTATATGAGAAAAGAAATTGTGTGCTCCACACCATGATCATATTTCTTGTATGATGCAGCATGTAACATGCATCTACTTATAGTGTATCTAAAGGGGGTAAAAGGCAACACCCAACTTGTAATATCAAAAACCCTTGTGAACATGACAAGTCTTCTGCAACAAAAGAGCTGTTTCATGATGTCTTTCATCTCTGCATCTATCCATGCTGAGCTCAAATTGCTTTGATCTCTTGCCTTTCAAATTCCCAGTGAAGAAATGTTGTCATCATTTGGATATCCAGGAATCAGAATAGGCCTATACCAAATTTTATGAAGCTCATCATGTGAAGGCTGTGACCCTTGTCATCGTCATTAACATGGAAAAAGATAGATGGATGATTGTAGCTTTGCGTCCTATATTTATGTACTCAGTACACTGATTAGAACAGTCCAGGTGACAGAGCCACAGCCGGAAGTGAACGGTGAACCCAGGACCCAGCGATTGGCAGCTTTCAGAGTTAACCCATCTTTTGTATTAAAATACTATTATAGAACCCGTCATCTTTAACAATTCGTATCTAAGCAGACAATAACTATTATAGTTCATGCACAATGCTGTTTTTAGACATTCACATTTCATGGAATAACATCCTCAAGGCAGGAGGAAGCAATGTTCTAGCACACGTTGAAGACAGCCCAATACAAAACACATAGCAAACACATTGGAGTGAGGAACATGCACCTCATGCAGACCTGTAGTACACAGGTAGTACACAGGTAATGTAGAGGCACAGCCTTGGGGATACCGTATCGACAAGAATGTTCCTTCTTTGCATCTTTCAGTGCTCTGCTACATTGTTGTCGTATTTATTCGATGCCAAGTCAGTGTGCTTTGCTTATTTTTTGGTGCATGCTGTGCACAGGCGCTATAAGCGATTTAGTCGACATGTCACGTGCACCGTTTTCCAAGATTTTTGGTCATGGCAACAATTATTTTTCTGCCGAAACTGACAATTTCTTGATTCTCAGAGTGAATTTGGACGGATATGGGGTATATCACGCCAAGAAATATGCTATTCAAAGAAGTACGGTATGCCTGTCAAAGAGCACAAGAAAACAGCATGGCTCATAAACCAACAGCATGGCTCAAGCCTCAAGGAAGCAAGCCTCAAGGAAGCAGCATGGAGAAACATTGAGCAGCATGCAGCACCACCAGCAGAGAAGCTCACAGAGACCATGAGCAGCAGTACACTGAATACAGCAGAAGCATTGCAAGCTTGCAGTAGCAGCAGAGAACACAGCAGACCACAGCAGACACATCCATCCACTACACATGGCACAAGGATCCAGGCAGCAGTTGAAGCTAACAAGCAGCTGGGGCAAGCAGCTGAGGCAGACAGCTGAAGCAGCAGCTGCAGACATGACCTACATTTGGTGCAGCAGCTGCAACTGCTGCTGCTGCTTTCTGGAGCTGCTTGGGGTGCTGTAGTTGGATGCTGGAGTTGGATGCAGGGCTCAATGCTTTTGGTCCAATGCTGCCTTGGCTCAATGCTTGACTAGAAGTCTCTTCAATCACAACCAAACAGGCACACAGGCTGAGCAGAGAGGCTGAGCAGAGAGACTGGGCACCAGTGAGACAGAGAAGCTCCAAGAGTAATGTGGAGATCCAGAGCAGGCTAACTGAGACTGCAGAATCACAGGAATGACAGAACTGCTTGCTTGGCAATGCTTGCTGTACTGGGATGTCTAAGAAGCCCTAAGATTTACCAAAGCCTCAAGGGACGAGACCCAGAAGGCCATTTGGATGGACGGATGGATGATTGGAGCTTCACGTCCTGTCTTTTTCTTTTAAATTTCTTATTCTAATGAATTTTAAGGATTTTTTTTGTTTACTTTGTTACCTTCTCTCAGTATATATACTATGCACTAAATCTGAATCAATTGTATACTAAGTTTTTTATTTTCCATATATTATGTCATATTTACAAAAGGGTGGCCTCTCTGCAGCGACAAATAGTCTTTGAGAGGTCTCCCTTCCCATTACATATAATATTTAAAAGAATAATATTTGAACATTGTAAATTATGGGAAAATAAAATAAATCTGAATCTGAATCTATTTATGCACTTGGTTGGCACAGCAATGAGACGAAGGATGAAACAGCTGTCCAACATAGGCCCAGGTGACCTGGCAAGAGCTGCATTCGAACCCTGGACCCAGCGATGACAGCCCAGCACACCACCACTAGACCAACCCTCCCCCTCCCAGAAGGCCACAACCCCAGTTGTACAGTTGTACATTTACACAAGAACCACACTGCTAAGATGACAAGAATTCTTTCAAAATACATATATCACAAAGAGAATCACACAGAATGGTAGGCAGCATGTACACTATAGTGTGGCCCAGTGGTCAAGCGTTACTGAAGGTTTCGGCCTTTCAACCCGTTCGAGTTAATTTCACAACTAAATCTGAAAGTCAGTAAAACGGTCATTTGATCCAAAGGAAGCGATCACAGTATCCACTTCTAACTGTGGAATCAGGCAGATCATGTCATCACATCATTACATTTACCATTGGCAGCAAGTCAAAGACTAAGTCAGAGTCTCCAATAAGGTCAAAAACAGTGATAAACTATGGCATCATCATTCATCACTGAAGTTGCAATAGAAACTATGCTGAACCAGAAACTAGAAACTTGCCATAGAAAATATTCTACAGGCTAAGGCAGCAATAGCAACCACCACCAGACACCAACAGCTACAATGTAACACTGCACATTGTTCTTCTACAGCTCATGTGGTGCTCTTGTAATATTTCATTGGCAAATCCAATTGCTGCTGCACAAGCCCAAAATAGCACCATCACACCAGGCCAGAACAGGGCTTCCCTTAAGCTGCAACTCATGGATGCAACATCATGGAAATAATGGAAACAACCCCCCCCCCCTCCTTGCTACAGTTGGCTACTGTTGGCCACAGCTAGCCAGACAATGGTCTTGGGATCTGGGGATTAGCTCATTGGATATTGGTTACAGGGACTCATAAATTCCAAATCAATTGAATGGTAATCACTCTGTCCCTCATTCCAATGAAAATTCTAATGAAAATTTCAAGGGAAGTTTCAATGAAAATGAGTTGAGCTAATTTTAAAGCAAAAAGGGACATTCCATTTAGCTGCATTTGGAACATGAACTGAAAACAACAGCATGGATTGAAAATGAGGCTTCCTTCTGGTAGGAGAGCAGTCTGGCTATGACGTCACCATGCCATCAATCCTTATTTGGTGTGGTCTCCTATTATCAGTATTATGGGATGTTCCATACAACCAAATGACATCCAAATTGTCCGAGACTTTGTCTCGAATCTGATATATCACCAAATGACAACCAACATTTGTGGTCATGGGAAGGACTGAAACCTTCTGCTATTCCAATTGATAAGGCACATGACACAAAACATGTACATGGCCGGGATCCAAGTTCATCGACCGAAGAATCACGATATCAATTCCAAGAACTTGCAAGATATTCCTTCCTTCCTTGTTACATTACGTCTACGGCCGATTTGCGACATTCAAATTATTCTTTTTGACATTACTCAATTCACCGGAAGATCACGACGCATCTATTTTTAACAATGAGCAGACGATTGTGTCTAAAATGAGACACTTAACGTCAGCTGACATTTAACAGAAATGTTAATTTTTGTCAAATTTGAAAATGTAGTCTATTTCTCTCATTTGTGACATAAATGTCCAAAATAAGAGCGGATGAACCTAAATACAGAGAACGGATAGATATTCAAACACTGCTTTTGTTACAAATATCGTGAAGAGTAAATAAAGTACATGTGAATGGGAACGAGGCGAAGGATATTCAAGCCATTTGAGACTCAGAAACATATTTCTGACAAATTAAGCGGGGATTGAACCTGGGACCCAACCACGTCAACAGCAAGTTGGAAGTCAAAGCCACTAACAATTCAGCTGAAACCTGTGACCCGGTTGACTTATATAGGATGGATGGATGAGTGGGGCTTTACATCCTGTATTTAAGCACTTGGTAGGCTAACTAGGACAGGAGGAGGACACAACAATGAGGCAAAAGATGATTGAAACAGCCGTCCAACATAGGTCCAGGTGACCCAGCGAGAGCTGCATTCGAACCCTGGACCCAGCGATTGTCAGCCTAGCACACCACCACTGGACCAACCTTCCCCCCCCTCAACTTATGTAGCCGATTAGTATATTGCGGAGAGTGAGACAATTAAATTGTGACCAAGGCCAAGCATGATGAGCACCGGCCTCCACACTGGCAGCATCACCAGCATCCAAAAGCGATCCGGAGTTACAGAGTACGTGACCCGAGCAGTGCACTTGCCAGGGTCAGCTCAGGTGCTTCTCTGTGTATCACTGTGTGCTCCCTCCCTCTCTCTGTTGTCCTCTGTGAGCCTCTGTGAGCCTCTGTGAGCAGTGCTTGTGCTGCCATTGCCCTCCTATGTCCTCTGATGGCCTCATCTGGCCTGCATTGCCACTAACAGGTCATTCTCCGCCATCACAGCCTTACAACTAGGTCACCAGGGTCAGTCCAGGCCATTCTGGGTCAACCTGACCTAATTCCACGACGTCAATGACGACACACATCTCCTGACTGCTGAGAACATGGAGAATGGCTGAGAACGTCACAGTGTTTCTTCCATCTCCATGGCAACACATGATTCCTACAGGTAGTTCTGCCAACAGGTGTGTCCTTTATGCACACGTTCTATGTATGTCTCCGTTAGCTGCATGAAGCCTGCATCTTGTGCATGAATGGCTTGGAATGCACCACTGCACGTGCTCCCATGGCAACCGTTCCTAGAACTGTGTACAACAACAACACCCAATATAGATATAGAACTATATACTTTTCTTGAATAATTGCCAATTATGAATAAATTGCTGAACAACAACCTCCAGAGACAGCCATAAAACAGGGTAATGAAACAGGTCAGCGTTTTCCTACTGTCCTGCTGTCAGACTGTTTACCATTAAAACAATAGCAAGCACTAAAACGGGGCAAAGCAGAGTACGAAAGCTCTGACTCGGCAAACGGCCTCGGCATAAATTAGCATACGAGGAGCATTATTGATACAATAAATCATGATCCTCCGAGCGTGCTATTGTTGTAGACATGAAATCCCACATGGGGTCATTCGGGGGGTCCAACCTCCTCCTCATAATGGTGAATATCCCCATCAGTACCCCATGGGGTAGCAGCATTAAAGGACAGGGCAATGGGTTGATATGAATGACACAAAATATCAATGGGACAAAATCAACGGGATCAGAAGTAATTGCCATTTATTGGACAATAAATGACCCATGAATAGATGGACTCAATACGACTCATCATATCATTGGTCAATTGCAGTGACTCTTTCACTTCATGAATCTCTCAATGATTATATGAACTGTAAAGGGCACATCCATTGTATTAAAACAATATCACTATCTTTTGGAGACAATGTATTGTAACCTTGACAATCAGTCTCAATAGCTACATTCCTCTTGTGAATCTATAAATTTCCAACTGCAATCATTTGCTTTTAAAAGGATCTCATCATTATGACTGCTAATCTAATAACACAAATCCACCAGACAAGCAATACCTCAAAACGAAGATATTGGTCTCTGCTAAAACACCGCCAAGTCAGCCGTCTCCTCGTGTCCGACTATTAGCCATTAACACAATAGCAAGCACTGAGGAAGGGCAAAGCAGAGTACAAAATCTCTGACTCGGCAAACGGCCTCGTCGTAAATGACGAAAGTATGAGCATTACGCTAAAATATTAAATCACGATCATCATACTTCAAGAACAGTACAAAGCAGAGTAGTAAACAGCAACAAGTTAGTTGCAGTAATAGCCAGAGCATCCTAGCACCCCCCCCCCCCCAAGAGAGATCCCCACTGGCCAAGCAGCCATAAGTGTGATGGACTGATCTATTCTTCCCTTCTGCATGCAAATTCATTGCAAATGGCCCCTGGCAACCAATCACCACCAACCAGCCATTTTCCCTACCCAGGCAATGGAGCAACACTGAGGCACAACCATTTCAAGGGCTACAGGAACTGTCAACAACATGTTGCTAGCAAGGGTGGTGGTTGATACTGGCTTTATTTCCTGTAGTTATCCCGTATTTTTGCACTGGCAAAGTTTAATAGCACATATATTGTCAGATGGGGACCACAGCAATGGCTGGATTCATTCTCAAGATGAAAACATCCGCCTTTTATTGGTTGCCCCAGACCAAGAGCAAACTTGAGTCCAAGACAGGAACTGTGAACAACAAGTTACTAGCAAGGGTAGTGATTGATAATGAGAAGGACTTTTCGTCTTATATTTTGTGCACTGGCTAGGCTGATATAGGACAAGCAGGGATGGATGGATGGACGATTGGGGCTATACGTCCTGTATTTATGCACTTGGTAGGCTAATTAGGACAGGAGGAGGACACAGCAATGAGGCGAAGGATGATTGAAACAGCCATTCAACATAGGCCCAGGTGACCCGGCAAGAGCTAGATTCGAACCCTGGGCCCAGCAATTGGCAGCCAAGCACGCTACCCGCAGACCAACCCTCCTCCCACCCTAGGACAAGCAGGGACGAAAACAATGAGGCAAGGTGCACTAATGGGCATTGGCACAGGAAGAAGCATCCGTCTAACGTGGGTTGTCCAACACGAGAATCGAACCCAAGACCCAGACAGTCCCAGAGCACTACCTCTGAGCTAGGACCCAGCCGCCAGGCCCAGAACATAAACCTGCCGATGCATCATACGAGAGACTTCCATCCCAGTTATGTTAATGCAATTAGACAATAATCTAACTGGATATTAAACCATTTGTCAGTCTCTGGGAGATTAGCAAAATGGAAGAGAGGCTTCAATTCTGGCCTTTCGAGCATCATCAGTCTGGTTGCCATGGCTACAGTGACGTAACAATAAGATAGGAACCACTGAGCACTCCAAATTGACGTCATAATCAATAGATAGGTAATGTCAACATTTCCATTAGACCTAATCAGGTCTGGGACTGATCAGTTGATTAGTAGGTCCAAATGAGTGATTATACAATAACTGCAATCATATCAGGAAGGCATACTATTTGTAATAGACTGATACAATACAGTAAACTCATGAAGCCCATAAATACTGTCATAATGACAAGACATCCCATTCCAGCAGACAGCATGACAGCCAGACAGCATGACAGTCAGACAGGCCATTAATGGCCAACATGACTGCATTACATGCCTTGGCATGACAGTCCTTGTCTGGTAGTTCCGCCAGAGACAATAGTCTGAAGGAAGATGGGTTTAGTGAGACCAGAGACTAGTGGACTACCAGTAGAGACTACAGGAGACTACAGAGACAGGTGAAGTGCAGTTGAGTCAATAATCCACTCAATAGCCTCGGTCTGGGCTGGTGGTCTGGGTCATGTTTACAAAAGATAAGGGTTCTCACTGGAGGAACTGCTGAGTCAGGCAATCCATGGTGTATATATATAGACCTATGTATATAGGGCCATAGTCAAGTAGAGTCTGGCTATGGCAGGGTTATAAGACAGCTCAAGAGAATTGAAGAGATCCATCATCCAGGAATTGGGCCCTGGGGGAAAACTAGGTCACTCAAGGGCATTGTAGGTCACGCACATGCGCAGACTGAATGACCTATTTATCAGCAATTCTGGCAACTGGACAAGGACTGGGGAAGTGTGTGTCGGAGCA
Source organism: Platynereis dumerilii (assembly GCA_026936325.1). Classification (NCBI taxonomy): domain Eukaryota; kingdom Metazoa; phylum Annelida; class Polychaeta; order Phyllodocida; family Nereididae; genus Platynereis; species Platynereis dumerilii. Next base: position 3,532,392 of record JAPTHN010000034.1, read on the forward strand.
GCCGCAACTGTGTCACTGGTGTTACTGACTTACAGTACTGTACACTAAAACTGCTTACAGAAACTGTCTCAAAATGTGTGGTCCAGTAAAAGTAATGGTCCAATACATTTTAGAAGAAAATATAACAAGAGATAGGTAATAGAGCCTGTCAGCCAAGGTTCTCTTCTGGACCCCATACTCTTCATGGTCTCATGGACTCTTTGTGGACTGATGGGACTCTCGACTGCCCCAACAGAGCTCCAGTCTCCATAAGATCCCAGTCTCTACTGATAGATCCAACCATTTTCAATATCTCATTCTAGACACAAGTTTGCACTTAAACTTGAATGGAGTTGCAGCCAAGTCTGGCAACCTGCAGGGAAGAGGAAAGTTTCAATGGCTGCTGGCATGGAAGCAATTTTAACATGGAAGGCAGTCGAACATGGAATAGGGCAATTACAGCCCACATAACAGAGTGGAACAGACAGACGGGCAGACAGTTGCGAGGGTTACCTGCAGACAGAGAGGAGTCTGGTGGGGTCAATCTACATGATCTAGCAAAAGCAGCTAAAACAGGAATGTAGATCAAATGTAAAATATTTTTGAAGATTTAAACGTTTACTCACAACGAAAGTATAAGTTGAAAAGCTTTCAGAGCTCATCCGAGCTCCTTCATCAGTTCTGATGTTTTGAGCGGTCACGTGACAGTGTGGTGACATTGTGTCACGTGACGCTAGGATCTCCCGGTTTATTATGTAAAATATTTTATTTTGTAGTAAATCACATTGCCAATGTCCACCTCAAACAACTACAGTGTGTATGTAATATTTATGTATCTATTTTATTTTATTGTCCAAGGGATCATCTGGAATAGGAGTACAATTTTGAATCATATAACACCCCTGGCACAAGCATGCGCCTTTCGCAACTCCCTGAGGTGTATACGACCAAGCAGCCATTTGTGGAGCCACAGGCTCAATCACTCACAATATCCATTACTACCTACAGCCAAATGTATACATGTTTACACCTGGGTGGAGTGAAGCAAAAAGTTGGGGTATAGAGGATCTGCTCACTCAGTCACTGCTCTCAGTTCCTCGATCATGTGCATGAGGCTCAAATTCACAATATCAAAGTTCCAAGCGAGCAGCTACGCTTAGTTTCTGTTAGTCTTTCGTAGAACTGAAGAACTGTAAGACATTTTATAAAATATTTAGAAAACGTATTAAGTTGTCATTTGGAGATAAACAAATAATTCCAAAGAAACAATGAAATTGAAATAACACTTACTGTCAAACATCAGTTGAGTGAACGATTACTGTCGACCAACTTTAGCTTGAATAAAGGTGTGATACCAGCAGGCGAACTATCTGCGTAGATCAAAATTATGCCAAATAGCCACGGGCCAAAATGTAGGAAAATCTAGCCACTTTTATGATGACACAAGTACGTCACTTCTTTCAACTCAAAACGATGAATCTTGCTTTTTGAGAAAAGACAACGAAAACAATTTTGCGAAAAACAACAGCCGCTTCTGGCTAAACGGAACTTGAATGCCAGCCATCTTTCCTTCTCTTCTCCGAACGAACGGCTGACAAAATATTGACGAAAAATTGCAGTTTGAGTTGACCCATTTTTAGTTGTGTCTCCCGCCAGACAGAGATTTCCTCCAAACAGATGCCTGACAAGTGACGCCATGATTTGCAATTTTGCGTTTTCAAATCATCTCCCATCTGCCGAGGCTTCAGTTGCTCAAGGACATTCATCAGACACAGCCAGACAGGCATGTAGTGCTCCAATTACGCTAATTATGAATTAGATTATGTCGCTAGAACACATAGTATCATCTCACATAGGCCTTACACAGAAACTAATCCTTACTTGCTCAGCAATGAAAGCTAGGCCTTACTTTAGGCCACACTTATTTAATTTTCAGCCTCTTCGATCGACCGAGCAAAAAGATTTTCTGCCTAAGGACAAAAAATGTTTGGCTTACCTAAAATTTTTATCAAATTGACATTATAAAATATTGTGATTACTTTTTATTTTGTCCCACTAGTCATGTTGCAGTACTTAAACAGAAAATCACAATTCTCAATGCTTTGTAGTTCTAACCCAGAGATATAGGCCTAAATGTACATCAGCCAGGTCAGCCAACAAATGTCATAAACAGAAATGTAAGTCACTGCCCACTGTGTCCAGACAACATACATTTCTAACTAGGTCATGAAAGTAGGTCAAGAAAGTAGGTCAACGATGGAGTCAGACAAGGAGAGAAATAGGTCCCATTATAGTTTCACATTTATAAGTTCATAAAAGTCGCAAACTACTGCATTTTCAAACATTGTAACGATTCTAGCAATTCATGATAATTATGAATGGAAAGCTTGACGTCAATCACAAATGCAGAACTAGACAAACTGCTTTTCTACCAAATATAGATATTTGCCACCTTACTGTGCTGATCGGCGTAATATCTGAGATTTGAAAATAGCTTCGTAAGATGAAAATATCTACCACCGCATGAAGCAGGTTCCAGGAAGTCTAAATAGAATTCTCACAATCATTCGTGAGAACTAAGAAGCAGTTGTTGCTAAGGGGACAGGAAACTCCCACGGCACTCCTAAAGGAACTTGTGACATCATCATTACGTCAGGACCAAAAGGAGGCTCATTCAGGGAAACACCCCCCTTTCAGAAAGGGATTTCCTTCTGAAGTCTTTTAAGCTGATTAGAGAATTTATGAAATACGCAACGATCATTGACCCCATTGTGTGAAAAGCATAAGACGAGAACACGTGTAGTCAGAAGAGAGAGGATAACACCGCCAACGAAGGGTAATTGGTACAAGTTGAACCTTTGACTCAATTTGGCACCACGTCCCAACAGTCATTCACAAACTTAGCAAAAAAAAACATAATCAATTCAATATCTGAAGATAGCAAATATCTGTAAAGTTTAATTATTGAGAGCTTGTCTTTCAAAGGATTCAGCAACTTGGCGATTACAAAATAGACAGTCAGATACTTGAAATCAAGAAAATAATTTTCCAATTCCAAGGACAGACAAATTTGAGAAAATTTAAAGAAATAGAGTTTATGAATGATACAAGTCATAATCAGTCAAGTATAATGAAAAGTAGTGTCCAATTGTCCATTCAGTAGGTCTCAAAAGTATCTCAGAGAACTTTTTAGGCCTTTGCAATGCCTTACAATACTCCCTAATGTCTCTTAGTAGCTCGTAGCACCTCGTGGTACCTGATAGAACCTCGTAGTACCTCGTAGTACTTTCATGAGAAAAGTTTAATGAACTTAATTCGAACTTCAACATGGCCAAAACAGTCGTGAATGCGAACTATAAGAACTACTAAGTTCCGCATGGAAGAAGACAATTACTTCAAAACTACGGCACAAAGTTATTTCAAAATTATGACACAAATTACTGGTAACTTCGAAATTATTTTAAAATCTCAAACGGACATACCTGAGTAAGAAGATGGCACAAGCAAAAAGACTCTTGAATGAGAATGGAGGGAATCGAGATGAAGTCTCCTGCCTTTAAACGGTGGACGTAAGGGGGGGGGAGTTTCAGCTGCTGCTGCTGCTGCTGCTGCTGAGTGATGCTGCTGATATATCCTGAGATGATGATGCTGAGAGTTGTACTGTACAATTGGTATTCACTTGGTAAGTAGATTAAGCAGGTTCACTCCAATATATGTAAGTATATGTATGTAAATGTCACTTAGTGACTTATGAGATGTGATTGATAGATCCTGAGTTATGTGTCGTGTGTCAAAACGCACAAGCACTGACAGCGGTTGAGCAGGGGGGCCCCTAGTAAACAGAGCATGGATGTCAACACTACACAGAGCAATGTTGTTGTTGTTGTGGGTTTGACAAGTCAGCTATATGGCTGATATCAAAGCAGATATCCCAGTAGATATTTCAGTAGATATTGGAGCAATATAATAAGCCTCCCTGCAAAACATGCACCCATAGACTGCTGGTGTTCCTGAGTTAAAAGGCAGAGGGGGAGGAGGGTCTTGATGCTAGCTCTTGCAGCTCTTATTCCTGTTAGCTGCTGCTGCTGCAGATTCATCCAAGCTATCCGGCGTTCTCTTCGGTATCCGGTCGTAACGGTATCCACTCCGTAGTCAGGACGGACAAACGTCTCCCACGTACACAGACAGACTGCTAACCGACCATCATATCATTCTCCAATCATAAATTCCCATCCAATGCTTCCTTCAGCAGCCAACAAGGCTCTCCTGCTGCCAAACCATCCCTCATGCAGTCACATCCATGCTCCTTCTCCCCTGCCTCATTAATATTCATGAGATATTCATGAGATATTCATGAGTCCCATCCTAATACATATGCATCAAGCCCTGCCCTCATAAATAAGCCCTGCCAGTGGCTGGTCTCCCCCAATGTTTAGCATTGCATTTCACCAGCCAGCCAGCCAAGATGGCAGACTCAGGGGCCCCAAGTGGGGGGTCACACCCATACAATGGGCACTGATGGGGGATCCATGCATCAAGAACCTATCAATTACTATAAACCCAGGTTAGATGGAGGCCATTTCTGCTTCAATACAACTACCCAGTCAGCAGAAATGCCACACATTAAATATAAACACTATCCTCCATAACTTGGGGAGTATACATTGTAGAGAAATGCAATTAAGCATGTATGACCTAATTAGCATATGACCTAATTAGAGAGAAGCCCTGGATGGCAAGTTCATTACCCAGGAAGGGTCCACTCTGCAGCAGGGGGAGCAGGGTGTTGGATCAATACATGTTAACTGAGATGCTGAGATGCACATGTTCTATGCAGATAAGACTCTAATCACAAAGATCAGTCTGCCCAGCCTCCAATTAAGAAAGAATCATGCAATGAGACTATCATAGTATCATGGCAATGTCTGGGCTGCTCTTTGTATAGAAGCCAATTCAAGTGCAACAGCACCTCACATAGTTATGCCATTGATACAGCTAGGCCTGGTAGTTATCCATACAAGACAAATGTGACCATGAGCAATAGACCTCCCCAGCCCAGCATGAACATTGTTGAAGCCTCTTGAAGTTGTATCAGCTCACACTTGATAAGCACAAGCAGCTACCAATGATTCAATTTTAATGACAAAGCACAGGAGGAAGCCTGCTCCCTGCATTATACCATTGATGAGGAGCTGTGGAACTGTGAGGTTAGAGCAGCGATATTAATATCGAACACTTTCAACCGATTCGAAAAGCCTCGCTCCATGCATAACAATTGCTTCCAGCAGAACTCCAAACTTGAACAATTTGTGGTTTGAAGCATCCACCCACTCAGTGGCTAATTGGGGAGTGTGGGTGCATCTGATCAGGTCACATCCACAACAGTCAAAAGTACCAGGGGCAGAATACCACAAACCTCAGAATGGATGATGGGGGCTTTACGTCTTGTATTTATGCACTTGGTCGGCTAATTAGGACTGGAGGAGGACAAGGCAATGAGGCAAAGGATGAAACAACTGTCCAACATAGGCCCAGGTGACCTGGCAGTAGCTGGATTCGAACCCTGGAACCAGCGATTGGCAACCCTCCCCTCTACCATAGACCTAAGACTGGACGCCCCACCATAAAGCTTTGCTCAGTACAACTTCCGGTCATGTGGGGCGACCAACAATAGCCTAAGGTCAGCGTCGACCACTGCCCAACCAGGCACCTTATACACCTAGCCAAAATGTACTGTTTATGAACAGCATTTTGGTACATGACCCAAATAAGTCAATCTAGGTCACCTTGACCTGATTCTAACCAATCACAAGACAGAGGCGATTCTGGAACGTTTAAAACCACAAAATACTGAATTATCTTGTAGATGTCTCTTTTTCAATACAATGTCTCAACTTGCAAGGTCAATCATTCTCACAATTTCTTATGTCCTCCTTTTGGAACTCTTTCTTTCCTTCCAGTCTTTTAGATTGTTAGAGAGATCTCTAGTCTAGTTAGTAGCTCAGTAACTCTCTTCCTGCCTGCATCCCCAAGGTCCCTCCCAAGGTCCAATCCCAAGGTCCTCCTCCCAAGGTCCTCCCAAGGTCCTCCTCCCAAGGTCCTTCTCACCAAGGCCCTCCACCAAGGTCACCCACCAAGGTCCTCCCAGTGAGTCTACCTCATTCCGCTCCATCCTGTCTGGGCTGATTCGACCTTGGCCAGTGCGTTGCTACCCAGACAGGCACCGGGCTGAGTGGGCTCATTAGCAGTCGATGGTCTTTCTCTTCAACACATTAATTCCTCAAATAGGTTAAATGAGTAATTATGAGTTAGTCAATGGTGAATAGGAACAATGAGGAAAATTGCTATAAGACCATTTCTGGTGAAGAGAGGAAACACAAAAGTAGCATCTTGGACATGGCACTGCTTGACTCAACCAGATAGATTGATGGATGTCAATTATTTTGAGCTTTATTTCCTTTTGATGGATGGATGATTGGGGCCTTACGTCGTGTATATATGCACCTGGTAGGCTAATTAGGACAGGAGGACACAGCAATGAGGCAAACAACGATTGAAACAGCCGTCCAACATAGCCCAGATGACCCGGACAGAGCTGGATTCGAACCTGGGACCCAACAATTGCCAGCCTAGCATGTTACCACTAGACCAATCCTCCCCTTCTTTATGTCCTGTATTTATGCATTTGGTAGAGCTCTTATCAGAGAGGAGGAGGTCACAGCAATGAGGCGAAAGATGATTGAAATTGGGGGGCATTACATGGGGAGAATACGGGGCGCTCCGCGGGGTTTCCTATCTCTTCCATGTTAATTTTTGGCCGGGGGGGGGGGGGCATGGCACGCCACTAGACCCAGAAAAAGCTGGAGTCAAACCTGGGACCCAGCCATTCGCAGATGATTTACTCCGTCCCCCTGCTTGGTGCAAGAATTTCCTGGTTGGAGTGCCTCTTCCATGCACATTTAATATACTTATTCAATTTTCTTTCTCAGTCTTAGTATTCAGTAGACACCCTGACTAGACCCTGCTGAAATGCTCAAATATTTCCAACATTTTTGTGGATTTTTTCAATGCACTTCCAGGCAATCTGTGGTTCTTGCCCTCAACTATGCCATGCACGCCCCCTACCTGTGTTCCACCAGGTTCCATCTTGCATTTGCCTTGGTTACCACACTGGTTACCACATTGGTTACCAAGTTGGCTAGTCTGTTGCCATGGTTATAACGCCACATGGGAATGCTTATTACAGCATCCTCCCCAGATTACATCACCAGGCAACAAGCTGCAAAATGCCATCACTACATCATTCTTTTTCCACTCAGTTGAGAAGAAATTGTGGTGAGGTCCTAATCAAGGCTCCAAAGTCGGAAGTCGTGGAGTCGAAATCAATTTGACGACTCCTAACTCTTGAAAATAATTTATATGATTTGCAAAACACTGTTGCAATAATGTGACAAGTATCCAAATATTTACACACAAAAAATCCCAAAAGAGGTATTCATATTCTAAATCCTATGGAAACACCGTACAATTAACGTTAAGTTTTTTTTTGTCGTGTGTAACAATTTCAATAGGAGTCACATTCGGAGTCACTTTTCAGAAATCAAAAGGAGTACGATTCGAAGAACTTCATAAATGTGATAAAATATTAAAAGCAGGAAGACTGACCAGACTAAAACGCAGTTTTGACAGATCTTAAAATAGTATTTCACCAGACAAAATTATAATTATTAGTCTTAGTTAGAAGTGATCAATAAACACCCAAGACATGATCCATAAACAGCAAACATGATCAATAACCACAAGACACTTGTGAGGGTAAAGGGCTGAAAAGTAAACAGACATGTGATATGTGAACCCTACAACACTTGAACAGGACTGGTTTGGCAGAGATGTATTTCATTCAACACATTGGAACTTGGAAGATGTGCATTTGGATATTCAGTGATATTGATAGACCTTATATATATATATATATACTAGCTGTTCACCCGTTAGGGTTTCTTGCTTTTCAAAATTGCACCGAGACCCAGGTTCGAGTAATGTGAAGGCAGCAGGTTCCAGTCAGCTTTCAATTAGATGAAGTAATGTGGATTGTTTGTAACTACTACAAGGGTTCTACAGCACTACAAACCCTGAAAGAGTGGAGTTGTTGGAAAATGAAATGTTTTCGAAATGCATGACGCAAGTTAATTTGTGCAGTTATATTGGACATACAAGTTCAATGAGTGTGGCGAAAGATGCGGAATTTAGTGGCCTGCAATATGATATGCATTACTGGCCTTGATGTGGGAGAGAAATATATAGCTTCAAGATTTGTATGTGGAAAGTGTATTTTTTGTGAAACTCCCAATAGGAATATATGATAACTGGATAGTTATATTGGCCTACAGGTCAGTCTGCATATCAAAAGATGCGAAATTCAATGGCATTTAATATTAAATGCATTACAGCCCTTGTTGTGGCAGATAAATATACCAGTGGGATATATTTATGGAAAAAATAGTGTTTTTTGGCCAAATTGCCAAGAGAAATTTGTGTAACTATGGAAATAATGAATGTTGATAGGTAAAAGTTGCCCTATCGGGAACTTCAGATGAATGGACAGGCTTAGGAATGTAATTTAAGGTCTTGTTGGTTGAGAGAAAAAAGCCTTGTGAGTGAGATGAGATTCCTGCTATGGCTATTATTATGATTAGATTAGATATACTAGCTGGTCACCCATTAGGGTTTCTTGCTTTTCAAAAATGCACCAAGACCCAGGTTCGAGTAATGTGGAGCCAGGTGTTATTAGCAGGTTCCAGTCAGCTTTCAATTAGACGAAGTAATGTGGATTGTTTGGAACTACTACAAGGGTTCTACAGCACTACAAACCCTGAAAGAGTGAAGTTGTTGGAAAATGAAATGTTTTCGAAATGCATGACGCAAGTTAATTTGTGTAGTTATATTGGACATAGAAGTTGAATGAGTGTGGCAAAAGATGCGGAATTTAGTGGCCTGGAATATGATATGCATTACTGCCCTTGATGTGGTAGAGAAATATATAGCTTCCAGATTTGTATGCGGAAAAGGTGGTTTTTGTGAAACTCCCAATAGAAATATGTGGTAACTGGGTAGTTATATTGGCCAAAGAAGGTCAGTTAGCATATCGAAAGATGGAGAATTGAATTGCGCATAATATTAAATGCATTACAGCCCTTGCTGTGGCAGATAAATATACAGGTGGGATATATTCAAGTGAAAAATTCCCAAGGAAAATATGTGTAACTATGAAAATAATGAATGTTGATAGGTAAAAGTTGCCCTATCGGGAACTTCAGATGAATTGACAGGCTCAGGAGTGTAATTGAAGGTCTAAGGGTCGAGAGAAAAAAGCCTTATGAGTGAGATGAGATTCCTGCTATGAGTATTATTATGATTAGATGCTAATATACTATGTAGAAGTAGTGAAGTACATTTGAAAATGTGTATTTTGTAGGGAAGCACCAATACCACTTTTCACTTCCTATCCGATACCAATACCATATAGTGTTGTGAAATATCCAATACCGCCGATATCCAATGCCAATCTCATACCAATACCATTGGTTAAGCATGGAGCAGCGCCTCCGATACGATACTGATACCACATTTTTGGGAGCCCATACCATCGATACCGATACTGGTAGTATCAGTACCGGTACATCCCTTGTATTTTATATTTGAATGATATATTGCAAGATGTGTAAGTTTCTTTATTAAATTGATTAATTCAAGACAATTATGAGACTTAATAACTTATTGTGCGTAAGTGCAGAGGAGAGCATAAATGACTTGGCATATGCCAGACTGAAGAGGCAGACAGACCAAGGCCACCACAAAAAGGCCAAGGTAGTATGGCACCAGTATCAAGAGAATATCAGAATCACTTGAACTGAATAAAGTCCAGTAGATTTGTATTTATTATCTGCATAGATTACTAAACAACAGTCAACTTTCTAAAATGGAGTTCGAAAATAGAAGCGAACGCCATCATGTGGAGGTTATTTTGCCTCACAGCAGGGTTGCGATTTCTATTGATTTTTATTTTTCTTTTAAAAATTAAATGATTTAAATTTAAATCAAATAAATCGATTTAAATCATGATTTTTGTAGAAAAAAATCAAGATTTAAATCACTTGATTTAAATCACTGCAACCCTGCCTCATGGTGTTTCAGAACATCTGACCATGCAACTTGGGGGTCAATCAGAATATATATAACACACAGTTCTAAGGCCATGAGATAGTCAAAATGGTTTGCAACCAAAAGCTAGAAGAGTATTTAAAATAGCATGCAATGCATGCACCGTGTCCTCGAGCAATTTAATAACCCTTATAACTCAATGGGATATGATCATTACATTAACACATCTCTATAAATTGTTAAAAGTTGCATTCTATATATAGATCTATCAATCTACCTATTAATCTATCTATGTGTCTATCTATGTGTCTATGTGTCTATCTGTCTATCTTTAGTAATTGGCTGAAGCATAAATCTCAGGTTGTGGTGCACCCCACTTTGTCTCAGGGCGGAAGGGCCAAAGGGAAGAAGAAGAAGATGCTTCTCAGAAATCGTCTGCTGAGCAAAGAGGAATTTGGGGGATTAAAGTTAACTATTTAGAGCAGTGAGACATAAGATTAAAGCCAGGGCATCTAGTGCAACAGTGTAAACACTGGGCATCATAATGGCATCATAACTTTGGGTTGTTCTTGCATCTATGAAATGCTTTTCGATCCACACCAACTTTGATATGACAATCCCATTGATGACGACAAAGGGCCCGAGGCCCTGCTCTCGGACACAAAAAGAGTTAAAAGAGACATTTCAGATTCTAGTCCATCATCCAACAGTGCAGTGTGTACTTGTGTGCACTGCTGTGCTGCCAGTTAGAGATTGAGGACAGAAAAAGTGGATTGCCTTCTCCACTTGGACTTGACAAGTCCACAAACTCCAACCTCTCTTGGCACCTCAAATATTGGCTCCAAGTTTGAGTTCCTGTCCTCAGTAGTCAACCCACCGTCGCACATACGTAGTCAGTCACAAGATAGTCACTACAAGTTTCAACTCAGTTGCTAAAAGTTGTAACTCTTGTCACAGTTGAAACTTAGTCACTACAAGTTGCAACTCAAGATGATAAAAGTTGTAATTCATGTCACAGTTGCAACTCTGTTCACTACAAGTTGTAACTCAGTCACTAAGAGTTGCAACTCAGTCACTACAAGTTTCAACTCAGTCACCAAAAGTTGCAACTCAGTCACTACAAGTTGCAACTCAGTCACTACAAGTTGCAACTCAGTCACTACAAGTTGCAACTCAGTCACTACAAGTTGCAACTCAGTCACTACAAGTTGCAACTCAGTCACTATGAGTTTCAACTCAGTCACTGCAAGTTTCAACTCAGTCACTACAAGTTTCAACTCAGTCACTACAAGTTTCAACTCAGTCACTACAAGTTTCAACTCAAGTAACTACAAGTTTCAACTCAGTCACTAAAAGTTGCAACTCAGTCACTACAAGTTGCAACTCTGTCACTACAAGTGTCAACTCAGTCACTACAAGTTGCAACTCAGTCACTACAAGTTGCAACTCAGTCACTAAGAGTTTCAACTCAGTTACAGCAAGTTTCAACTCTATCACTGCAAGTTTCAACTCAGTCACTACAAGTTTCAACTTAGTCACTACAAGTTTCAACTTAGTCACTACAAGTTTCAACTCAGTCACTAAAAGTTGCAACTCAGTCACTACAAATTGCAACTCAGTCACTACAAGTTTCAACTTAGCCACTACAAGTTGCAACTCAGTCACTACAAGTTTCAACTCAGTCACTACGAGTTTCAACATAGTCACTAAAATTTTCAACTCGGGTATTACAAGTCAATACAAGTCACTAACAACCGAGTTAGTACTCATCAGCAAACCAACTCTCAGGGTTATTGCCATTAGAAATTGAAAATAATCACTCCTCTCAAACAAAAGTGTTATTAGTATTAAATAAGCTATAATCACTTAATCAGCGACAAGGTTGATTGTTCATCCAGACCTGATAAATTGACATTACATAACAATGCATCACCCAAATTAAATTAGAAGTAGTATGATACAGACCCCAACACGAAATACCAGTACTCATTCATCCATAGCAAGACATAAATCAGACGAGCAGGCAAACACGAAAGTGGAAGAAGTTGTCAATGTGAATTATATGGCAAAAAATACACCTATAATTACAAAATTTGTAAAATGAAATAAGTACTAATTAAGATATAACCATTCTAGGTATTGCATTATTATCACGCCATTACATGTTCAGAAATAAAGAATGATATTCAATCATGGACAATCAATGAAAGATTTCACAAAGCGACCAACATAAATTTCATAAAACCACAGGTGTTTAGTGCATTGGATACAATACAGGAGATAAAAAAATACTTCTTGAGCTTTTTGTATTATATCGTAATATTTGTAAGCCACAACAAGATAATTTAAGAAATATTGAATGTTTTTCTGAATGTTCTTATTGACGCAAGATGGCACATCCCTAATTGAAGACAAGACCTGAAATTACACTCCAAATAAAGTTTTTGCACTCCTCAAATTCTTGAGACATTTATAAAGTTTTTGTACTCCAAACAATCTTGAGACACTTATAATGAGGCAGGTGCAGCTTTGTTAGCAGACGACAATCGACAGGAAATGATTCACATGCAAATCAGAGGTAGGTATCGGAGATATCTGAGAAGAAAAATGTCTAAAAAACATTCCAAATGCTTCATTCCATTCCATATATTTCTTTGATCAGTGTTGATGACCAAGAACTGACCTAAGATTGACCTGATTTAATGACCTCATTAAATGACCTCACTAGATCTAGGAGTGTCCTCATTTGCATAAGTGTGCTTTGTTAGATCAGCACTCCTCTAAAGTTGAAATCAAAGGAAATACATATACATGATGGTCTCATCTTCTGCATAATTTTGCAACGCAGGTCTGAGATCTGACAACCAGAGCTTATAAATATTGGTAGAAAACAGACTTGAAAACATTAAAATTTCCAAGTTATCAGGAAAAGCAATTCCTATGACATTCTGTTTTTACAAACGCACAAGGATAGTAAAATCGAAATGAGTGCTTCTGTTATGGAACTTAAAAACCTAGACTGATACAATTATATTTATTCATACACCACACAAAATATACAAAGGTATAGTCAAGAGAAAACTCTTGAGTGATGACACATGGGCTGTTGTCAATGGCAACCATCACAAGCACTTTGAAGTAGGTCATTTTCACTGTACATGGTCACCATGAGCATCTGCATTGTCACTGCATTGTCACTGCATTGTTACTGTGCATGTGGGCATTGTCACTGTGTCACTGCCCTGTCATTGTATTGTCCGCATGTATTGTGATAGGGATGTCCTTTTAGTCATTTTGTAGACATTTCTCAAGCATTTGACACGGTTCACTTGGAGCGACTTCCTATCTCAATATCTGTCCATTGAATTCACTCATCATTGTATCCAATGACATGCCATCAACAAAGACGTATTACTATCCTATCATGGCCATTAACCATTGAGAGGCCATTGAAGATCTTTTGCACATTGTCCAAGGCTTCTGTCAAATCTCAACACCAACAACAACAGAGATGTAAACATCCTTCATGGCCTATTGTAAAAGAATGTCCTATATTTGTCATTAAATGTGCATAAATTGTGAGATATTATTCAAATGGAATTGAAATTAATTTCTGCCGAATCCCAAATTTGATAAATAATTTCAGAATTTCATGAAAATATAACTCACCAAGCTCTTGTATTTTCTGTCATTTCTGAGTCACTTTGTGGCATGGCAAGTCTGTCTATATTACTATACTTCAGACTATACTACAGTTGTATTCTTCAAATAAATATTTTCAGTTCTGAAACATTTCGAAATTAGCCACATCCATCAACATTCCAATCTATTTTCATTTTCATAATTTTCATAATGTATTCAACTAAATCAACATTCGAGATTTCATCTACAATACTAAATTACAAAGAAGGGAAGCATCAAGCGCACTACAATACATGTATGACAAAGAAACAATTAACACTCTCTATAATTGGTGTGCACCCTCCCTATGCTGAGCATGTTGAGTAGACCCAAGTCATCCTATATGTATATTGAGAGATTCCGATCAGTGGCCCCACCCCAGCATAGAGCACCTGGCTAAAGGACCACATAGCAAAAAGGCCTGGGGGTTGACCCCTGACACTTTACCCCTGAGGGTAATCAACCTACAACACACCTGAAAATCACAGGGACATAAATTGACTACAATTGGCAGGGAGAGCCACGCCCCAATTTGTATGCAAGGTGATTGTTATGGGGTAAGGGAGGCCTGGGAGGGGGTAAGAGAATTTGGTAGAAGTGGTGGACAGTGGTGGTTGAATGCAGACAGTACAATATTGAATCCTTCCAGACGTCAAGATTGTACCAGAACATGAGAATTTTGAAACTGTACATTCTTTCAAAATTTTTTTTTTACTTACTTATTTTATGTTGTTACAGAATCTTCGAGAGCAATAATATTGTAATCGATAATTTTTTCACACCTGGAAGCACCCAACATACAATATATTCCCAAAGCCAAAGGTATATGAATGAGATTGTGCTTCCTTAACACCATCGGCAAAACAAAGTGAGAGAAGCAATAGAGTAAGTTACAGATCCATGGAGAAGCATTTGACAAAGTTGAAGAAAAGTCCAATCAACAATGTCAACCTTGTCAAAGGCCAGTGAAGATCAACGAATAAGACACAAAGGTTAAGACTACAACCAAAACGTGTCAAATGCAAGCCTGGATCGGATGGATCCTATACAGTCCCAACTCCAAGGTGGGAGGTATAGGACAGGCACTGAAATTACACATTGAACTCTCAGGCTCAATCCAAAGTGGGTGGTATATGGCAGTGAGTAAAACTAAAAGGGGTTGGACACCTTAATAACCCCCATTAGCTTTGTCTGTGCCCAATATTACCCCTAATGCCCTTATATGATTGTCAGGGGGGTAAATGACCTTATTTGGGATGATGAAAGTAAAAGGTAATTTGCATATTCCATATATGGGCAGTAAAGTGACAAACAAAGAGATAGAATATTGGAATATTGCATAAATTCTAAAAAGATTCTACAGAGATTCTAAATAGAAGCAATGACCATATAAATTTATAAGGGACAATGCAAAATGACCATTTAAGGCAAGATGACACCTAGGAAGATAAGTTCTTTTGAAGACTGCCTTCCACTTTGCCTTCCTCTTGTTATGCTAATGGCGATTATTTTGCCTCTCGGAGACGAAACGAACGTCAGCCATAAAATGCAATTTCTGACCCCCGCCAAGGGCCTTGACCACTGACTTGTGGTAATTCTCTATTAATTTAAGTTGCGGTCAGTGACCTGAAGTTTCTGTATCCACTGCTTGTCAAATGGCCCCCTCTGCCACCCAGGTTGTAACCCAAATAAAATAAGATTATTCAATTGTTCCTACTTTCATTCTTTGCTTTTTTTTCTAACCAATATATTGGGTTGGATCTGTAATACAGCATACATAGCCTACACCAAGACAAGTTAAAATTGTTCTGAATTTGACAAACACCATTGAGACAATTCAATTTCCAGGACCAATCATCAAAAGCCAACAGGAAAAGCAAACATAAAATTTTGAACAATCTTTCAAAATGATCTAAAATGAATGAATCAAGAGTGAATACTAAATTAGAGGTAGCCTGATCTATCTACCCACTAAAATGCACGTAATTGACAGAAATGAAAGTTTATGGAACAATATACATGGAGTTGTCACATCAACGCTATTATGCTGCACGCGTAATTTTACATTTGAATGATTTTCGCTGCTTCACTTTATTCTGACACTATTTTCTGCTCTTATGCATTACAACTATTTCCATTGTAGTATTTCTGACTTTTTTTCTCATGTTTCCTCATAGTACAATTGAGTACACCCACAGACTCACTATACTCTTATATATATCTCTATGCCTAGCATAGATCTCCACATGCCAATGATACCATCACTTTTTCCATCTTTTTTTTTACCTAAAAGTTTTTTCCTCCTCCTCAAAGTTCTCACAAATATTATCTGAGGATGACATCAGCTCCAAAAACTCCTCTGACCTAAAAGAGAAAGTCGAGCAACTCGGAAAACCCTTCTTTCCTTTTTCCGACATTCCAAGAGTCTTCTTTTTCTGTCACTTTCTCTTTTTTCACCAAAACAAACAAAAGAGTTGGTCCCTGACTTCTGCCAACCTACTCCATAGTACTCCAACCCTGGCCCTCCACAGGCCATATGACAAGTTTCTACATCATGTATGGATGATTGGGGCTTTACGTCCTGTATTTATGCACTTGGTAGAGTAATTAGGACAGGAGGGACAAGTTTCTACAACTTATTGAACTGTCATAGGTCACTTATTAAAAGTACTGGGGTAGCACAATAAATGAGTACGGTACAACAACAAATATCATATGCGTATTTGTACATTAGCTGAATAAAATATCTATCTTTATCCCATGACCAAGCATGTTTTTTCCCTCATACAAGCCTTTTTCCCTGGGTGATATTTTTAGAGGGGGGAAGATCTCAAACCCTCTTCCCTGAAACAGAGGGAAGATACAGGCCCTTTGTCAATTTGGAGGGAAGATATCAGTCTAGCGGGCAAGATACCAAATCTGAGCCATCTGATTGGCCAATTTAGAGGGAAGATATCAGCATCTCCAATCACCATGATGACGTCATGGAGATACAGCTCTTGGCCATGCAGTTGTGACGTCACAAAATTATCTGACGTTGTTATACAAACAATGGGTAGTGATTGTTCATGTCATGACATCACTATGGGCTGCTGATGACCTCACAACAAACTGCTGCTCCCAACTTAGAGAACTAGATGACGCATATGATAAGGGACTATCTGGTGCATGGAATGCTGTCCCACAGGGACGAAATGTCGGCCAAATATGTGAAGTGAAATGTACAGACTCCTATCCACCCAACTTTTATCAAGCCACTTCTATCCATCCCAAGCCTTGATCCAAGCAGTGGACATTGCTGTAGTTGGCATACAATCCACCAGGTGGCAGGCCATGATGTGGCTGCGCTTGGGGTCAAGCGCCAATATTTCTCAACATGTTTACGGAGTGGCAGTTGGCAAGCGGTAGTCTTGCTGTGTGGACACACAGAGAAGAGGAAAGTGAATTTGTGAAATAAAGCCAAAATACAGGGTAAATGCTGTGCAAACGTAGTTAAATAGGCAGAGGGACCCAAGTTATGCTACATTTATGAAAACGACATGACATTTGATGAAGTTAGCAATGCAACTTTGACAGAAATGGCTGGACAAAATCCATGATCTACAACGTGACAGCCTGGCCACAGAGTCGTGCCTATATATACATATAGGCCGACAATTTGAAGTTATCACACTAAAATTGTGTAAAAATCACTGGTAAAATTATTGCAGGATATAAATAAAACCCCATAACAGTGTATTTATTTAATTTATGGGGGATCTATTTATTGAAGGTTTAACAGTCAAAACTAAAAGTCATGGGATAAATAGGTTATAACATGGCCAAGAGCTGTATCTCCCTGGTATCATCACCCTCGACCTGTATCATCCCTCGACCCTTCGGGTCTCGGGATGATACAGGGTCTCGGGTGATGATACCAGGGAGATACAGCTCTTGGCCATGTAATAACCTATAAATATCTATCTATCTACGTGTATTGTGTGTAATATCATAACATGTAACTGAATCGGGAATTTAGCATGAAATACCAGCAAGGAAAGGTGAAAACATAATCTTTTTATTGCAGAGTTATAATACTGATTTTTAGATACTATAAAAAGAGATGGTTTACTCTCGGAGTTCCGAGGTACTACGCTTGGCTGACAGAAAAACCACAAATATTACAGAAATGTCGACAGGGGGGTTTCGTCTTGTTTTGTTTGTCTTTTTTCCATTTGTTCTTTCTTCATAGTTTCATAAGTTCCATGAGCATTCACAAAAAACATGCAATGCATGGGAAATAAATCAATGAAGCTTCAGCACCAGACCAGAAACCTTAATTAGCATCTACCTGCAGCTAAAAGCTAACCACTAACACATGTATGCACAGGAAACCCTTCATTCCTCTATCCTGAGGGGCTAAAACACAAGCCCTTTTCAGTTCCTGGCATCTCCCCCAGGGGGCAGTGCAGCCCTAATGAGACATGCAGCAGCTCCCCCTGGTCACCATCCAGGAAACACTCAGGGCATTATTGCTGTTCAATGAACTGTGAAGAGGTCAAAGGTCACGGGACAGGAAGTAAACATTCAGGGCATTTGGGAGGTCATCAGGGAAATATTGGTGCAGACATGCTGTGACAAATAATAAGGGCAACAGTCAGGGATTGAACAAGAGCAAATGTGACACAGAGTGAACTAAAAAATGTTAAGAGACAGATAGATGGATGATTCGGGCTTTATGTCATGTATTTATGCACTTTGTAAAACTCAGCAAGTCAAAATCTTGAATCAGATAAAATTGATAATCAGCAGCTGTAGAAAATATTAACAAAATATTTCGGAAGTCTGGCAGGCTGAATTCCATGCTGGAGTCTCCTACTCACCAACTCGAAATAATAAGTAGGGCCTACTCCTATAAATCATCATATATGATAAATATTGTAGACTTCGACTTTAATCCACAACATTTTTTATAATCTACAAGTTGATCATTGATGGACTGCTGAAACGACAATCACTGATCTATGCACTTTATATTTTATAACTATTTATACTGAATATTTTATGCCATAGCTTTCACACTGCTTGAGTATGTTGACTTGATCCAAGCTGGAAATTGCAAAATACCTCTTGAAATGCTCCGATTCTGCTCCCAGAAACCAAAAGAAATACCTGACATAACTTGAGGCATCCAAAACCACAAATGCCTACAAAATATAATCTCATGTATAATGTGTATTATGTGGAAAGTGCCTGGCAAGTGGTGAACTACAGTAAAACCACATGCAGACTTTTTAACCTGTTCTTTCTGAAACTCCTTATCGAAACCAAATTCACAGAGAAAACTTGAGTTACAATTTCACAAAAGGTGACAGATTGCTAGTACTGATCTGTTTACTGGAATTAGAGCAATATAAATGTTTATTATATTATTCTTATTATTAAGGTAAACAAGACTTCAGACTTGCACAAAGACAAAGTTCCTGATTGAAATAAACAGCCATTGATATAAATAAATACATTCACATTAAATTCCATTACTTTTTCATGACTTTCCATGACTACTTTTTTCCAGGACTTTCAATGAACCTCAACTTTTTTCATGACTTTCCCCCAACATTCCATGACCTTTCCACCTGGTGGCAACTTTACGAAACTTTGGCACTAAAGTTGACTGAACCTCTTTGGCGTAACTGGCAGTTACTAACTGCTCTCTGCGGTGTCAGAGCATCAGGCCTATCACCTCTTCATCTATGGTAGATTGACACACTTCAATATAAATCACAAATACACAAGTACCATGGACGGATGGATGGATGATTGGGGCTTTACGTCCTGCATTTATGCACTCGGTAGGCTAATTAGGACAGGAGGACACGGCAATGAGGCGAAGGATGATTGAAACAGCCATCCAACATAGGCCCAGGTGACCCAGCAAGAGCTTGATTCGAACCCTGGACCCAGAATTGGCAGTCCAACCCTCCCCCCAATACACGAGTACCAGTACCAAATGACACAATTGACCAACATCTAGAGTCGACAAAGATGACATCATAATATCATATTATTATCACAATACAAAGGGACTTACCAGGCATAGCAGTTGTAGTGGAAATACACCATTCCCAGGCCGTACACGAAGGAAGTGTCCTGGAAAACAAAAGAAATTTATAAAATTAAAATATATATATCTAAGTTTGAACATTTATCTCCCGAAATCCCACTCTTTTCTCCTGAAATACCACTCTTTCTCCTTCAGGAAATACCACTCTTTTCTGAAATACCACTCTTTTCCTCATCATTATTACAAAAAGCAACTGCCAGGAGCTTACTGTCATTTCCATGATTTACTAAATTTCTAGTGACATTCCCAACACCCAGACAAAGAACAACCAAGAAGATTCATCAAATTCATTTTGTCCCCTCTGTTTCAGGAGAATCATTGTGTTTACAACATTGTGTGTAAGAAATTTTGAACAAATTAATTTCACAACAAGCAACATGATAACAAATGCGAATAATGAATATAATTATCACATCATTGTACCAGTGTCTATGCAGGGCACATACAAGATCCCACAAATGAGGAAAATGTGAACCATGTTGAATGTTGATGACTTCCACTCTCTCATCTCATCAATCAACCCTCATGAGCAGCAATAACTTGTCTTAGAGGACTGCACTGTCTTTATTTTCCAATCTATGAGCATCAGTTGAGGTTTTCTTTTCAGTAGGGTGAGTAGTACTGAGTACGGTAACTGGTCAGTGACACGACAAAGGGACTGAGGTGTTTTATCAGGCAACTATGGTAATGATCAATAGTTAGAACCATGGGCAATTTGCAATATCCTAAGCAGGTCCCAGACTGAGCGTTTATGCCACATTTTTCCATGTCCAGACCACATTATATTCCCATAAATTTGCTGTCACAATTCACTTTATCAGACAACTATGGTAATGGTCAATGCGCTTCAAACCATGCTGGGATGATCAACATTTTTACGATATCAACCAGTCTTCTCACACTTTCCTTAACTCTACTTACAAAATTTCCTTTAATAAATCGGACAACTACGGTAATGATCAATACCCAGGACCTTGCTGGGACGTTTCACCGACACTATACGGTAGTGATCAGATCCCCAGACTGGGTGTTGCGCCGCAGAGCGCACGTAGACCAGACACAGCTCTCTGTCCCAACCTCAGACTGAGCAATAAACTCCTTTTTACGATCCTCATTTCCATTTTATTGCTAGAGACACTCGAGTTAGACTCCACGACCTGCTCGGGACACTGGGGCCATTGAGACGGTCCCTATAGATGCCCTGGGAGTGACTACAAGGGCCTAATCACAACATATAGCCTCACTTGGATCCCTAGACCAAGGGCGGTCATATAGAGACCAAGGGCAGTTCAGCCAAGGGCACTAAATGTCCTCGCTCAAAGTGCCATATAATTCTGTCTTATAAAGAAAGAAAGGTCCACTAGCTAACGACAAAGATTTTCGTTGAGGTCGGTCCTTATCTCGAATATTCAGCGATTTATTTTCTATCTTTTTTCCAACAAAGCTGATTAATCAAGTTACATGCATAGGGTATAAAAATACAGGTGTTGACCTCTTGTGTGAAATATGGCAGTACCAGTGTTGCCCTCTCATGGTAATCATCACAATATTTTTTTCTAATTCTTGCCTATCAACTTGATAGTGATGAATGCTTGACTCTCACAGTAACTTTAAATAGAGTTTGGAGATGTGGAAGGTGGATTTTCATAGCCGTGATCCAGTGAGTCTGTACTAACACAACACATACAATTCAAGGCTCACAGGCCAAATCCAAAGAGTAGAATTATAGAATAGGCGAGTCAAATTTTCCCAACCTCCCTTTCCAAATTGACGGTCAGGCCGTTAGGGGCCCAACTTGGGTCAGTTGAGTGTTGAGAATTATTAGTTTTATTTAGCTGTCTTCGTGATGATACCAGTAGCTAGGATATCCTGTGGAAAATACAAGCTCTAGGTTCCATAGAATATACCTTAGCAGATAATGTTGGTTTTTTCGGCCCTGAAGAGGGCCCGAAATTCTCCGCATTGCAACATTGGGACTTGCAGGTAGTTCGCGAATGCCAAAATCGGCCCCCCCCCCTACAAAAACGGAAAATTCTACACCTTAGGCCACACATAATTGATTCTTAGCTTCGCGGACCCGCCGACACAATAGATTTCCTGCCGATGGAAAAAAAAAATTGAAAAAAAAAAAAATTTTTTTTGACATTATAAAAAAATTTTTTTTTACCTTTTTTTTTTTTGTCCTACCGACCGACCCTAGAAAAAGGGCCTTGAGAGGATCCGAGAAGCTAAAGATCAATTATGTGTGGCCTCAAGGACCACTCGAAAAAATGAAAAGTTTACTCACCTCCCAGTAGTCATCCTTCTTCAGGGCGAAGAACTTCTGGTAGGCAGACAGCGCTGCAAAAATTAAAATATCAATATAGTCAGAGAAGCCCATATTGAACACAGAAACTCCCAATATATTCTCTATATCTAATTTCCGAGTGCTGCTGGTCAATTTTTACCTTTCTATTTAACAATTCATCACAAATCAAACATGAAACGAGAATTTTTGAAAACTAGCATAATAGGCATGGGAAATTGGGATGGGGGGCAAAATATAAATTTTGAACATAAAACCCAGCCTATGTCCTTCAAGGGGATGAGAAAAGGTTGCTTGTAAGTTTTTGTGGATGGGCACACTATACTGTTGCTGGGAATGACGAAGGGGTCTGTGAATTTATCGTAGGATTGCCCAAGACTCAATCATTACTAGTACGAAAAACATCAAACTTGATTTCACTCACATTTGGGGTAGTTGGTAAGTAAGAGATGAAGATGTCCCAGAATGCAATAGAGCTGGGGGTTAACGGGATGTTTCTTGCCCTCCTCCCCAGGGGGAGCCCCTGCTTCTGGTTTGTTCTGCTGCTGCCCTCTGGTGACAATCCATTTCTCCAGTCTTGTCACAGCCTGCAAGGAGGAAATATGTTAATTTGTTAAATCGGGAAGATAATAGCATTTAAGGTCTAAAATTTTCAATAAATGTAAAATTACTTTATCTATCATCCAAATGCAAGAAAATATCCATACCTTGACAAGTAGTGCCTTAGTGGAGGCTTCTTCGGGGCTGTCCAATTTCAAGAATCCATAATGCCGGCTGAAAACCAAAATATTGTTACTTTCAATGAAGATTTTGGCACAATCATTGCATAGTAAACTGGCGATGACAATCAAAAGCTCAGTTTATTGTTTGAAATGGCAAAATTGATTTGTATCGGGCACCCCCACAAATGAAGTCCAGGAATGTACCACAACTATTGCAGATTGCTTTGAACCATTGTTATTTGTAGGCATCATCAATTAAAATTACACTGATTGATAGACCATGTTTTGACCAAAACATTTTTAATTTTCACATTATCTTGTGTATTGTGGTCATACTACTCAGCATGCAAATTTTCTTTACTTTTGGGAATTTTATTTCTAGCTCAAATGACCTGCCAAAATAGAGGGAATTTCTGAACGCAGGTACAAATTAAGACCTCGAAGTTCAGATGATCAGTTTATAACCCAGTGTATTGCCAGTCAACTAGGCGACAGACAACTACTGAACTAGTCAACAACACTACTAACCATAGCTAACTAGGGGACAACCAACTAGGTGACATACCACTACAAACTAGACTACACTTGTTGGGACAGCTAGGCGACAGCGGATACCATCTAGGTGACAAAATTTTAGCAGAGATACCAACTAGGAGCTACTAGGTGACAGGTCACTTGCATATGTTGCCTGGTAGTAAATGTATTGTCACCTAGTTGGATGTGTTTTGTGAATTTGTGTCCCAAAGTTGGAAGTGCTGTCTAAATTTCTTGTCACCTAGTTGGCACTGACAGGTGACGCCTACTGTCGCCTAGTTGGTTTGTCGCCTACTTGACAACACACCACCCAAATATTATCCAAATGATAGCATAGTATTCCTCTTCAGCGCGTTAGGAAAAATAATTTCCTGTAGCTGGTCATTTGGGTACGACTCAATTTTCTTGAACGCCATTATAATTCTTGAAATAGTCAGGGTTATCAGAATTTGAGAAACATCATATCAAAACGTGCAGTCTTCAAAAACACCACACACATATTGGTAGCTGCACCTCTGTTGACTTGCAGTTTAACATGTTAGTAATAGTACTTCACCAGAATTTTTTTACAATTTTGTGTTGGCCTATTGACATTTGCCTCAATATTTAGTCCGTAAATTAGATTCAATATATACATGGAGGCTGGCTGCTTACTCAAGTATGACATGATGTCATGATGACATACCACTAAACAAACACCAGCTATTTGCACCTATACAAACAGACGCAACCAATCCAGTCAGGCCTCAACAGTTCAAAGGGGGTGTGGATTCAATCAGGGTGACAGATTTGGGGGGAAGCTCACCTATCGAACTCCAGAACCAACTTCTTTTCCTCAGGGGTGAGAGCTTCAGACTGCTGTTCCGTCGCCATTACGGGGTCAATCTGGATACCACTTGGCTAAAAGATCCTTGAGGAATTATACTTCGATGACAACTTGTGCAAAACTCCAGATATTGGGTTATAAATGCAAATTAGAACGAGTTTAACAAAGTTTACTTTTTTCCTCGCCGGACCACGCCATGTTGGGATGGATGATCAACAGTCAACCAATCAGAGTCGTCCTTACAAAAATCCCCAGACAAGTTTTGCAAGGAAATTGGGAAGCAGGATTTGGCATTTTTAGCAACATTTTTTTGCAACGCTGCACCAGTTCCAAGAAATGAAATATATGGTTTATTCGGTCGTTCAATAGTAATATGAAAAATGTTAATTAAGTGCAGTGTAGAAATGTACTCATTTCCTGCCTCTTTAAAGTATTAAAAAAATCTGAAAATTGTCTTGATTCCGACAGATCCTACAGAGCTAGGCCGGCAACTTCCTGTGTCTGATGAAAGTTGTTTTGCAGTTGAGGTCGAAGTAAGTTGAAGTTTCTTTGTAATTGTGAAGCAACTGTGTAATTGCAATTGTCCGATCGTGTTTGTGCAAACCAAGAGAAGCCACATGTTTGTTTAAAGAGCCTGTCAGAGGTGCGAAGAAGCTCCACAGTGGCACAGAGCTTCACTGAGCAGCCAGCAGAAATGCACACGATAATCTAGATGGAGTATCATCCTCTTGTGAAGAATGATGAAGTCCATTATCTAACGATAATCCATGAACGCATAATATGGTCAATTCGTCCTTCTTACATTTCGCCTACTACTCAGACTTTCTATTTTCGGCATATCCAGTGACAGACCTTACAGTCATGCAGAATTTCAAACTTTGCAAAAGGACCCCATTTGCTGATTGCTAATTAGGCCTACAATTTTTGATTGTGCCTGAAACTTTAAGAAAATGACTTTTTAAAAATTATCATTTGTGCCATGATTCATTGATTGCCATGAAACTTATCAGTTTATCTACTCTCAGATATATATGCTCAATGACAGTGCACGTGCGTGTGGATGTATTGAAAAGCAATTAAACTTTAACCAGAAGGCCTGCAGGAAATTCCACTTTGACCCAGTGGCCTATTTAGGGGGGCCATCACCCCCCCAAAATGAACATGAAAAAGATAGGAAACGCCGCAGACGCCACATATTCACGCCATGTAAGCCCTCAGGCCATTTCTAGATGCGCCCCTGCTTCGACCTCACTATTGTTGCAAAAGACTTATCAGGGCTTTCAGGCTAGGGCGATGCAATGCCCGTGCTATCTTACTAACAGTCTCTGTAACGCAATGGTTAAACACCCAGACAATCTACCCTAGACAAATCTTCCAGGAACTCTGCATTATGATAGATTTACGTCACGAGCGTCTCAGCCAATCAGCGTGCAGCATTTCTCTCCACTTCAAAAGTTTACCGGCAATTTGCGAAGCAACTATTCACTCCTCAGAGACATCATTTTAAAGGTCTCAGAGAGACCTATCTACTCATATAAGAATCTCACTAGTTACCCTTACGGGAGAGTGCGTAACAGCGAAATCAGCCTCATTTGCATAACTTGCTTGAATGTCTGTTCATTGGTCAGCTTTGTGGGTGTGTCTGACTTAATCACTGAAGGCTTTGCTGAAGTGTGGTTAAATTGAATGAAACATATTACCCGTGCCTCAAAGTAAATAGAAATGTTTCAATGATGTGTATCTTAAGTTCACTGACTCTCTATAAGTTCTGGTTGATATTTTTTCCAGAATTTTCTACTGAGTACCACAAATGGTCAAGATAGAAATGCCTGAAAGTAAGTTGCAACTTATTCTTGATTATTTAGATCCTTCATTTACAATTATTAATATTTATTTGATATCTCAATAGCAAACTGAATTGCTTTGCGTTTCCTTGCAGAGAAGGACGATGATCTTGAGATCACGGACCTGGTGGACCCTGGATGGCTGAAGAAGGCCCTGGGAGACCTGTCCAAGGGCTCTGTGGCCAAACAGATCACTGTCGGGGGAGTGTCAGGATGGTGAGAAATCATACCCTTAATTCATGGATGCTTTACGCTACTCCTCCCAAACTACTCAATGCCCACAACTACAAATTTGCAAGCAACTTTATTTCACACCTTACAACAACCATAAGTGGCTCTGGTTTCTCAAACTGTTCATTTTATGCATATTTCCAGTGCACTTTATTTGTCATCTATGCACGACTATCAATCTTCTCTCATGTACTACTGATTGTTCTTCTGTTTTCCCTGGACTCCAATGGAGGGAGGGAGCCGAGGGGCCACTGTCTTCAAAGACTCGCCCTTATATATGCATTATCACGGGTACTATGCTAGTACCCTTAATTCATGGATGCTTTACGCTACTCCTCCCAAACTACTCAATGCCCACAACTACAAATTTGCAAGCAACTTTATTTCACACCTTACAACAACCATAAGTGGGTGTGGTTTCTCAAACTGTTCATATTCTACGTATTACCAGTGCACTTTTTGGGCATTTATGCACAACTATCAATCTTCTCTCCTGTAGTACTGATTGTTGTTCTGTTTTCCCTGGACTCCAATGGAGGGAGGGTGCCAGGGAGGGCCTAAACCTCACTCTCTCACTGCCATTCTTACTCTCACCATTACCATTCTCACGGGTACTATGCTAGTATATATAAAGGGAGTTCTCAGGGTTGGAAGGGTTCTATTGTACTGGAAAATCCCCCCCCCCCCACCCATATTCATTCTTTCTTGCTCACTTGAGAAGTTGAGAGTCTAAGCTAATAAATTGTTATTTATTTGCAAATGATGAGTCGGGTTGTGTGAATTATGGAATTGGTTTTGGTTCTCAAATTTCTCAGTTCAATGTCATAAGATCACATCAATTATTATGCTTTGTCATAAGTACATGTTTTGGTCCGTGTGTGGCCTTGGATTGTCTTGTATTTTGTTTGCTTAGTTCTGTAAATAGCTTTTACCCCCATATGTTTTTCTGAAGATATCTCTGCTCTGTCCCTCTTTTATGTTCATCTCTCCATCTCTTGTGCTTCAGGTGTGCTGGCTACATTTTCAGTAAGGTCGGAAAAGCGGCTGCTGCAGCGTTAGGTGGCTCCCTCCTCATTTTACAGGTGAATGGAATAGAAATTAATGACCATATTGTATTCTTGTATTTATTGCATGTCTTATTGATTTATATGCATTTTGTGTTCATGCGACAGTTATTCTGCAATTTCTGCCATTTTTAGCTGTGTGGTTATTGATGTCAATGTCAAGTGTTCCTTTGGCACAGTCCTGCTTTTAGAACAGTAAGGCCAGACATAATTTATCTTTAGCTTCTCGGATCTTCTCAAGTACACTTTTCTATTGACGGTCGGTAGGACAAAAAAAAGCTCTAGTTTCAATTTTTTTTCGAATGTCTATTAGATAAAAATTTTGGGTAAGCTCAATTTTTTTTCTGTATGCAGAAAATCCTAGAAGCTAGACATTAAATAAGTTTAGCCTTACTAGTTCTTTGTTGTTCTCACGAATCTCTATTTTCTCCCTAGGTGGCGCACCACAAGGGCTACATCAAGATCAACTGGGGTCAGGTAGAAAGAGACATGAACAAGGCCAAGAAGACCGTGAGGAAGGACACGGACAAACTCCTGCCTTACATTGCCACAGAGGTACGTTTGATGAAAGGGGTTAATCAAATGGAAAAATAACAAAAGACTTTTAGAGTCCTGTACATATGATTATATATGATGTCGCATGTTTTGCTACTATCACATCTTTTTATAGGCCTAAATGAAGATTATTTTGATGATTTCAAATTGTGTAGTTTTAATTAAGATTATTAACTAGGACACTGTGCTGGGAATTACTTGGCTGGGAATTATTGGGCTATTTTGTTTTATGCTGAAGTCACTTCTGTTAGATGGTATCAAATATTATTCATTTTGAGCAATTTGGCAATATTTTTACTGAGCAATTTTGAAATTTGGAGTTGGAGAGTGAATAAATGGTGGGAAAATTGACTATGTTTGCAAATTGTCTGACACTTTTTTTTTTCATTCGTTTACCATTGCCATACCTTTGTCAACTTATACAATTCTTTCTTGTCGTCAATCAATGTAGGTCTTTTTTCTTCCTCACAGGTCAAAGAGTTCACCAAAGACAACATGTTTGTAGCCGGAGGGTTCGCCGGGGGATTCCTCATTGGTCTTGCCACATAACCTCATTTAATTTCAAGATTTATTACTGTTTAATACTTAACCTATTCATGCCAGACTGGTGTCACAGTTGTTTAGCTTTTATTTAAAGTTTATTTAAGATTTTCTGATCTGATAGGTTACCAATTAGGTGCCAAACTTATATGTAAAATATATAATACAGAGCGTGTTATGCATTTTAAATTTATTTTTGAATTGTGGCTACCAATTCATCTTATTTGTGAATTATTTGTAATTTATTTGTGACAGTGGTGTTTGTTCAAATCTCTTTCCCAAGAGAGACTAGTCTATATTTAAAGCATTGATGCGACAGTAGTTGGCATTCCTGTTTAAGTGTACCGGTATGTCTTGTTATTAGATACATCATTTGTTGAAGATTTGGTTCATGGGTGGCTTCAATGCCATCGTTGTAAAAAGCACATATCATGTATCTTGATGCTATTCTTGCACTGTCAGTTTCCCTCACGTTTGATGTTTTGCAATCATTAATGTTAGCTAATGTTCCATCACAAATGGTAGCTTCATGTGATAATCATGTGATGACTTATTTATTGCAAATGTTACAAGTGAATTGTATCGACTGTATCTGTGAAATGCTGACAAATAAATGTTATAATTGGATGTTTTTTTTTGGTTGGTAATTGGTCAGTAGACAGCAGGCAGAAGTTAAGGTAAAGAAGTTGAAAAGATGGGGGGAAAACAATTGGGGAAAGACTTGGAAACAAAGAGGGGGGAAAAGTGATGGGAGAAAAGGGGTAAAAAGTTGGTATGGAAGATGGGGGGGGGGAGGGGGAGTAATGGCAACAAATGAGGAAAAGAAGAGGGAAACGATAGGCTGAGGTAAACTTGCAGTGGTTACCGAGTTGTTGGGAGTTTCTTAATTTTGTGTTGAAAAGATCATTTTCGATTGGTGTTAAAAATTATGGCTGTCGAATTTTCTGAACGTAGTACGTGAAGTATGGATTTCCTGAGGGCCGAAGAAGAAGAGTGGTTTGCTGAACTCCCATCGGCCGAGTGCCAGGCGCAAGGTGGCAGCACAGCCTGGTAATGTGCATCACACTGCCACCTAGTGTGAGACATGGGAGTTCTTTCTGATTGATTATTTTGTGGCAATATTCTCTGCTGGGGTTCTGATGAGAGAGACCAAGATTAACTTTAGCTAATCTTGGAGAATTTCGTTGAATGCCATTACTGATTGGCTTGCCCTTTTTCGACTGGTTGCTCGTTTCAGGCATTCTTGACGATGCCTTGCAGTGGTGGATCCAGACACGATAGTCTAGGGGGGGCCCGGACGTGTTTCGGCATTCGCGGGCCAACGTTATCGCAATTTTTCTTCAAAATGCTACTATTAATCTTGGTTGTCAAGGGGGGGCCTGGGCCCCCTAGGCCCCCCCCCCCTGTATCCGCCAGTGCCTTGGTATATATGCTTCAGAATAGTCATGGACTCATAGTACATGGCCTTATGGTACAAAAAAGGGGGTAGTGGTATTTTTGGAAATGTACAACAATGCTATACTTTTCGGAATCCTAGGGTGTTGTGCTATCTTTTTTTGGTGGATGCCAATTTTTTCCATGGTTACCAATGTTGAAATCTGTTGCCATAGCAACCAAGGTCAATTTTTTAAAAAAATTGACAAATCTTCATATTTCAAGATAATTATTGTCAAGAGCCAATATCAGAATATCAGGGTTAATACTTCCTTGAAAGGGACTTCTTATGGTCAGGTGACCTATGAGGTCAAGGGTCATTGTCATGGTAACAAATGTGAGCAAATGTCAAAATTAAAGGTTTTTTAATCTCAGCTGAATTTTACGAACCTGGCATTGCCCAGGTTATCATCAAATTTAACAATCAGTGGAGTTATTAATGGAACCAGTATGTGTACTGTTTCTATACATATGCACATTACATTGGTGGCCATGGAAACCAGGTAAGAAGCAAAACTTCAAAGTCATGTCTGCTCAGTAACGTCTAAATTTGCTAATTGGGCAACTTTGATATCACCAATGTACTATTTTGTCAAACCTAGGGTGAGATATTTTTAAAGTTTTGCATTTATTTATGTTTCAAAAATATTTTTTTGGCCTAAAGTTGGAATTGTCACATCCTGCTTCTTGTCTGTGGTTGCCATGGCAACCGTTTTTATATGTTGTGTTATTTTGGTAAAAATCTCCAAATTTCACCACAAATATATATACGAAATTGTCTTTTTCATATGAAAAAATATTCTTGGATAAAAAGGGGTATATGTGATCACATGACCACAACTGTTAGAGATCCAGGTCATTTTGAAAGTGAGGTTCAAAGATAAGAAATGCATTGTTACATTGGCGGCGAAGTAATAAAATAACAAGTTTTTGCCCGTAGGTCACCATCATTATTTTGGTAGCAATGGCTGTTAATTCTATTTTGTAGATATATCAGTTTCCATATTATTTGATTATTGAAATATTTGTTGCTATGGTAACCAGACTGAATGCATATGAGAGACAAATAAGAGGAAATAAAAGGCCAAGAGTCATTGTTCTGCCCTAGAGAAATATTCTGCCACTATTTCTGTGTTTTTAGGGTCAAACGTCTTTTTTAAGCTGAACAGTGAATTAAATTATTTCCTTTCTTACTGAGACAATTGTTTTCCGAAATTACCATGTGGTGACTTCAACCATTCTATGGATGTCACAAATGTGTGTAAAATAATAGGGCACTGCCCAGTATCCATCCTACTTTCTTGAGAAACAACTAGATGTGTGCAGCACAGTGTAGCCTTCTTCCCACTAACAGTGAGCATGGTTCTTTTTCATTGAAATTTACCAATCGAATTTCTCCAATATGATGTAGCCTTGGTATAAACTTATTTCTTTTAGAATGCGGCTCATAAAGCCCAATGCTGAAGTTCGCTGCCTTAAACAGTAAAAAAGAAAAGTGTTTCATGAGCCTTGTTTCCAGACCTAACATTTGGGAGGCTGATCGGTTGGGTTAAAGAAATGTTCTCGTTTCATTCTTCAAAAAAAAATCTTTTTTACATTTACGGTACATTATCATGGTATCAAGGCAGAGAAGGTCAAATCTGACATGTAGATCGTGTTGTCCAACTGCTGTAATAAAAAGGAGGGTCATCAACCAAAAGTGTATAATTATATCTGTTTTGAAAAGATAAGTATTGTACTCCTAATTTTCATCAATTTCCAACTGTTTCTTTAGGATTAAGCAAGTCTGTTATCATCAAGACAACATAGCATTTAATCAAGATTACTAGTTGGAAGTTACTGAACAAGAAATCAATCAAAACAGCCTTCAATGTGAGAATCACCCCTCACCTTTACTACAGCAATGTAATCTGACTCAAAATGAAACATACCAGTAATGGTTTGGCCTGACAGCAATGGACTGTCTTACCAAGGGTTCTTTCAATCTATTGACAGACAAACTCAAAGTTGCCCAAAACTTAGACCAGCAGCCTTCCCAAAACTCAGCTGTTCGACTGACTGAAGGACTAAAAAAGAGGTCAAATTTGTGGACAAAGGAAAGAAGTATCCCAATTCAAACTCATGACTGCTATTTGGAAAGCTGTGAATGGTCTAGCACATCAGTACCTCAAAATGATGAATGAACTTATGAATACAAAACCAAAAAAAGATCAAAAAGCAGTAAGGAAAGTAGGGTAAAGAACAGAGCATTTTTAAAACCAGCATCATTGCTGTGGCACAGCCTTCCAGAAAGTGTAAGGATTTCAAAAATAATTGATATAAGAAACGGTCAAGACAAACCTGTCAATTCAATACATTACTATTATGCATGCTGAATGTGAACTTACCTCATCGCCAATGCTATTTGTACTTTACTGTTGTTACAAAAGGAATAAAAAAATATTCATGATAGGAATATACAATGCATGCATTAATGTTATGAAGGAGACACTTTCCCCCCAAAATATTGACACATTACCTGTCACAATAAATAAAGCCACAGTTCACTGAAACTTTCAGCTAGTAACCGGCATTATTTGATATTATGAGTCTTGTGTACACTACTGAAGCACTATAGCAGCTGCGGTTATGATTTTTTGGAGCTAATTGAAGATTGTTAGATTTAGTTTCGACATCAAATTTCTTCATTGACATGGCATTCAGAGTGTCTTAATTCGACAAATTTGGAGTCATTAAAAAGTTGGAACAGTTACAAAATGGCACCCCCAATTTTTTTAACCAGCAACTCAAAATTACCATTAACCACATTTTCATGTTTCCCAAGTGCTCAACTTCACCAAGAAATTACACATATTCACCAGTTATATAAATAGAAATTGTTTTATATTTTTAATTTTTCCTGAAAAAGAATTTTAGCCGAAAAATTTTTTTTTTAATTTTAACTGATTTTTGTAAGTTGTATTAAAAATGTGCCAGATCAGTCAATCTATCCATTTCTTAATAGACCAATTGAGCCTCTCAAATGCATACCATGGCATTGGCAACCAATTACCCAGTACATTGTTGTGAATAAAAAATACAACACTGATGATATATAATTATATATAAAATAAAAGTAAGAAGAACAGTCTCATTCTTCTCAAATATTCTAGAACAGATAACCCTCTTCAGGTGATATCCATATCAATTTAATGTTATTCTCTGAGACTCACATGCAGTACACGAGGCTCAGTTTATATCCTATACTCTCAATGCTATCAGAACAAACAATCTACTGAATCACAAGTTACTCAATGACAAATTGACATCTCATTTCAATGCAGTGAATAGGGCCTGTTGTGAGGTCATTGATGGCCACAAACAGCTGAATATAAGTAATGTACTCACAATTCTTCGAATGTAACAATTATCACCTGCCCTTTTTTCTTAATAAGCATCATTGCCTTAATATTTTCTTTTGTATATCAGTGACAATGAGCCTCATTTTTAAACTGAACATTCTCTCTGATTTATAAAGTAACATTCATGGCAACAAACAGGATATCATGGCATGGATAATTTTCCTTGGACAATAAATTCTTTAATTTAAAGTACAGGCCCTTGTCAGCTTCTTTTTTGGTAAAACTTTGAGATTTGTTTATTTTTATCTAAAATATGAGGCTCTACTAAACTGTTGTCATGGTTACCATGGTGAGGAACTGGAAGAATCTCAACATTTAAAAAAAGAAAAATAAGCTGAATATCATAAATAAGTGACAGAAAAGTTTGAGAATTATCTTATCTTAGGCAACCCAATATGTCACATTTGTCAATTAAACTATACCTGGTTGTTCTGGTTGTAACCTGGTTACCATGGCTACCAATGAATTGTACATCTATTGAAAGAGTAGACATACTGTTGTAGCATATTTATACACAAATGTTGATGGAATTGATTAGAATCTGCCAGTATGATGTTTGTACATTTTAGTTTATTTATGCAAAATAAATCCTTGTATTTGTCTCAAGTGCATTCAGTCCGGTTACCAAGGCAACCAATGTTTTTAGAAAATCAGAAATTCTGGAAACTGATATATTTAGAAAATAAAATCAACAGCCATTGCAACCAAACTAATGACGGTGACCTACTGACAATAACTTGTCATGTTTTTACTTTGACGTCAATGTAATAACACATTTCTTACCTTTGAGCCTCACTTTCAAAATCACCTGGATCTCTAATTGATGAGGTCATGTGATTACATATACCCCTTTTTATCCTAGAATATTTTTTCATACAAAACAGACAGTTTCTTATACATATTTAAGGTGAAATTTGGAGATTTCTACCAAAATAACACAACATATAAAAACGGTTGCCATGGAAACCACAGACAAGAAGCAGGAGGAGACAATTCCAACTTTAGGCCAAAAAAAATATTTCAGTAACTTAAATAAATTCAAAACTTAAAAAATATCTCAACCCAAGGTGTGATAAAATAGTACATTGGTGACATCAAAGTTGCCCAATTAGTCAATTTAGACGTTACTGAGCAGACATGACTTTGAAGTTTTGCTTCTAACCTGGTTTCCATGGCCACCACTGTAATGTGCATATGTATAGAAACAGTACACATACTAGTTCCATTAATGACTCCAATGATTGTTGAAATTGATGGTAACTTGGGCAATGCGAGGTCCGTAAAGTTCAGCCGAGATGAAAAAACCTTGAATTTTGACCTTTGGTAGCATTTGTTACCATGACAACGACCCTGGATGTCAAAGGTCACTTGACCAAAAAATCCGATTTTGTGCATTTATTAATCCTGATACTTAAATTCTGGTTCTGGACCATGGTTTTAATAAAATATGAAAATTTTTAAATTTTTAGAAAAACTGACCTTGGTTGCTATGGTAACAAATTCCTGTTTTAGTTGCCATGGGAAAAATTGGCATCCAGCAAAAAATGTTACTACAACTCCTCAGGTTTCCAAAAAGTACAAGATTGTTAGGCTTTTCAAAAAATACCGCTAAATGACATAAGGCCGTGTACTATCATGGGATGGTAACATAGATGGAGGAACAGGGGGTGGGCTAGCCCCCCCCCCCCAACCTTTTTTTACTCACAAGGGTTGATTGATGATATGGGAGAGAGAGTCCTCAACATGTTACACATTTACCCCATGTGAGGGATCTTTTATGCCAAGCATAGACACTGATACAAGGGGCCGCCAATTTAACGTCTCATCCGAATGACATCCAGATGTGAGACTCCCTAGCTGTGAGGCTCCCTTGCTGTGAGCATAGAAATACATAGAACGGACATGAGGCTCTAGCAGATGAAGCAACCAAATCCACCATCTTGGAACTGCACTGCATCCTGGCATTTCGTAACCGTGACGTCACCAATAATAGAGACGTCAACAGTAACAATGGCATCATGTCACATCACAATCAGCCAAACACAACATCTTGTTGCTCCTGCTGTGACGTCACAATGACATCATGTCTCAGGGCAGTTCCAATATGGCGGATTTGGTGACCTCATCTCGAGGTGGCATCATACAGCCTCATGTCCGTTCTATGTATTTCTATGGCTGTGAGGCTCCCTAGCAGTGAGAGTGAGACTCCCTAGCTGTGAGACTCCCTAGCTGTGAGAGTGAGACTCCCTAGCTGTGAGACTCCCTAGCTGTGAGAGTGAGACTCCCTAGCTAAGAGACTACCTAACTGTGAGACTCCCTAGCTGAGTGACTCCCTAGCTGTGCGACTCCCTAGCTGTGCGACTCCCTAGCTGTGCGACTCCCTAGCTGCGAGAGTGAGACTCCCTGGACTCCCAATACATGTAATATCAGCGTAACCATGCTTTCACAGTCTGTAAATCTTTAAAGTTTGATCACAAGCTACTAATTTTGGCCTTGAATGAAAACTGAAGTTTGAAGAAAGAAAACCTACCCAAAAAAAATATTATTTTTACATATCGATGGTGAAAGTGCAAAACCTCGTATGTCAAAATTTAGCTATTTTTAGATTTTGAGTGGAATGACTAATTCAATATCCAATACATGTTGTCAATTCGTCACCTTGCCTCTTTGCTATTTTTGGAAGCTGTAACAGAGTGATTTCACCAAACCTTGTATGTCGATTTGTTCCAAAAAGTGAAAGTGCAAAACCTCATAACTCAAATCAGAACTTTGAAGCACATATTTAGGATATTTCAACCTTTTTTGAAAAATTATGATTGTGGTACGTTTTTTATGGCTCACAGGAAATTTCCTTTTTAAAAATGTTTTACCTCCCTATATTTATTGTGGTGATATAGGCTATTGAAAAAGAGCGTGCACAAAAATTTGAAAAAAGTGACATTTTCCTCATTCTTGCCATTGTAGCCACTAATTAAAATTAGCCGTTGTTATTTATCATGGTGAAATATATATTTTATACTGTTTACCTATAGATTGGAAGTACATTCAATGCTGCAAGTTGCTTTAAAATGTGATAAATGGTCGAGTTACAAGGTTTTGCACGTCAGAAAGTGAAAGTGCAAAACCTTGTAAGTCAACATTTTCAATCATATCTGATGGTGACATCAATGCTGGGGGTCAACGACCTCTGACAAAAAATTATGCTAAAACAGGGTGTCACTTTCTATAAATCAAGTTGAGCCTAACTCACATATTGATAAACATTACCATAAAAAAAGATCGGTGATAGTTTTTTCCAATTTCTGAAAAATGGCTTTTTTTGACATACGAGGTTTTGCACTTTCACCATCGATATATAATACTAGAATTACCCAGTGATAAATGAATAAAGGAGGAGGACTGCAATTGTAAATATTTTTTTGTTTGGGGGGGGGGTGCAGTAATGTGGCTGAGACACACAGTGATGTGGGCAGGACATAAAGCGACATTAAATTGAAATTGAGATTGTTAAATATTGTATGGCCTTGCAGATCTGTGGGAAATCAGAAAAATGGGAATTTTGACCCAACACCCGCCAAATGGCGGCCCTGTGAGAGATTGGGCAATATATGATGTCTATCTATTTATCTATCTATCTATCTATCTATCTATCTATCTATCTATCTATCGATCTATTGATCGATCTATCGATCTATCGATCTATCTATCTATCTATCTATCTATGTATCTATCTATCTATCTATATGTCTACTTATTTATCTGTCTATTTATCTTTCTATCTATAACTGCATACACATCTTAGAAGTGCTATCAACAAACCTCCGTGCCTGTGCCAGCCATTATTGCTGAGCTGCTGCTCAGTGACCCGTGAAATTGGCAGCCAACTGCAGTGCCGTCTGTGTACAATGTGTGGAAATACAACCTGCCTGGATCACAACAAACTCTTGAGACCGGAAGTATAGTCACGAAGGGAATGGCTTGCTTTCTGTGGCATTGCTTGTTATATCAGTCCATGAACATTTGAATCGAAGGGATAAGGCCATCAGGAATTGATTAGCATGTGAATTCATCAGAAGGGCATGTTTGAAAAAAGAGGAAATGTGCACATTAGATAGTGTGAGGAGTGGCAGGGGTCTTGAAAGTTGTGGACAAAAGTGGACCCCAAGTGTCGAATGTGCCACTGGCGTTACACTTTTATTTAAGTAGATATGAATTTTAGGATGATTTCTTTCAGTTTCGGCCAAAAACGCACCGTAACCACCTTGAGTTCACAACTTTTTGCTATATTATTATTCAAAATCATTTAAAAAGTTAAATAAAATGAAGTTCTATCAGGTAGCAGCAATAAATGGCAAGTAGTATAGGCCGTTATTTCATTAATTTGTACAATTTCTAACACAACAGCCTTTCATTATATTCTTGTAACTACTTTTTACGAGGCTTGTGTCAACTCCGGAACTTTAAAAACCATTCATCTCTCTGGAGGAAACTGAGGGAAATCATTTTCCATCATGTCACCAACATAAACAATAATCACATACCGGAGCTCCTGCCATAATAACCACTTTCAGGCAGTTGAGCGACCCGAACAGCCAGGGCAACCGAAGAAGAGAAGAAGAAGAACCAGCACTGCTCCCTGTGCCCTCCTTAGTAAGAACCAACAGGTCTGGTTTCAGAATTCCCTTTAGTTTCCACAAAAACACCTGATCTCCACAGGCAAGTGCAAAAGTATTTTTATTGGTCGTCAACTCCGGAACCAATTTTTTAAAGTTTATAAATTGGCTGAGCACATTTTCTTCTGATTAAAAGGGTTCCTGACATAGTCACAGGGGTAGTATAGTATAAAAATTTCTATAAAAATTTCTATTCAGATGCCACCTGGTTGGAATATTTTATATTAAAAAGACTTCATGAATGTCAACTCCAGAACTGTCAACCAGGGCTTTTTCCCGTCAACTCCAGAACTTCATCCTATTCGTTCCTTAAATGTTTAGGTCAACTCCGGAACCAGAAATGTCAAACAATCCATCACAACATGAGTGGTGATTCATATACAATCACACAATTTTACCCAGGCCCAGTTAACATTGCAAACTTGTGTTTTTTGCATATTAATTCATGTTTCAAGGTTTTAAAAATGTACTTATGGCACATTTTGTTTACGAGAGAACCAGATCGTCAACCCCGGAACTGATGTCGACTAATTTTTCAAAATAGAAAGAAAAATTGTTAATTTAGGTGCACAAATTAAAATAAATATGGTTTATTTAAGTAAGGTCTACATTGGAAGGAAAGTTTCTGGTCGTTATGTGACATGAAAAGGGTTTTATTTGCTCTTTAAGTGGCAAATGTCAACTCCGGAATATAAAAAAAATGTAAAAATTGAATAAAATCATAAATAATTAATAAACAATATGAATTTAAGTAAATTACTAATGCCACACCTGTTAGAACTTTTTCTTGGTCAAAAATGTGACTTCCTAATTAAAAAATGTTGAGGAGTAATATTACATGTTCAATTCAATTCAATTCAATTCAATTCAATTTTATTCCAGATGCAAACAGGATACATGTATTCAAACAATAAAAATAACAGTTACATCTGGGGGCAGATGTCGGGTGGACATATTTTGCCCAATTACAATACATAAATTGAGTAATACAAGTAGGGACTGTATTGTGAGAATGACCCAGCTGTGAGAGTGAGACTCCCTGGCAGTGCGACTCCCTAGCTGTGAGAGTGAGACTCCCCAGCTGTGAGACTCCCTAGCTGTGAGAGTGAGACTCCCTAGCTGTGAGACTCCCTAGCTGTGAGAGTGAGACTCCCTAGCTGTGAGACTCCCTAGCTGTGAGAGTGAGACTCCCTAGCTGTGAGACTCCCTAGCTGTGAGAGTGAGACTCCCTAGCTGTGAGAGTGAGACTCCCTAGCTGTGAGACTCCCTAGCTGTGAAACTCCCTGTGCATGAGACTTCTTGTGCGTGAGACTCCCTGTGCGTGAGACTCCCTGGCGGTGAGACTCCCTGTGCATTAGACTCCCCGTGAGTTAACATTCTCTGGAAACCGAGTTGCTCAAAGGATTCAACCATTGAAGGGACTTGGGTCAATGTCATAAGCTGCTTCCTACTCTGGGTGTGGAGTCCAGGAGCTGCAGCTTCAGTTTAATGCATTCATGACATGGCCATCCCACCCCACACTGCTAAAGCTGACAGCTTGGCTCTATGAAGTGTCGGTTGGCAGGTGCCAAGTCATGAATTCCATGAATACAAGCATCATCTTGCTCTCTTGAAGGCTATGTATTATCATAGACAGATACATAATTTTTCAAGACTTGTAAGTGCAGCCACACTCTAAGTAAAAAAGGTGCGAGGGGTGGAGCGAAGCACCTGCAAGGTGTATGTAAGAACCATTGGGGTGCACAAGGTTCATCATCATCGTTTTGGTGCATCAAACAAGGGGTGTATGAAAAAAAGGTGTATCACACATTATAGGGTGCATCACACATTACAAGGTGCATGGGGTGCTTCACCATCCTTCCATGGTTTTGAAACTGGTTATGGAAAATTAGGAAATGATTGGCTAGCTGGGTTATTGCATAAAAATGCCAGGCAGTGCCTAACTGACAAGCTGGTCTTCTGTGGGAAGGCAAAGGTGGTGACCCAGGGCATACTTAGTATAGAAATGGCCTGGTGGGAAGAGGAGCCATTACATGAGGTGAAGCACTCTGAGTTTTTTCTATCTCCTCTATGTCAACTTCAACTTCAGCCCTTATGTGAAGGCCATACCCCGTAGATACACCACTGACTTTACTGACCTGCCTCCAGTCGCATATCCTGGTAAGTGTAGCCATGCCAGCTTCAACATAATGCTAAAGGTGTAGCTGTGAGGCAGCTGACAGCAATATTTACACCAGAGCTGCTCTCTTTCACATCTGCTTATCAATTGGTGGGCATTTCTACTGAACACAGACGTAATAGGCAGCTGTCCCAGTTTCCAATTTGATACCCATTCACCTTAAAATTCACTATCTGCAACTGCGGCCAAGCTATTCTCACCTGCCTGTACAGCAGACTGACTTGTCAAGCGGGGGCAATGCTACATTAATTGAGGAACCGCCAGAAACCAGATGCCACACCGATTTACCAGCAGTTCAGAAAATCATGACCAAGAGTGGTAAATGTACTATTCACCAGCCTCAGTGCAATGGACAGCCCATGCTAATGTAATCATGAAAAACTCAGCATCTTTAAACAAATCTGAATCACGAATTTTGACTCGGTTGAGCAAACAGCAATTTCTTTGTCTGACTCAGGAAGTCTTACCTACAGTAAATAAGATTGCAGAATTGGTTAGAATATACTGTTTAGGTTTATTGCACACCTTTATAGGGATTGTTTAATTAGGTAAGTAAAGTAATTGGGTTAATCTACATCACGATAGGTCTTTAATGAAC
The DNA here is from genome assembly GCA_026936325.1 of Platynereis dumerilii. NCBI lineage: Eukaryota > Metazoa > Annelida > Polychaeta > Phyllodocida > Nereididae > Platynereis > Platynereis dumerilii. The sequence continues at coordinate 3,573,222 of JAPTHN010000034.1, forward strand.
TGGCTTGTGATATTTTCTTACATGGAACAAGTGGCGTCATCTATAATGCAAAGCTTTTGCAATAAATTCTCAATTGTTATGCATGTGGCCCCACCTATAACAGACGTGAACTCATAAAATTTGTTTTTACATAATTTTAATATTAAATTAACAAAATGTATCATACTGTTTATTTCAATATGTACTACACTCTTGAAAGAACATTTTCAATTACAATGCATGTGGCTTAAAGCTCATGTGTAATTGTTTCAGTCCTCTGAAATTCAGACACATTCTGACTAAAATGTAGCAAGCAGAATTTTTACATATTCAGAATATCCAACTCACATGAGCATTCAATTATAAAGTGCTAAGAAGGTGAAGACGCCTCCTTTGCTTACCTCTCACAATGGTCATCAGTTATCTGAGGATGAATGTAATCTTCAGACTGATGACCAACCGGAGGCAATTTGAAAGACAGTGAGATTGTCTCGCTGTGAACCGTACGGAACACCCATATAATACATGAAAGTTATAAACAATATACCAAGTGAGGGACCACTTGTAAGCATCCTTATAAGAGGCCCCTTTCCTAAATTTGCTCATGCCACGAACCCCAAAAGGTTCTACAAACCACTTACCCTGAAGAACCTTGTAGGATTCTTGTAAACTCCCCAGGGTTCTTTGACCTAGGGTGCTACCCAAGCACCTTATGAAAAGGTGCTTCCAGGCACCCCATGGGGAGCTGTATTTGTGACAAGGCGAAGCACCTTATTTGGTTGTTCTAATCCCTTTTCGTTCTTAGAGTGCAGTGATGGAATTTGGGGGGGGGGGGGACCCGGGGGGGTAGCTCAGGGGAGCTGAGCCCCCTTGACAAAAAAACAGGGAGCTATGACCTTCTACAGCTCCCCAATCATCAGTGGGAATATATGTAATTATCATGTTCACTTTTTCAGTCCTCCAGGTATTATTAGCCAAAAATAAACCGTGGTTTCAGAATTTTTCTCCTTTTGAAAATTTGGAATGGCGCGTATCTGAAGCGACAGCTGATAGCTCCCCCGATAAAAATTTTCCATTTCCATCACTGAGTGCAGCCTTCCTTCATCCCTTTTGTACTACTTCGTGACCCTATAGCGATGTCTTCTCGGATGTAATCGGTGTCACGCAACCATCTCACAGACACCGTCATTTCTAAGGAAAATCTAACTCACCAACATTAAAAACACATACTTTCTAAAATGTAAATATATAGGATTTTGCATAGTCCATTAATTGCAAGGACAAGTCTCAAAGCATCCTTGACAGGCCTGTTCAAACATGAGCCTTTCTCAACTCCCAGGGCATAAACAGTGTATTACATACAGCCAGGCAGATGTTTCCAGGGCACAAAATGCTAAGTCACTCTACAATCGCCATCACTGCCTATAGCAAAGTACCCATTTACACCTGGGTGAATTGAAGCAAAGAGTTACGGAGGATCTGCTCAGTTCCTCCGTGCTGTGGTTGGGGATTGAACCTGGAACGTCTCAGACACCAAGCAAGCACCTCATCCACTAGGACATGGCACCTCAGTGTGCTGGGAAATGCAAGCAAATGCAGTGATCAATAATTCAAGTGCCACAGACAGCAGGGAGCCTAAGAGCAAAACAGGATGTGCTACTAGGCCTAGATGGAAGAGACGCAGCCCCAGACTTACATGTATGCCCATTCTGAGTAATGACAGGAAGAAAGCCATGAGCGCAGAGATAGAAGTAGTCATTGTCGAACACAAACGCCCTTCAGCTAATCCTCAGCCAAGCACACTGAAAAAAAAAAGGTTTACATAAAAACAGACAAAATTAACATTAGCTGGTGTCCGTCCAAAATTTTGTGTATATCAGACCAAGAGTGGGCTCAGATTCTGGATTTTTTCTCGAAGAAAAAAATGCGAGAAACAGTCGGCTTCTACACAATCGAGTGTACAATTTGGTCGTCACTTTGGTCCAAAATTGAACATCATTGGATCTCATCAGGAACAACATCAATGTGTGCATACATATCATAGATAATATCCCCTAAAATATTTTTGCACAAACTGTTTTTTTTCCTTTTGTAAAATAATATCATTCATGACCCAAATTATGAATATTTCAGGACCGGGCGAACTTTAGCGGTATTAATCTGACAAGAATGTTTTATAATTCATTAGATAGGGGAGAATCTAAGCTCTCCAGACATATTTTTATGCTTTCTGTAACTTAATTAGGACCGGAGATATGGTCAGTTGAAAAAACGTTAATATTGTGAATTTTTTTAAAAAGCAGTCAATTTAGGGAGTCATCCTTTGACAGTTTTACCTTCACTGCATGATTATGGCAAGTCAGGGGATCTTCAAATTTTGTGACATTATTCAAGGGTATTGGGGCAACAATTACAGTAAAGATTTGTGTAAATAGCCCATTTCCTTTTATGCTGAAAAGCTTCAATAAGGCAGTAAAAAGATTACATTTTCAAAAATTAAAAAAACCCTTTGAAACAAAGAGTGGAGCTCAAGCAAAGTCATATATGTTTTTGGGGTAAATTTGTTGAATAATTACTGCAAACACCACATTCCTAACATAAAGCAATCAAAAATTATATCACGGACAAGTTTTTCTGATATTAGAGCCCATTGACCTTGAAAAGTGGGTCAAGGTCATCCGGGGTCAAAAAATATCTTGCAGATCGATTAGTTGAGTAATCCCGGCAGACATGACATCTCTAACTTAAAGCAATCATGGGACAAGGCCAAAAGCTCTAGGGGGGTACGGACACTACAAGGGGGGTACGGACACTACGAACAGACAAAATCTGATGTAGCTCAACAACTAATATAGATATCAACATGCTTATTGTTGTAATGTGGTACGCTAGCGAGTAGCTAGATGACCCATGTGTTTTGAAATGCCCCTAGATTCAGCTTGTGTGAGAAGTAAAGGGGGGGGGGGGGTACGGACACTACGCATTTTTCCGGAAAATGAAAACTTCAACTTTAAGACCTTATAGAATAAAAAAGGAAAGCTTTGGAATTCTACAAACTATTCAGCCCGTTAGTCTGACCAGTTCTGTTGGCCAAACAAGTGAAAAAAAATTATTTGAAAGTGTTTTACACAGTTATGTAGCCCTTCATTGATGACACTACTATTATTTTTGCAACTGCGTAACAATCACAACATTTTCCATTTGGCTTGTAATCTTCAAAAATCAGATATGCAATGCTTCCACTGCTTGCTAAATTGTTGCAAACTATGTAGGTAGTGATTCTGCAATGCCAAAAATTGCTTGTGAGCATTATATTTTGCATGGTATGCTAACAAAAAATGGAAATTTTAAAGTGAAATTTCGTAACAACAAATGTCAATGGGAAAAATCAGGCGTTGCTGGACATTTTAGACCTTATCTACCTCAAATATTAATCGATTTTCAAAGTCTTTGGAGCAGATTTTTCACAACTAAATTACCTATGGAATGCATCTAATAGCATGGTTTTCGTGCAATTAGTCTTAGCGTAATGACTTCGTAAAGATAGACAAAATGTTTTGTACACTCGATTGTGTAGAAGCCGAGTATGAAATGCTTAAAGGTGAGCCTCATTTCGTTTCACAGAATTGCAAATTTAACTCCACAAAAATATAGGGTTTTATAGGGATTTTCAGCAAACATGCTTGAAAATATAGAGAAACATACACACACACAAACATATAGGGAAACTGTAGGGATATACAGGAAATATAGTGGCTGACACATGGACCTGTAGAGTGTAGATCGATAGATACTATATTAGATAGCCTGAGAATAAATTGCTGCAGCTAGGTGCCATAGCCACTGCACCTCAGGGATAGGCCATCACACACTGGAAAGCAACTAGACGCCCAGAGAGAATGCTAGATTATGATCTATGTCACATTCACATGACAACTTTTCATGAATGCTGCTGTAGGCCTATGTATTCTTACTAATCTACTTAGCTTTATATAGGGCTTTTTGCTTGAGATGAAAACATTGTGTCGTATAAGGGGCTGCCATCCTTTTCTCATGGGGGCAGACTGTCTCTGTTTGTTACTGACAAATGGCTGTCATTCTCTGAAAAATCGAATTGGGTCAACATTTACATATAAGACAGGTCACAAGATCAGGTCCTACAACAGCTGTCTGTATTACTACGCCAGACTGCTTTAAAAAAGCATGATTGCTGTCGAAGGTCCATGCAGTGCTCTGCTTTGAATGGAAATTATTGGAAATCAGCAGACGAAAAGAAACACTTTGTAACTCCAACGTTGCCTTTTGTCAAAGAAATGGCTGATTTTACTCATCAGAAGTTTGATGCTCCTCAATCTACTTCAAACCAATTATGCATGTTAAAGTGTTGTCAGAAAAGTGTCCTTAAAGAATGCTCTGTTATTTATTCACAATACTATACAAAGCAGCCGTTTTTGCTTTTTAATACAAATATCCATTTGTATTGATTCTTTTACTATCTGAAGATAGATTAACCAGGACGACAGAATAGTTAAAAATTTTGTAAAGGCTGTGTAAAACTCAACAGAATGTCTGGTCTATGCCACAAGTAGCACCATCTTTACTGCCTTTTTTTTTTTTGTTACAACGTATACCTCCTCCAAGATAAAAACTAGTTCCAAATTAGTTTGGTATTCACAAGCTTTCTGCTTAAAATTCAAGTCAACCACTTACATGTGCAGAGTTATTGGAAATAGACTAGACCATCACCAAATGCTTGGAATGTCCTTGTTTCTTCCAGACAAAGTTGTGTGAGTTCCGCAAACTGAGTTTCTGTTGACCCCTCACAGGAGCTCGCAAATTTGGCCCCTAGGTGGCAGCAAAAAGCGGTAAACTTGTAGACAGACAGAAGACCGTCTTTCGTAAATTCATGTTCATGATCATCTGGTATGAGACAGTTGACGTTAGTACAAAATATAGAAACAATTTATTGATTTCAATCATTAATAGTACAAACCATCAGGCAGTGAACGTATAGAATTAAAGTAGGTTCCCAGTTACAGTGAAACATGCTATAGGCCTATACAGTGGTCGAAATAAGGGGGGTCAAGGGGGTTTGACCTCCCTAAATGCTCTTGGGACCCCCTCTAATGTATTTTTTAGAAGGACCCAGAGGGGGTCCTGAAAAAACCCCAAATAGTGAATTGGTTAGGAGGAATAAGCGTGAACCAGCAAGTAAAGATTAATCAGCATACTAAAACCTCTTGTGATTTATATACATCACCAATAGGGTTTTCAAAACTAATTTTCTGAGATAAAACATGCCTATAAAGTGCTCGGAATTCATTTTTAGAGCATCTGAAACACTCCGGCTTTAAAGCACTTTCTCACGTCCCGCAGAATTCTGACTACAAGAACTTAAATTCTTCGGGCCTTTGAACTTGAGAGACCCCCAAATAACATGGGCTATTTCGACCACTGGGCCTATACACTACATAAGTGTTGAAGTTGAGGGACATTTGAGTCCGAGACCAAGGCAAAAACATTACTCATAGAGATAAAGACGAATGAGGGCAGCCATACCGAGACCTAGACAAAGGCGGAGGACATCTCCAGACCTCCAACACTGATGTACATGAGAACAAATAAAAGCATATAAACCCTGATTAAGTAATATTTGAGGTACATTCAATCACATTGTAAAGCCCCAAAAATGTTCTTGGGACACAACAATTTCAGCATAACCCTGAATATCATAGCAGCTGGAAAGTTCTGCCTGAATCAACATATTTATGATATTTTATAGATGTGATATAAACTGACTTCAAAGGCACTAAATTAATTATCAAACTAGAGCTGTAGGCAAGCAATAAAAGAGCCAATTTCCATTACATCCTCAAATTGCCAACAATGAAGAAAGATCTGAGTTTGAGTAAAAAGTAAAAACAATGGAAGTTTGAAGCATCCACACCTTATAACATTGCTTTTTCTTATAGCAATTGATAGCAATAGAAATTCAGTATCAGCTGCAGAAGTTGATATCGTATAACTTTAGAGACAAACTCACAACAAACAACATTGAAATGTAATTTCCACTCGGAAATACTGGATTTGTACATCCATAGATCTACAAGCGTATCGTTTGCACGTAATGCCAAAACAAATTTCATGTGTTACATGACAATAAATTCTTATCATATCGTATCGTATTGTATAAATATGATGAGCAAATGTCAAGAAAATCGGATGTATACTTGCATGCATGGAGATTTATCATAGTCGCAAGAAGAAGGAAATGTGCCATGTAAAATTGTGTAATGTATGAATATTGTAAAACTGTAACATTCAGTATGGCATGCAAAAGCTGCTCCGAAGTTAATAAAAAAATTATAAAAGTTGAAATCCACTGATTCCAAGAATTTTCATAAACACCAACTTCCTACAATACAGAACATCACTCCGTGTACAGTCTACAAGTATAATCTATTTCAATTCTGTAGTTACACAATAGGAATCTAATCCATGCAGGTCTGTATTTAATTGTACAAATATGTGAATACTATGGTCACTGTAAGCTAGAATTCTCCGGGTCAATTGCTTGATCTACTTCTGAGTGCCGTATGGCACGAAGACACTTCCTGAATTCACATGCAGCAAGCAACGGAATGAGAAAGCAACTGCCCCAAAGGATTAGCAAGCATTATCAGCTGGCAGATGAATCATACAAGGTTGTTTGATATATAACATTGTGTGTTTGGTTTAAGTGTCAGCAACGTTAGTGTTAAAAATATGCACCGATTTACTCAAAGCTGTCTCTACAACATTCTTTGTCTGGTTTTAAGCTGTCAGTGATATAACGGAAAAAAACACAGGCTGATTTTACTTAGCAAATAAGTGGATCAACTCATGATTGGAATTGGGTCATTGGAATTGGGTCATTGGAATTGGGTCATCAGAATTGGGTCATTGGAATTGGGTCACTGGAATTGGGTCATTAGAATTGGGTAATTGGAATTGGGTCATTGGAATTGGGTCATCGAAAACCATCAGCTGAAGCTGTTCGGCGAAGAGGGACTGCGTCAGTCTGACAGAACGGTGTAACTGGCAGTTGTGTAATTCACAACCTGAGTAAACAGTTCCTGTGTGGGCGTCTTGTCACCAAAAGTTAATCCAAACCGGCCGAGGATGACGGAGTACGTCAGACCCAAAGAAACAACCTGTAAAGAATGTAAAGAGCAGGATTTTGTATTAGATTAAGAACATAAAAACAGACTCTCAAATCTCATCAAAGAGAATACTGTAAGCCATGCTGTAAATCTCAACAAAGACTTACAGTGACAACAAATGGTTTGTTGATGTTGAGCAACCCCCAGGCAGTCAGACCCACATGGTCATAAGCAACCTTAAGAAGGAACAACTGAGCCACTTGGTAGGAACTTCGACACATGGCACTGACGTCCAGACGCATGAGGAGAGGTTGGATCTTGCGCGTCTGCAAATGGAATGAGGATGCTTCACTTCAAATTCAATAACCACCAATGTACATGTACTATTTATCAAATCCTGAATTACTAATTTACATAATTCTATAAAATGTAAGCTACATTTTTGTTGAAATAGTATGCAAACTATAGTGTTTATAAACACTTCTTCTTTACATTTGAATCAAACATATGGACGTGGAACTGGTTGATTGCAAATCAGGACATCTTGCATCTTTTGATTAGTTTCATGATTCTCCTCTTTTTAGAATGTTAAACAGATTACACATTCTTTGCTAGTTGCAATAATGACATGATTTATTTTAGTTTTTTGCACCTTTGAAGTCAAGCTTACTCCGGCGTAGACCACGCCCCCCAGATGAAAGCACCTGTCGAGCCCAGAGGCAACCACGACCATGATGCTTAGTGTCTCGTGGCCAGGGATGATGGGTTTGTTGAGCATCAGAGGAAGAATGTGAAAAGTGACTCCTAGAAGATCAGTGAGACAGGCAGCCAGGACAAAAGGACCCACTGCTCCATCTAAGGTGGTTGCCAGTTTGCAAAGTCGCAGGTAATGCTGACGTATGCTGTTGAACGTCTGTGCTCCTTCGTCCTCTACATGTTCCTCCCTGGAATACTTCTCCAATTGAGATGTTGTGAGGTCAAACTCCTCATTAAGCAGGTGACACATTGACAACAGAAAGACAACATTTGTGATGTCGTTGAAGGAATGGAAAAGTCGACAGATGGCGAAGATTGAGGCTGCTGCATAAGAAATGTTTTCAGGGGGACCCTGGTAGTAGGGTCGTAGGTAGTTGTAAGCTGTTGAGGGGTAGATGACTGTCAGGAGGGTGAAAATAAGTTTCAAGGGACCAGAGAGGAACCAGAAAACCAACACCTTGTGTCGGACTCCTCTCTGGACTCTTTCATCATTATTGACGACATCTGCGTGTGCCCTGTACATGTCGTAATCCTTGAAGTAATTCCTGATACGAGGAGTCACTCTGAACAAAAATATGACATTTCCCAGCATCATCTGCATGAAGAAGGCGTGCATAAGAACCTTTAACATCTTTGTGTTGAAGCCATCACTTGATTCGTAGATGAAGAACACACGGACAAACTCAAAGAAAGTCACAAGGAGCAGCAATAAGCAGTAGCAGAACGAGATGTTGAGACGACATGGCCGCCCAACTGGCTCGTAGTAGAGACCAGCCACTTTGGCCATCGTGAGCACGTGGCCAAGCATTTGTAAACATGGCTTAGTGTCTTGATGCTTCGTCAGCCTCGTTTGAATTTGATGGTCACTGTTCATCACTACAGAAGAATGGTGCTCCATCTCGTCATACTGGCAGGCCATCGTGCAAGCCTTTTATATGATTTGGTTTACTTAAAAAAATCAATACTGATGATTAAGTTCAGCAGGCATAAGGGTCATTCTGTACTGACTTCATGAAATATGGATCCATGTCCTAAATGATTCATTAAAGTCCACACTATTGCCTCTTTGTAGCAACAGCATCAACTATTCATGAGCATTTTATATATATATCTTTATTCATACACATGAATTGAATATCATGGTATACATTTAAAAAAAATACAGATTAGTACAAGAAATACATTTAAAAGAACTATCAAAAATGTTGTAATACTAATGATAATTGTACAAAAATATATATTTAAAAAATCAAAATAAACTACATGATTATGTTTATGATATACACAGATATGCGCAAAAGTTAAGCCTTTCAGAGTCACTAAAAATTCCGCAGTCTGACTTCTTCAGTTCATTGATTGCTGCCACCGTTGTGTGATCCTCATTGGTCACATGCCGGAAGGTTATTGTCTTTATCTGCACCAGATCGCGGATAATTTTCAGGCCTTTTTGATCCTTCAACTTTGTCTTTATGTAACAAAGGTTTTCACCTATTATGGAGGAGGCACTAGTTATCCCTTTCCGATACATAAAATTTACTCTTTTATTTGTGCTCCGTTTCATGCTTCTTAGCATGGAGAGAAATCTCTGGCACACTTGTTCTTCCGAGTCTTGGCAGTTCATTAGTAGAGGCAAGTATCGGCAATGAGTTGTCCATGGCAGTCTGAGTAGGCGTCTGACACACCTGTTCCACATGGTGTGAAACCTTGAAATATTACGGTCACAAAACTGCCACGCCTGAGCACCATAAAAATGACAACAATCAGATAGAAATACTTTTTTAAGAATTTCACTCGGAGCATTTCCCATATTTGCCATTAGGCAATTAATTCTTCCAACTAAGTCACCTCGCTTTTGCTGTATCTCCACCTCTTCACTCAGATCAGCGCTAATATAATTTCCTAGATGTTTCATAGTTGTAGTCCAGTCCAATTTCAGGCCATTCAGTCTCACCTCAGGCATAACAATCGATTTTCTTTGCTTCGAAAAAAGCATACATTTAGATTTTGTGGGGTTAAACTTAACCCCATATTCATTTGCGTATGTTTCACAAATCTTCAACATTTTTTGCATCCCTGCAAAGGTTGGACATAGCAGGGTTAAGTCATCTGCGTAACCGAAGGTACCGAAATAATGCTTCCCAATCCAGCACCCTGTTCCTTCCCTTTCTAGCCTTCCTATCAATTCGTCTACATACAGACAGTAGAACACAGGGGAAGCAATGCCCCCCTGGCGGATTCCATTTGTAGAAATGAATGTGGGAGAGTGCTTTCCCATCCACTCGGTTTGAGTCTCCAGCTTGCTGTATACATTGAGCATAGCTCTAATATCCATGGCAGGTATCTGACGTTTTTGCATAAGATCAAAAAGTTTGTCATGCCGAACAAGGTCAAAAGCCTTACTTGAGTCTATGAAGCAAGACACTACATTAGAACCATTTTGCAAATAATGTCTGATAGTTTCCTTCAGCATCATGGAACACATGGTAGTCCCATGATTCTCCTTAAAAGAGAATTGCAATTCGGAAGTCAACAATTTTGACTCATTACGTAATAAAAATACATGATCAAATATCTTTGCTATGGATGATAGCATAGCTATTCCTCTGTAGTTACTTTCATCGCCCATATCTCCCTTTGGGTCTTTGGGTATTGATAAGATAGTGGCAAGTCTAATCCGCTCTGGGTAAAAGCCGTGCATTAATATTGCTGTCAATAACACCGAGAGTAGCTTCAATAAAATGTCACTTCCATACACTATGTGATTTGATAATAGTTCATTTTTAGCATCCCGCTTATTCAGCCTTAGGTTGCGAATAGCTTTTTCAACCATAGATTTTGATATAACTGCATCACTAGCTGCAGAGGATGATAGGTCCTCCTCTAACTGACTTCTAATGTAATCCAAATGTTGTCCATCTGATGGGACTGAATTGTAGAGATCTTGGTACTTTTTTGCAAATAACATAGCTATCTTGTGTGGATCAGTTTCTCCATTCACACAGTTTGATACATTTCCACCTGATTTTAGTTTCTTAACTTCCTTGTAAAAGTCCCTTGATTTATTAGTGCTGATACATTCTGCCATTTTTGTGTATCTAGCTGTCTCTGCAAGTCTTTTGCAGCGCCGTACTGCATACATGTACTGCCGCTTACTCTCACGCTTGTTATCATAGATAATTCCTTGTGCAGGCTGACCATTCATTTTCCATGTGTCATACCACCATTTACATTCTTGCTTATAAGGCTTGACATTGTCCGACCAGCCAGGTAAGCATTTTCTATTTTTTGTATGTTTAATCCTTGGAAAGACTTCTCCAGCCTTGAGGCAGCTATTAATAATTTCATTGCATAAATCATTTATTTCCTGATAATGATCTGTGTTTTGGCAGTTTAGATTTCTGCAATTCATAATCCCAGGGAAGTGGGCATTTGAAAGAAGACAATCCAGTTCACTCCTATACCTTTTCACCTGTAATTCTGTCACCTTATGCCATTCAATTCGATTTGAGCCAATCACACTGGGGCTCGTTTGTCCTTTCATGTGGGTCTGTACATCCACACACAACAGGATTGGCCTATGTCCCGATGGATTAAATGCACTCTGAACAACATTAGCTTTGGTCACTTTTGAATATAGATAGGTAGATAGACAAAAGTGATCTATGATTGACTGCCTGTTTAATTCTTCATGGCAGTATGTACAGTCTCCTTCAGCAATATCCAATTTCCAAGCTAGACTTAAATTATGTCTATCCATGACATTAGTGAAGTATTTATCATGAGCATTTTCTCTGTTGAAATCAATGTTGAGATCCCCTCCAATTAAAATCTGATAATCATCATATTTTTCAATCAAACACTCTATTTCATCACAAACAGAAATAAACTCATCAGTCACAGCGTTCTTCCTGAAATTGTCTACTGGCATATATGCATTGATAATCAATATTTTTGTAGATTCGCATAATAGTGTGACAGCCATGAGTCTCTTTGATGATAGTTTTACTCGCTTAATACTAGAATTAAGAGAGGTTTTCCATAAGATTGCCATACCTCCATATGGTCTTCCATGAAGTATTTGTGTTTCATCCATACTGCTAATTCCATAACACGTGTAATCCTGGTTTATTTGGTAGAGTCTATTCATATTAGCGGATGATAGCCATGTTTCCTGCATTACTAAAATATCCACTTTGTTTTTAATCAAAATTTCGTTAATATAATCCAATTTAGTCAAAGCCAATCCTGTTGGATTGAAGGACATAATCGATAAATTATCCATTTGAAGAGAACGCATCTTTAGAGGCAGCTCCACCTCCTCTTCGTTTGTACCATTCCCTGTAGTAAATCTTAGCCGGCCAGAAATCTTCCTTCATGATCGTGTCCTTGTCTGCAACGTTGAATGTCAAGATAAAACGCTTTGTTTCCCAATTCTGGTGAACTGGTGTCTTCCACCTTTTGCAGCTGAACGGCATCATTCTTTTTCTTCACATATCCCTTTATTACATCTTCAGTGATACTTTGGTGGACATTAGTGATTTGAATGTGCATGACATCCTTGCCTCCTTTCAAGTCGCCACATTTTGCTGTACAGCATACACAATATGTCATTTTCTAATCCTCTACATCCTGTTTTCCACCCTCGGTCGATAAAAAGGCAATAAGATCCACATCAGAAATCCAGATGACCCGTAATGTCAATGTCAATTTAATAAAATCCTGTGTCAAGGACTATTTATTGCATGAACAGGTTGTGTCAGACCTCCCTGCTGGGCCAATGTTGGCTTCATGTTATCAACTCCCTTGAGGCCTGTGGCTTAACCCTGATTATTCTATCCCAGCCGGTACAATTATTCCGAATCAGAGCTGTTGTCTACTTTTCCACGTATAGTCCTCATCTGCCTTCAGGACTGTAATCCACTGAAGCTGCCTTTCAACATACCCATGGTATAGCTCAGACAGCATCTTTTGTTTTATCTTTCTGTAATCCTTTTTCTGTGTCTTGGATCTTGCCTGGGAAGATTAGTGCTTGGATCTCCTTTCGGATTCCTTGGAACAAGTCCAACTGAATCTATCAGAATCTGTTGTGACCCTTTGACGCTTGCGCATTAATTCCCATCTACAATATAAGTAAATTTTCTTCACGGCCATTACTTGGACCGTAAGGGAGGCAGGCCAGTTACAATGTAATTGAAATAATGCACAGAAAAATTAGTATTGGTTATTTATTCCCAGCAACTGATATACTCATTTTGAGCAAAAGGTAATCTAGGATATAAGTCAATTTTCCTGAGGACTCATTCATACAGGCAGAGAATTGATTTATGCAGATCTGACAATGAAAATGCAGCAATGTCATTTGCAGAGAGAGGTGAGCGCCAACTGCTATTCAGCTACCTCAGCATTTTGTAAAGCAATTTCTTGAACAAGGCAGGCATTCTTGTAAAGACAAGAGTACGCCTATATTCCAAATTCAGCAGTTCATAGGTGTGTCAAGTAGACAGCTGCAGGAGGAGTGCGGGTCACAGTGATGAGATAAACTGGTCGATAGAGAACATCACTGGTTGTGGAGCAAGGAGAAGCACATGGTATCCAACTGGTTGCCTGTATATCTATCCAATGTCTCTCTATGGTATTATATGAAAGCATGAGCAAATATCCACATTAGAAATGCAGGATAGAGCATCAAATAAACAAACAGCAATTAGGATCCAGTGCACTCAGCCAAATGCTCCAAAGCTCTCCAATGTTATTTGAGCAAACACTAAAGTATTAGTTTCTGTGTGCTCCAACTGCATCGCCCAACCATTTGAGCACACTATGCAGGCCTGTATCAGTCAGCCGGTGATATCCATGCAGCTTGACGGATCAATCATGCCATACAGGAGCAATGACTGTGACCTGTTCGTTCATTCCTGCTTGTTGAATATGACTTGTATCTTCGTGTTATGTCAGCCACCAGCATCCTCATTGCAGCTCCATCAGCCTCTATAGCAGAATGCATGTTCCAGTCATCCGCACACCGCTACCCAAGACGTTTGCAGCTGATGCTAGAATGCTACGCTGCAGGGAGCTGCAAGCAGTCCTGGCCCAGCCCAACCGGAGCCTCCCAGCTGGGCCAGCAAGTGACGTGCAGTTGTGTACCACTGCAGTGCAAGTCCAATCAATGACGTGCAGCAGAACTCTATGTGGACGAAAGGCAAAAGAGTTAAACAGACATTATGGAAGGAGAGCCTTGGCTGGAAGACTTGATTAAAGTGGTGCTATGCAAGTGTCATTCTGGGAAGGCAAGATAGACAGGAGATACTGGTCGGGCGTTAAAAGGCAACATTACTGGGCCACTGCATCTGCATTACAGTAGAATAGTAAAGCATTAGATCATTCTCAGAGGACAAAGGATAAGAGACAGAGAGTGAAAAGATCTGCCAAGATAGAGAGGAGATGCTGGTCAATAGGTATAAATGTCTATTATTATTATTACTATATATAGGTGTTTAAAGGCAAAATTGAATCGACATACCAGAGGGGAGGCAGATGGGGCAGCCAACAAAACTTTGAGGAATGGCCAAATGCCCACAAGGAGGCTAAAAGATATGATAAAATAATAATCAGTGCTTTCCAATTGATTTCATTTGTCATTGTAGAATTTGGATCATGATATTTGGGAAATGTCGCTCACCCCTAAAACATTTCACATACCTATTTCAACATTATTGGGTAAAGTTCCGTGCATTGAAGCAGGGCATCAGAGGTAGGAAGGTCAACCATTACTGGGCAACTGACAACTGTGCATTAAAACAGGGCACATGCATGCGCCATCAAGAGTGACGAGAGAGTCCAAGTGGAGTCTGGCATACAGTGTTGGTTTTCTGGTTCCTCTCTGGTCCCTTAAATTGACCTTCTGCCTTCTGACAATCATTCACCATGTTACGCATAAACTAAAACTTTTGCCCTTTTATACATTTCTTGCATAATGATATAGTAGAGATATAGTATGGTTTTATATCTCGCAATTGCGAGAGAACACCATGAAAAAACCATTGAGTTCACACCATTGAGTTCTTCCTTGAGAACTCAATGAAATAAATGATGTTACGTTGTTATGCAAACAATGGTCAGCGACTGTTTATGTCATGACGTCACAATGGGCTGCTGGTGACGTCACAACAAACTGCTGCTCCTAACTTGGGAGAATTTGAAGTTATCAGACTAAAATTTAGTGAAAACCACTAATAAATCATTGCGGGATATAAATAAAACCCCATGACAGTGTAGTTCACAGCTATGAACATCATTTGTGTCAGGTCTGCCTTCTGAATAACACTCGTCCTTCGGACTCGTGTTAATTCAGAGCAGACCTGACACTCATGATGTTCATAGCTGTGAACTACACTGTCATGCGGTTTATTATAGTATAGCGCCCATTCCAGAATAAATCTGCTCACCAGCACTCACCATACTGAACGGCAATCATACCAATCATTATAGTGATAACCTCTGTACATTGCAGGAGTGGCGTTTGAATCCACATCCTCATATTGTAAAAGGCAGGCATGCTAACCACCTTACCACGAAGCCACATGTACACACTTACATCAATAATAATTATGTTCATTGCTGTACAGAACAGTCTAGATGAGAAATTTAGCTTTGCTTTACTTAGGACCTCCACAGAGAAATGAATTAACAAACAAAGAATCTTTTTTTTGGCAAAATTCCTTGGATAAGAGGGCAACCCTTGGATATTCAGCTTTTTTTAGATAAATAATTTCCTTCATACTTGTTTCATATCAAAATCACTTGTTTTTTTCCCCGGATAAATACAGTGGTATTACTTTAAAACGTGAAATACTGACAATAGTCCAGGAGCTTATGGGGAAATAAGGGGTGGATTGTGCAGGTTTGTCTACAAGCATGAAATTTGGCACAAATGTTGCTGAGGGTATATAGATTCAAATTTTTGAGGGCGCCGGAGCGGGCGCTCGTCTTGGTTGCCATAGCAACAAATTCAAAATGGCCGCCGTTCGATATCTAATTTTGAGTATAACTCAGTAACAAAAGGTCATAGGATTGCAAATAATAGCTCTAAATATATTTTTTTGATACCAGGGATCCTGATCCTGCCATTATTTTTCATGTCAAACACATATTTAGGTCTATACAGTCAAAATTACCTGTATATTGGGGGTTATAGAGCCTACTTTATCGAAACTTTCAACATACTTTCAATTTCCTGATAACATTTCAATCTAACAAGAACCAAATTATCAATTATATATATAATATGTACATTGAAGCCAAAGTAGCCAAATGAATGTTGCAGACTAGGGTATTGTTAATGCAGCTGCATCTATGCATTCCTTTTCTTTTGCGCACGCAGTTCCCGCCACTAAATCTTTCAAATATCACAGCACTACATGATGCTAGCAAATAAGTTGTGTAGTATAGTATACCAAAAGAAACCTGTTGCTGTCTTTGTGTGTTGGCCCTTATTAAATCTATGATGTACTTATCCACTTCTGTTTGCCATTACCATACTTTGAAATCATGAATTTTTTAAATATACAATGGCGATTGATTCGAACAAAGACTTTTTTTCAGTGACAATGGTAATACAACCTTTATTTGTGCTCAGCAATACATGTAGATGCTTCTTCGGTATATATCTGAGGGATTCTATCACACTACCAAGATATTTGTTTCATATGTGCAGTGACTTTGCACAGACTGTCTTGTTTCATTAACTTCAGTCACGTCTCACAAGTCTTGAAATTGATTTGACTTGGTTTCTTGCATGCTACAGTAGCCTGTTCTATTGCGACGGGAGGGAGCAGGCTAAAACATTTCAGTAAAGGCGCTGTATTTCATGGGAGCAGGCTAAAACATCTCAGTAGAGGCGCTGTATTTCATGTCCGTGTAGTTCACACACTGGTAGAATGGTAGGCTAGCTGTTTTATTACTTGCTACATGTAGATTGTAGAAGATAACTTAGATAAGGGAAGAGGGTTTTTGTGTCTAAAAGTGATAGCTGGTGGGAGTTGAAAGATATAGAATAATTATGTTCATTGCTGTACAGAACAGTCTAGATGAGAAATTTAGCTTTGCTTTACTTAGGACCTCCACAGAGAAATGAATTAACAAACAAAGAAGCTTTTTTTTGGCAAAATTCCTTGGATAAGAGGGCAACCCTTGGATATTCAGCTTTTTTTAGATAAATAATTTCCTTCATACTTGTTTCATATCAAAATCACTTATTTTTTGGAAAAATACAGTGGTGTTACTTTTAAAAGCGAAATACTGACAATACAAGGAATTACTGGTTCTCTACTCATAGCCATGGGCCTTATCAATTGCATGCTTCTGGTTTTGTGCACACTGTTTAACAAGAGACCGTAGGTCCCAGCCTGTGCAAAACACAGAGAGTGCATAGCTTAACATCACTGTGATAATATGGCAGGAGATAATTATCTTCTCCGCGCACAGGGTTATACCTTCAGCGACATTTGATTTAGACAACCAGATGGAGTTGTATGTCAAATGCTACTTTTGGGTCACCTAGTACAGTATCGAAATCTACTGTCATGTCGAAATCAAGGTTGCAGGCATGGCAAAATGCTGTAGAAACATGTATGTGAGATGCAATTTGCTCAGAGTTAGGCTTAATTGTTGATGACATCACTGTTAAGGTTGGCACCTTGCGTCAGCTCGACCCTAGGCTAAAAATTTCCCTACTACCATAATTATAGACGACCGTTGAGGTAGCAGGCTCCTAAATCAAATACTTCATATTTTTAATTTTTAATTGACAAGTGTAAAAAAAAGTTAAAACGCGAGCTTGAGTGCCACTTTAGTACATTTTGTCAGAACTAAAGGTAACAATTACTATTATCTACTCTGAAACAGGCCTTGACCACACATTTTTCCTACAAATTCTGAAGATAGGCCTACCTGTAAATCTCTGCAGTCCACACGCAACAATTTTCATCTAGAACCAACACTTGTTGAAGAGCCTTAATTTCAGGAAAAACAGTTCTATTTCACCCTTTTTAGTTTTAATTGCTATTCTACATCATGAATTACAAGAAAATGTCAATTCCGTTAATACCCAATCAGAAGAAACATTGTTGTCCACTGCTGGACTATAAACCGTAAGGATTGGAACAGCTCCCCTGGTGGAAATGCCCAGAATTTTGGACCTGCAACCTTGATTGATTTCGACACTGTACTAGGTGGCTCCAAAGTAGCATTTTGACATACAACTCCATCTGGTGGTATAAATCAACTGTCGCTGAAAGGTATAACCCTGTGTACAGAAGATAATTATCTCATATTATCACAGTGATATTAAGCTGTGCACTCTCTGCGTTTTGCACAGGCTGGTATCTACGGTCTCTGTATACAACATTTGAAATAATACATACCTACCCGCCTCCTGTACAGGACAGTTTTGGATTTGAAGTGTTCCAAATTTATTTTTCAGATTCACAAAGATCAATTTCTCCTGATGCTTCTGGACGTCAGTGCCATACGTCACAGTTCCTACCAAGTGGTTCAGTTGTTTCTTGTCAACGTTGCTTGCGAACTCAAGGGTCTGATTGCCTGGGTGTTCCTCAACATCAACAAATGATTTGTTGTCATTTTAAGTCTTTCACTGAATTCTAGATATAAGGCTTGATATACAGCTGCTAGGTGTGTACTTTTGTCCATTCCAGATTACAGTGCTCACAAAATGTAAAGGAATAAGCAGGTTTTGCTATATTGCATTGAAACCAAACATATCTAGTCTTTGTGATGATGATTGAATTATTCATTGAGCATTTCCAGCTTTCTGTAGCACCGAACTCATGGAAAATGCTATAATGGCGAAAATTCTTTAAAAGGTTTAATTTGAAAACTATTAACATCGGGTGATGTCAACATCAAACATCAAGATCTTTGCTGATGCCTCAACAATAGACTTTTTTATTTTTTAGATTTTTCTATGAAAATAAACAGTGATGAGGAAAAGAAATCACATTCCATGACATTGAAAGAGAAAAATTTACCCAGCATCAAAATCTCAAAAATTAATTCAGAATTTCAAAATTAATAAAAGTAACAAGTTATCAAACATATCTCAATCAGGAATAATTATTTTAGAAAAATATATTGGAAATTGTCAGTACACAGTCACCTCAAGCCACAAAACGTCCAAGGAGATTTGATTGGAATTCATGCGCTAATGACAGTGTGGATTTCGTATCAGTTGATTTATTGGTTGATTTATCAATTGGTTTATTGTTGATTTATTGTTGATTTATCAGTTGATTTATCAGTTGATTTGTCAGTTGATTTATTGGTTGATTCATGAGTTGATTCATGAGTTGATTTTTCAGTTGATTCATGAGTTGATTTATCAGTTGATTCCTGAGTGGATTTATCAGTTGAGCAAATTGCTGAGACATCAAATATCTTCCAGTGAAGAGATTTGGTATTCCAATCGTTGCTAAATGTTTGTTGTTGTTGCTTTTTTCAGATACTCTCTTTAATTGCACACTTGGTTGTCCTATCTTATAGTCTGAGATCCTTTTGTTTTATTTTGTACAATTACATTTCTAGTGATCAATGTAAATTTCTCAATTTTTGATTATCACAAATTAATAAGTAGTGAACTACTTATGACGGCAACAGTTTGAATTAATTTTCGAGTATGCGGAGTTGTAAAAATAATAAATAATAAATATGATATAGGCATCTTTCAGCTGATCGATACATGTTGCGCACAATGGCCCTATATATATACTTGTTTGTTCCGCTGTCTCCAAGATGAAAATCCTTCAAAAATACTCTAAAACTTTTGTTTGTTAGGAAATTTTGTCCAAACATTCTAGTCTTCAGATTATTTGTTAATGTTTCGAATGTTTTTTTGCAGGTGGTTGATCATTCATAAGACTAACAAATTTAAACTTTCCTGTATACCAAAGTTCTATTTTGATTTTCTTTTGCAATTTGATTTTGAAATAATAAATTGATTTGCGCTTTATCATTTTGTCATTAACTTTTCATTATACTGTATTTTTTTAAATTGTGCTATGGTTATGCATCTCTTATCTGCCCATTGAAATATGGTTTTGCAAATTTTTTTTCTGATTTTTTCGACCATGTGCAAGTAAACAACATTAAAATTTTCTGCATGCACAAGTTTATTTTATTTTATTTCAGAATTACCGCCAGCTATGAAACTTGATAGACTATCATTATGTACAGGCAATTAGGCATTTAGTATAGCATGACAGCCTCTTGGGAGAAGTGTCCAATGAAACCAATCGTAAAATTACACCGAATATTAATTATGGGAAATTGAAATCCAATTGATCCAAACTAGCCCTGGGACCCATGCGTGAGCATGGGTCATGGGTACTCCCCATTCAAAATCTTGAGATTTTGACATGGTTAAGGGAGAATTGGTCTCCAAGGAACAATTCTTATCCAAATTTGATGAAATTATGGATTTGAGTAGCCCACATATTTAACTGCTGATGGCACTACTTTTGGCAGCATTTCCACAAAGAATGGTATGGTTAAAGTGACTCTTATTTGAGAGAAATGTAAAAAAAAGTTGTAAAACAGTCATCAGCCTCACTTTGATATGTGATGTCACCCTTGTGACGTCACCAAGAGTATCTATGATGTCATAGATGTTTGTTATGACATCACCCTCTCTGGGCCAATGAGAATACGCCATTTTCTCAATGTATAAGGATAAAAATCACTTTTGCTGTTTCAAAGGAAGATTTCTCGGTTATTCCAGTGACTATAGAAGATCAAATTAGGTGCAGTCAGCAGCAAAAAATGTGTATTTTAGGAATGTACCAATGAATTAGTATGAAACGAGGGATCAAAGGGTGAAAATATAATTCTCCCAGACCATGTCCTTCATATCTCAAGATTTTTCAATGGGAGGATTCATGACCCCTGTCCCAGGGGTCCAGGGCTAGATCCAAACAAGCTACAGATAGTCACAAATTCTTGCAAGAAAATGTTTGCAGTTGGTTCCATTTCCCATTGGGACGGTCATGGTCACAAGCACTCGGCACGTACTCGGAATAATCATGGTCACAAACTCTTTGCTAGGAAATTTCAGCAGTTGTCTGCATTTTCTTCTGGGATGCTCATTGTGTGTGAATTCTTATATCTTTTTGTCAATTTACAATGTGTCCATTCTTAGCTGAATTCAAGATACAGTGAATGCTGTCTTTGGTGTTTCTTGAGGCAATGTAATTAATTGGATACAATGTAATTAATTGGATACACTAATTAATTGGATATACTAATTAATTGGATACAATGTAAAATTGGATACAATGTGAAATTGGAAGAATGAAATGAAAGCCAATTTTTTCCACTTAGAACCCAGCATCTTGAATAAAGTGCATTTTATGTAGAATTCAAGCTGCATTGAATACTAATATCTGCGACTGTATTACTGACTATGTTGAATCTGCCAGTGGATGAACAAACAATACAAAATGTATGATTTCAAACAAGATTTATTTAGATTTATATTATCATATCATTTCACACAAAAGATTTGCTACATATATATTAGTTATACTGCAACTGTTCATTTGTTTAAAATTGCATTGTACATGTGTGGACACAATCTGTACAACAGAATACAGATGCTGACATAGGAATAGAGACAAATATTTTTGGGGGGGGCCAAAAAAACTCATTAAAAAATGTCCCCCAAAATCAAAAATTCACTCGAAACTCGCCAAATTTCTTTTCCAAATTTGTTTGGCAGGCTTCAGCCCAACCATTGCACCCACACCCTATGCATGGAGTCTGATACCATAGAGCAAATGAAATCAGCAGATAAATCATGTCAAGCGGAATGACTCGGCAAAATATGGTAACATTTCAACCATAGAAATATAGCAATTCTGTGATAATCATAAACCAACCGTTCATATACGAAGCCCACACCTCATAATATACAAGATCATTCTGTACAGCCTTTAACAGTGGTACCAGACATATCAATGCTTAAGAAGGATAACAAAATATAGCCCATTTGAACTATAGTACTAGCAATTCTGTGCTGTACAAGTCATGTACTCAGCCCATATTACCTACACTGTAATATTACGCATGGGGCTTTAACAATGGTAAAAGACCTATTGACTCTATACAGCGATAACAAAATATAGCAGTTGAGATCATCTGTTTCAACTTATATACTTCAAATGGTACAAATTCTTGACATCAACTCAATCAGCAATTATCTATAACAAAAATATATGATAACATCAATCAATAGCATAATAATTATAATAATCTTGATGCAACAACACAATGACTGTACAGATGACATTTTGAAGAAACAACTTCAAAAAAGTCCTTAGTTGTGAAAAGCATGAAACTTCACATTGTTTGAATAATTACGGAATGAATATCATTGACAGACATATGAATATGTAAAAAGCATGGTTTCATTTACACATAGTGATTATTGGGTATGCAAAATATATACATTATAAAAATGGTTCACAGCTCCAGTGCATTCCTCTCATAATCTACATTTTCCCTTTCTATAAGATAATTGGTTGTTAAAAGTTATGTGAGTACATCTTTAGGAAGTGAAACCCTGTGATGTCATGCTATCACTTGAAGTGCGAATGTGTTTTTGAAATCAAGTAATTTATTATGACCATGATGTTCATGAAGACACCTGATGAGTTTCATCTTCTATTGTTTGTTCATTGAAGAAGACGCCTGGTCTCAGCCGCTCCAAGCATTTCTCACAGGTTAGCAACACATCATATACCTGGTGAGCCGCAAAGATTACATAGTTGTCTTCTAAGAAGCTGCCAAATTTAATTTTGTAATTCCTAGCCAGGAAATGGATGGCATCAAATATGGTCTCAGCCCAGAATCTTCCTTCCTCTCCATATCTCTCCAAATCCTCCTCGGTTGTCCATGTTGGTCTGGTCCCCTTGAAGTCCAACTGCTGCTGCAGGTGCCCGTATCTCTCTCTTATGACATCTCCATGCTCTTCTTCAATGTTCTTTGGCTGAAAATACCAGTTGATTATGGTCATAAAATGCATAAAGTATTATTCAAAATGTTTATAAACTGCTGCTTTCGTATATGATATGTTTGCATAATGGACTAGGACCAGAGGCTGAAATGAAACCCTAGTGGGGTAGAGATTAGAGAGTGGTCAGAAGGCATGCGTACCCTGGAAAAATATGGAAAATTTGAAATTTTCACATGTAATGCACCTTTTTTTCAGTACACTTAAATTTCTTCCTGCAATTCTGCAATTCTGCAATAAATTCTGCAGTTTGGAAGGAAATTGCAGAATTCTGCAATTCTGCAATAAATTTTGCAGTTTGGGAGTGAAACTGCAGAATTCTGCAATAAATTCTGCAGTTTTGGAGGAAACTGCAGAATTCTGCAATTCTGCAATAAATTCTGCAGTTTGGGTGGAAATTGCAGAATTCTGCAATTCTGCAATAAATTCTGCAGTTTGGGAGGAAACTGCAGAATTCTGCAATTCTGCAATAAATTCTGCAGTTTGGGAGTGAAATTGCAGAATTCTGCAATTCTGCAATAAATTCTGCAGTTTGGCAGGAAATTGCAGAATTCTGCAATTCTGCAATAAATTCTGCAGTTTGGGAGGAAATTGCAGAATTCTGCAATTCTGCAATAAAATTTCAACACAACAACATCAGGAGTTCAAAGTGAACTGCTATGGACTGCCTCTTCTTCTTCTTCTTCTTTTGGTGTCCATTCTCCCAGGTCGCCACTATTGTGGCGAGCAGCACTTGCATGTTTTGTTTTCTTGTGGATTAGTCATTGTTCTACCACTCTGCTCGGCCAATTCTCAATCAAATTTCACTCTGAAAAAAGTTGCGGGTACCCTGCAACCAGGTCTATTGACTGAAGTTGACAGTGTTTGTCTGTTATTGTTTCTTTTTTCCGTACGACACGTTTTTCGGCGATCGGTCAGCTCGCAAAAATGCATTTTGCGAGCTGACCGATTGCCAAAAAATGTGCCGTACGGTAAAAAGAAACAACGACGGACGAAGACTGACAACTGTAGTAAATAGACCTGGTTGCAGGATATCCACCACTTTTTTTCAGAGTGAAATTTGGTTGAGAATTGGCCGAGCAGAGTGGCAAAATGTCCATAGAGGTTTATTTTGATGCAGCAGTTTGTAAAATGACATTTTTGCGAGCTTACCGATCGCCGAAAAAAGTGCCGTACCGCAAAAAGAAACAACGACAGACAAAGACTGACAACTGCAGTAAATAGACCCGGTTGCAGGGTATCCACCACTCTTTTCAGAGTGAAATTTGGTTGAGAATTGGCCGAGTAGAGTGTCAAAATGTCCATAGCGGCATAGAGGTTTATTTTGAAGCAGTCCCCTCAAACTCGACCCCAGAACTGCTACCCCCCCCCCAACCAACGTTTCCTGGGTAATGACAAGTCCCTTGTACCAGAGGTTCACAAATACTGCATGAATTCTGCAATAAATTTGTTCTGCAGAATTTATTGCAGAATTGCAGAATTCTGCAGTTTCCTGCCAAACTGCAGAATTTATTGCAGAATTGCAGAATTCTGCAATTTCACTCCCAAAATGCAGAATTTATTGCAGAATTGCAGAATTCTGCAATTTCCACCCAAACTGCAGAATTTATTGCAGAATTGCAGAATTCTGCAATTTCCACCCAAACTGCAGAATTTATTGCAGAATTGCAGAATTCTGCAATTTCACTCCCAAACTGCAGAATTTATTGCAGAATTGCAGAATTCTGCAGGTTTATTTGAAAATGCAGAATATGCAGCTTCCTACCTGCAGAAGTGCATAAAACCTCCCAGGCTGCAGAATTCCTACAGAACTACAGATACTGCTGCAGAAACTTTTCAGAGTGGCTGCAGGGACAGACGAGCATCAAAACCCTAGACCTCCCATCCGACCCCCACACAGCTACTCCTCCTCCCCCCCAACCAACGTTTCCTGGGTAGTGGCAAGACCCTTGTCGAAGAAGTCAGAACTTAGCAGATGCATTGCAATTGATAAGCTGGATTAAATACCAGAGGTTCACAGAAAATACTGCATGGAGCTGCAAAACTGCAGAATTTATTGCAGAATTGCAGAATTCTGCAGTTTCCTGCCAAACTGCAGAATTTATTGCAGAATTGCAGAATTCTGCAATTTCCTCCAAAACTGCAGAATTTATTGCAGAATTGCAGAATTCTGCAATTTCCTCCAAAACTGCAGAATTTATTGCAGAATTGCAGAATTCTGCAAACTGCAGAATTTATTGCAGAATTGCAGAATTCTTCAATTTCACTCCGAAACTGCAGAATTTATTGCAGAATTCTACAATTTCACTCCCAAACCGCAGAATTTATTGCAGAATATGCAGGTGGAGGAAGAAATTTAAATGTGCTTTTTTGCAGAACTGCAGAATTCTGCAATTTTTTTTGCAGAACTGCAGAATTCTGCAATTTTTTTTGCAGAACTGCAGAATTCTGCAATTTTTTTGAAAACTGCAGAATTCTGCACTTTTTTTGCAGAACTGCAGAATTCTGCACTTTTTTGCAGAACTGCAGAATTCTGCAGTTTTTTTGCAGAACTGCAGAATTCTGCACTTTTTTTTGGAAACTGCAGAATTCTGCGGTTTTTTTCTGCAGAACTGCAGAACTGCAGAAAGAAATTATACACTCCTCCTTTTTTTTGCCATATCCTAGCAGCTACTCCACCCCTGCTTCCCATAGGCTACGACCTTGCTTAATGAAGCCAAAGTGTGACAAGACCTTCAGAATTTTAGAATGTATTTGTGTGTCAAATGACCACATGATATTCAATATGGGTTGTTTTTCAATCGGGGTACATGGTTTTGTCTCAAGGGGGTCAAAAATAAGGGTCTTTTTTTTTCACCATATTAACTTTTTTCTATTGCAATATATCTTGCCTTGAATTTCTGAAAATTTTAGGGCTACAAGTATTCTGAATTTTTTTTATTTGACATTTGTGTTGTGATATTGATCAATTTGACCAAAAAACAACTATCATGCCCATCCCTCTATTACCGGTTTATAGCGTTCCCAGTTGTATGGGCTTACGCTGAGTTGGTAGATAGACATATGGCAATGAAAAATAATTTTACTTGCTTAATTTTAACCAAGCACTTTGTCTATACCAAGAAAAACAAACATTTTGGGAACCAATTTTCCGATAACAATACTATATCTTCTACATAGCAACTCCTATTTGCCATTTTCACAGACTGACTAGTCTGCAAGAAAAATTAGAACAACTCCACCAAATTTCAACAGTTTATTCATACTGATAGTCATGGTATGACCCGCTGAATTTAACAAATACGACAACATAAATTCATTCGGAGAGGACACTTATTTTGACATGGCAATGTTTATAATACAAAGTCTCTGTGGCATACTTCTCACAGTTGTGGATGAATCAGACCTTGAAACACAATTTTCGTCATAGAATTAGGAGACTGAGGATACCATTTTGTTTTCTTAATTGTAATTAAAGCTTTATATGTTGGCAAATACAATAGTTCTTATTGGCACTATAGAGTTGTCATTTCTCCAGAAATTTGTGAGACGTATATTACATTTGCATTGCTTGTTCATTCAGACACATTAGTGGCACTTATTATATAACTTGAACATTTCTCATTAGTGTGTATCCAGTTAACCGAGAAATATCGTTTAAGGCAAAGGCAAGCAGAAAACTACAATTGCTTTTCTTGTCTGCCCTTAAAGAGTAGAACGGCTTCATTCATATGTTAGGGTGTACCAGGTAGTGATTAAATTAATTTGAATGACCTAACTATAAAGGAAATAAGAAGGCAAAACAACCATGAGAACATCACAAGGTAGTGGGGTATTTAAATCTCTCTTTAAGCAATTGAAAAAGAAAAATGTATATCACCATGTTCTGAGGAGTTCACAGGAGGTGGCACTTGAGCATTTGAGCAGTTAAAAATAACTCAAAATGACAAATTACATTGCTTAGTGTGCACATAATAAATATTAATGGCTAGGGACAGCAATTAGCAAGAATATGCCATTTTTATATGATACCACCAAAAAACCAACTTTTGGTTCGGAGAGGACAATGACATTTGACAGGCTCAATGTGGCATAAGCATTAATGTTAGTGAGATGTGCTCTGTCAGTGTCTCAAAACCTATTAGCACTACAATTTAATAGTCTTATAAGTCTGGTAAATCCTTTTATTAGGAAATAACAGCCATTTTTTCTCATTATTCGGAGAGGACAAGATTTGACGGAAAGCTGTTTTCGGCGTTTTCCGCGCTAAGAGTATCGCGCAGTTGGTACAACTAAAGTGAAAAACTTAAAAAAACGTTGTCTAATCTATTGAAGGAGTATTTCTGTAAAATAAAAATACTCTTAATTTGATGTTATCACTGTTTTAGCCGACCCAATTTCGGAGAGGACAATATTTGACGGAAGTGACCTTTAAGTATTCAATGCAGGATTCTGAAGAGACTAATCATAGTTGTTGCATGTAATTCTAATGTTGAACTCTTGGGACCACGTTGAAAGCATATTCACATTGGTTAAAACTTACTGTTAGGTCAGGACTGAAAAATCTGAAGCGATATTTGCCTAATTTGCAAATGAGACAGTCAATTTTGGTCAAAATGACACAAATAATTTTTTTTCGGGCAGTTATCAACCGATTTGAATCATTTTTTCGCTACTGTAGGTCTGTCTCAGTATGTTTAATCATTCTGTGTAACGTTTTTTCCACATATATGCATGGTATTTCAGGTATTTTGGATCTCGTGTGACTTTCCAGAGCGTACCCCGATTGAAAAACAACCCATATTGTAAAAAGATATGTCTAAGTTCCATAAAGCTGGATATCACACAATTTTAAAAGTTTTAATTTCCATTGTAAAACACGAAAACCGGTCTTACTGGTAACTTATCTCACAAATGAAATCAAATTTATTATTTGATGACAAAGGTCATATACTCTGAAGTCCCTAGAGAAAGTTTCATCCAAATACAGCTAAATTTTATGATAAAAAGATTATTTTTCCAATATTTGCATCAATATCTTTTTCAAAACGTACATATTTTACCTTAAAATGATTTACTTATCCTATGTTATGCGTCTGTATGTGGGCTTCGCATTGGTTCCAAAAAAGTGCCATGGAAGTGAGTAGGAGAGGAGAAAATGATGATAGAAATGTGATTTTTGGCCTCTTTTCCACACAACAAACCTGATTTTAAGTAATGGTGTGACATGAAAGTTACAAAATGTTCTAGTTTTGACCCAAATCGAATTCATAACTAGATGAAACATACAAACAATTACAAAATTAAAGCGAATTTGTTATTGGTTATTGCCTTTTTAGACAAATTGGCCCCAAATTTTGAGGAACGCTTCACAAAGAGCAGAAGTATTTAAACATACCCCAGCTACTGAAATTACGTGCCGGTTAATTTACCCCACATTACCCTATGTCTTATTTCCAAGTATAGGTTATACAAAGAGTTTGAGGTGTACAAAACAATGGCTTTATACGCTATTATTCAAATAATAATTCTATGAAACTGATCTTATGAACGCTTGACAGATAATAAAGACGTGGAAAATTAAGCCAAAAGTTTTGGAAATGGGGTCTGATAGTCGGTCATTCCTGGAGAAAGCAACTTTAAGTCACCTGATCCTAATAAAAGTGGTCAGTTTGGAGTAACTATATCTGTGAATCTTCTAGTTTTGAATAGCCTACGGATTCAAAACAAGCAGAAGAGGCAATAATAGTACCACAATGGAACTCTTGATTTTAAAACAGAATTTCTTGCAAAGGGAACTAATGGCAATATTGTACGTATATGTTTTGTTTGTAAAAACAGCTTCCATATATTTTCAGACGTGCCTGTGGTTTCTTGTTTGTGTCTTGCTGACTACCAAGTGCGCCCATGTGTGTGACCAGGATTCCAGCATCCTACTGCCTATTTTCTATTTACATCATTTGATAACTGTTAAAAATGGCTAGCTCTATCAATGATTTTTTGCAACGGAACGTGATCACCTCTCTTTTTTCATCTGATTGATGAAAACACTGAAAGCGTTCTATTAGATCAGTGTGATTCTCCTACATTATTAAGTAACTCCCCCTACAATGAAAATGAAGACTTTGTTGAATGATTCCTTTGCTTTAATCAGCTTACAGATACACAGTCTCTAAATGCACATGGTATGGGGCATGAGGCCCCCTTCACTGGGGGTCGAAGTTGCTTCAGGAACTATTTAATAAAGTTTACTTTACCTTAAATCTTGATAGAATACATAATTGAAATATAAAAAATTTGGCCCGAAATTGAAACAGAGCAATAAATATTTAAAAAAATAAATGTATGAACAGAAAAATTCTGAATTTCAGAAAAAGTGAATAGAATGTCTTAAAAATGATAGAAGAATCCTAAGAAATAACTTTTATGCTGAATGTGCGCGCAAAAAAATTGCCATAGGATTATATGAGGGGGCTTCTTGCCCGATGGGTGGGGTAAGAAGGCCATTTACAATTTTTTACAAAAATGGCCGTAACTCCTTTATTAAAATTGGAAGACATTTGTTTCACTAGTTATTAGTAGAGTCAAGTGTTCCCTTCCTGACAGCATAAGCATTCAAATAATCGCCAATAAAAAGTAGGTCAAATCGCACCTCGAAGTTTAGGGGGGCCGCATGCCCCGACCTACTCTATACAGTTTTTGTTGAAATGACAAGCATTTTGTGGTGGTAAGTCGCGGTTTCTTATATTTCGCTTAATTTTCACTACACATACATAAAATTTTTGCACCATCATTCTCAGCAGAAAATAAGCTTCAATTTGAGTACCAACAACCTATATTTCCGATAAGTTTAATCCGAACCAAGGATTTTCAGTTTTCAGAAATAAAATTCTAAATAACTTGCTTTTTCTTATGGAGGCAGATATAAAAAAAACTAACACAAACTCGTTTTAACATAACTATCTGGGCATAACGAGTTTGACTTTCAGACCTCTAAGTCAAAAATTGACGAAATGCAAGTTATTTAGGAAAATGACATATTTTTTTCACACACCCCGAAATGAAAAGCAGCGTCTCCATGTTTTGTACGTGTGATCCTACATATGCAAAGCAAGGACATTTTTATGTGGTCTATTGGCTTTATCTGGTCCTTCTGAATACCTTGGTATGTAATTCATGTCCATAAATATGTCAGATGACGTTGAAAAAAAAAATCAAATAGGAACTTCATGTCATTTTAATAAATTGTTTTTACTTTGTCACCTGACTTTGTTTCAATACCCTGTTCTCAGAGCAGCATATATTGAGACAAATTATCAAAACTGGGTCCCATTTTAAACTTTGGACTATAGGGGATGTCATGGTACCTTCAATTATCATGAAACCTTGATTTTTATCAAGGAAGAGACAGTCAAACTTTGATGACTGAAAAATGTGTCACAAAAAATTTGCATTTTTCACATGTTTTTCCGCTTAAATTGTGAAATAGCGACTTAGACATCAGTATAAAGACGCTTAAAAAGGTCACCATCAGAAAGAGCACAATTTTTTACACAAGATAGAATATATTTTAGAATCTGTGATACGTTTTTGTGGCATCAAGAATTTTTTCACACTCGTGGCAGTAACTCCTGAGTAAGATCTTGAAGCCTGTCATATTTAAATTCCTTGTGAGAAGAGCTTTCAAATGAATTCTTTGTCAAAATCAAGCTGAAGCCGAAATCATCAAAAAATATTTTATTTTCATTTTTTCCATGTTCATACCAAATTCACGAACCCCATTAATACCAAATTCACGAACCCCATTAATGCCTGTACTCATTTGAAAGCTCTTCTCGCACGGAATTCAAACTTGCAACTAATTTTGAGATTTAAAAAGGATTGGAGTAATCATGTGTAACCGCAAAATCCAGTATTTGGATCAATATTTCTAACGAAATGGATTCCAACAAGCCTGAAAATAGTCCAGCTACCAAAACTGTTATAGTAACGTACTTAATACCCAAAGAAGCAATAAAAAACACTATTTGCATGTATTCCATTGCTAGGAACTACACAGAAAGCAGCAAAATGGAAAAATTGACCGCCATTTCGGAAAATGGCTGCCAGTAGCCACCTAAGCTAAATCTGAGGTGGCTCCTATCCAATTATGTTCGTATAGAATTTTTAAGTGTACACCAAGTTTCATGCTTCTATGTATAAATGCACAATTTTTTTTACATACCTGCCCCGCTAATGGATACTAGAAGGCACACAAGTGTGCAATGGGCGGTAGTTATGGCATGGAGTGCTTTGCTGAGCACCGGTGATGGTGGTATATATTTCAGTTTAAGTGTCCTGTCCGCCGGCCCGACTCCTGTCCGCCACCCCCGACTCCTATCCGCTGCCCCCCGACTCCTGTCCGCCGCCCCCGACTCCTGACCGCCAGCCCCACTCCTATCCGCCGGCCCCACTCCTATCAGCCGCCCCCGACTCCTGTCCGCGGCCCCCGACTCCTATCCGCCGCCCCGACTCCTATCCGCCGGCCCCACTCCTATCAGCCGCCCCGACTCCCGTCCGCCGCCCCCGACTCCCCGACTCCTATCCACCTCGACTCCTATCCACGGCCACCACCATAGATTCTGTTGCTTGTGAGTCATCATGTAGGGCCTACTTAAAGTTTTAACAAATATGGCCACCAAGGTCACAGAAATGGTTCAAGGTCATCCATGTTGAAACTCATTCAAGGTGTTACTGTGATACAAAATCCCTGTGAGTTTGGTGGTCCCAGGGAGAATAATAGTGGAGTTGTCGTGTATATAAGCTTTTTACAAATATGGCTGCCAAGGTCACAGATATAGGTCAAGGTCAATGATGTCAAAACTAATTCAAGGTCTTACAATGATACATAATCCCTGTTAGTTTGGTGATCCCAGTGTAAATACAAGAGGAGTTATCGTGCACACAAGATATTCACAAATATGGTCGCCAAGGTCACAGAAGTAGGTCAAGGTCACTCATGTTAGAACTCATTCAAGGTCTTGCTGTCATACACAAACCCTGCTAGTATCATGATTCCAGGATTAACAGAAATTGAGTTATCTTGTACACAAACTTTTCACAAATATGGCCGCCAAGGTCACAGATGTAGGACAAGGTCACTCATAAGTTATGCCTGGAGAGATGTCAAGGTATTTGATGTATTTGACTCATACTGGAAGTCTGGGGCAGCCTGTGCAAAGTGAAATCATCGTCAATAGGGCGGACAACTAAGACGACCAAACCTCACACTACAGCAATATGGGCGGGATGGCCTTTGGCCACCGCCCATAATAGTCTCATTTCAAAGGGTAAAGCATTTGGTGCACATGGTAGCGTAGCAATATGTCTACGTAGTGATTATGACTATGACATCTTAGAATTTGATGAGTCTGATAATTTTGATTCCTTATTTATTTCTGTGAAATTGAAAGGTTCTTTCACAAAGCAATTGATAATAGGAAAAATATTTATAGACTTCCTTGCTCAAATGCAGATGCAATTAATGCATTTACAGAGGAAATGAGTCAGTAGTTTGAATAACTTCAAATATTTTGTAATCACAGGTGACTTCAACATTGACTTATTAAATTCAGAAATAATAACAGTATCAAATACATAGCATTTTTGGTTAATCTGATTGGTTAGAAGCAATAGAACGTCACACATCTCATATATCAAACATAGTATAAGTCCCTGTTTAGCATTGATTTCTCACTATCAAGTGTGAATGACCAGAATCGTGGGCTAATGAAATAACCTGTAACAGAAATGACTGGGACTTTAATTGATAATTTTCTCATTAAAATATCTGAAAATTCCTCACATACAACAGCGGGCGTTGTACTGTAAAATGTTTCTGACCATTTGTCTTATTTTGTTACACTAGATTACTTGTGTGGATAAACCAAAAATGTAAGGTATGCAAAGATTTCCAATAAAAAACCTCAATCTATGATGGATTTTAAGACTTATTTGGCTGAAAATCAAGGGTCCATTTTGATTCTAACTCTGATGTTACAGCTCTAGCAATTGATCTGAAGAAATCCGTTTTTTTTCTCAGTGCCTGGGTGGACCTATGATGTCATAGGTGGATACTCCATTGCCAAGCACTAGAGGATATGCAAAATTTGTGCAGTCAATGATGCCATAGGTCAAACTGGCCAATAGCATCCGTTGTGGACAGTTTCATCACAGCCTTGCAGTTACATCATTGCCAGAGCAACCAATAATATCACAACAACTCAGGTGCAAGGTTTGACTACTCCTGGGGAGGGGGCCCTCTGCTCACAAGCTGTCAATTGATCCTTATGTCTCCATATTAACTCCTGTAAACTGTGGTAACCAATAAAACAATATAGGATTAAAGTAATAAAGGAGCCACCAACAAAACTGCAAAAGTAAACAAAATGCTTGACTTGACAGCTCCATATCAGATCCAATTTCGACCAGAAGCATGTTGGTGAACAACTGGGATTAATTTCCAGTTATCCTATTAACTATGCTTGGTTGAATATCAAGCACTTTTGGTATTACCAAATAATAAACAATCCCCCCTCCCACTTCACACCTGAGTTTTTGCAGTGGTATCATTGGCTCATCTGGCCATGACATAATTGCAAGGCCACGATGAAGTTGTCTTCATGAAATGCTATTGGTCAGTTTGACCTATGACACCATAGCTTGCACCAAAGTTGTATAGGTTCCAAGGGAGTCTCCAGCTTTGACATCATAGGTCCACACTATGAAAAAAATGTATTTCTTCAGAGCAATTGCGAGAGCTGTAATGAGAAGTATGATAATTTGCCAAATACAATTACAAAGGCAATGGATACATTTTTACCAATGAAATTATGTAAGTTTTATAAATATAAGCATAGAAAATGTCCTTGGATCACAACAGGAATTATGCATTTTATCAAATACAGAGACAAATTGTATAAGAAATTGAAATCTATAGATAGTCAGCACCCCTCTTATCAGTCCACCAAACTTAACTTACAAACATATATAATAAAATACTGAAGCAAGGTATAAGACAAGACAAGCGAATCCACTGTAACTATTGTTTCTCAAAATTTAAGCACGATATCAAAAATACATGGTCAACAATAAAGGAAATAATTAACAATTCCAAGCCTAAAACTGACTTCCCTGAGTATTTTATGAATAATTACACCAAGTTATATGATCATAAAGAAATAGCTAATGGTTTTAATATTTTTTTCGTAAACATAGGACCGAAGTCAGCATTGGAAATAGTACAACACGAAAATAGTGACTTCAAAAAATATTTAAATACCCGCTCATTAAATACCTTCCAATTTAAACATGTTGAGACAATTGATATAATTAAAACCATAGATTGTTTGACAACTAAGACAAGTTTTGGCCATGATCGTCTGTCCAATATATTTTAAAGTATATCAAACACGAAGTTGCAGATATATTGTGGAACATAATGAACCTATCAATTTCAGAGGGGAAGTTTCCTGATTCAATGAAAACCACTGAAATAATTCAACTATATAAAACAGATGACAATAAAAACTTCAGTAATTATAGGCCTGTTTCCATACTTCCTAGTATGCCCAAAGTATTTGAAAAATTATTCATAAACTAATTTTTAAGCATTTCAGCAACAATAAATTGCTTCACATGAGTCAACATAGATTTCGGAGTCATCATTCTACTGAATTTGCCGCTTTAGAATTAATAGACCAAGTATTGACAGAAATGGATAAAAACAACACTCCCTTAACAATATTCCTTGATCTATCCAAAGCTTTTGACGCAATAGATCACCAAATTTTACTTCATAAATTGCACTACTCTGGCATCCAATACAATTCTCTAAACTTATTAAATAGTTATTTGCGAAATAGACATCAATGCGTTCAATACAATGAGACATCTTCGTAATCCATGTTGATCTCCATGTTGCTAATGCCATTAATAAGATGCAAAGGGTTCAAAATTGGGCTACCAAGGTGGTTTTGTGTAGAAGTAAATATGAGAGCTCCTCAAATGCGTTGCAAGTCCTTCACTGGCTGCCAATCTAGGATAGGATACATTTTAAGATCTTGTGCATCATATTCAAATGTGTACAAAAAACTGCACCAACATATTTGTCGGAGCCTATCAGAGTGAGAACAGCTACCAGAGTACTGGATCATCCTGTAGTGCCAACATAACTCTGGTTGTTCCATTCACAAGGCGTACAACCTTTGCCCATTGATCTTTCAGTGTCTATGGAACCCGTCCTTGGAACAATCTTCCCGCATATATCCGGAACACTCAAAATATGAGACTTTCAAGAAGCAATTTAAAAAATATCTCTTTTTAAGACATTCAACATATAATTTATTTTTTGTTCTTGTACAGCGCACTACAATTGTTTCTTTGAAATAACATTGTAGCGCTATATAAATCTATTAAATAATAATAATAATAAAAATCTTCATAGGGGTAACGCAAGGATCAATACTGGGCCCACTGCTCTTTATTATTTATATCAATGACCTTGCTGTTGTAAGTGACAAATTCAAACTTATAATCTATGTAGATGATACGTCTCTTTGTGCATCTTTGAACTCTTCTGGTGTTGCAGCAGATGCCAACATTAACTTGGAACTAAAACAAATAAGTAATTGGATGAAAGTCAATAAATTGTCTCCTAACTGTCAGAAAACTAAATCTATGTTATTTCATTCAACTCAAAAGACAGTTCATTACCCAAAATTATATACTGACAATCACCAAATTGAATTTGTCTCTCATTTACACTTCTTAGGAATACATCTTGATTCTAATCTGAAATGGCATTATCATATCAATATTATCTTCAAGAAGATTTCCATAGTTAATGGTATACTGAACAAATTGAAGCATTTCCTCCCGAAAAATATTCTCTTGACTTTGTATAATTCTCTTTTACTTCCTAATCTAAATTATGGTTCACTATCATGGGAGAAAAAATGTCAGAAACTGTACAGACCACAAAAGAAGGCTATACGAATTATTACATGTAGCAGATATAATGCCCATACAAGTCCTTTATTCAAAAATTTAAATGTACTAAAATGTCATGACATAAGTGCACTGCATGCTTTTAGGTTTTGCTTCAAGCTGCAGAATGGAATGTTGCTTGGATACTTTCATTAAGGTATATTTATAAAAACACAGTATATTCATGATCATTATGTCAGAAATCAAAATAGTTTTCATTTACCTGCAATTAGTCAAGAATTTGTAGAACAATCCATCAGATACAAAATTTCACATTTCCTTAACAATATTTCAGATTGTTCTATTAAAGACAAAATATATACTCGTTCACTCGATGGCTTCAAGCATTATACCAAAAATAAGATAATAATTATTCATGTGACTGTGATATTCAAGACTGCTATATTTGCAACAGAACATAAAAAGCGCACCTTTAATCCTCCAAGGAACATATATGTACTGAGTTAGTATTCAATACTATTCATATAAATCTTATGCCGTTCAAAAACTTGAATTACTTTTTTTTTACAAATTAAACCTGAAGGGCAATGTTGGAACTGGATGCCTGACGACTCACATGGACAATAATTATGATGATGTGTAGGTGGCCCTCCAGTAGCGGCACACAGTGCATTGGGAAGGTCTCCTCTGTCTTTATATATTTGTTTTTTATGTAATTTTTTATGCTGTTGAAATAAAATACGTCTGAGTGTTAGGCCTTATCTGGGATAAGTGTGGCAAAACACAGGTTTTTTACTGTCTTCTGTCATGTGTCAATACAGTGTCAATCATTGAACCATTGTAATATCGCCCAAATGACGATCGTCCTTGCGTTTCAAGTGGACTCAAGAAAGCAATACTTTCCAGATTTATGATGTAGCCAAGCCTAACCTTTTCTGTGTTTGGCAAAAATACTTAATTGTATACCTGGTACATCTATGGAGGCCTGTATACAGAAAATATGTATCTTTTTGGGTGCAAGGATGATAAAATTAGTTTTGATTTATACAGTAGTACATAGTGTACATTTATCATGTTACCGTATAATGAGTGAAGTTTAAGGACATGGTTGGCTAAGTTTGTAGCTGGAAATTGTTACGGATCTGGGCTCAATTCCAGCAGTGTTGATGAGTGAAGTTTAAGGACATGGTTGGCTAAGTTTGTAGCTGGAAATTGTTACGGATCTGGGCTCAATTCCAGCAGTGTTGATGAGTGAAGTTTAAGGACATGGTTGGCTCAGTTTGTAGCTGGAAATTGTTACGGATCTGGGCTCAATTCCAGCAGTGTTGATGAGTGAAGTTTAAGGACATGGTTGGCTCAGTTTGTAGCTGGAAATTGTTAGGGATCTGGGCTCAATTCCAGCAGTGTTGATGAGTGAAGTTTAAGGACATGGTTGGCTCAGTTTGTAGCTGGAAATTGTTAGGGATCTGGGCTCAATTCCAGCAGTGTTGATGAGTGAAGTTTAAGGACATGGTTGGCTCAGTTTGTAGCTGGAAATTGTTAGGGATCTGGGCTAAATTCCAGCAGTGTTGATGAGTGAAGTTTAAGGACATGGTTGGCTCAGTTTGTAGCTGGAAATTGTTAGGGATCTGGGCTCAATTTCAGCAGTGTTGATGAGTGAAGTTTAAGGACATGGTTGGCTCAGTTTGT
Source organism: Platynereis dumerilii (assembly GCA_026936325.1). Lineage (NCBI taxonomy): Eukaryota > Metazoa > Annelida > Polychaeta > Phyllodocida > Nereididae > Platynereis > Platynereis dumerilii. The sequence goes on from JAPTHN010000034.1 coordinate 3,610,854, forward strand.
AGCTGGAAATTGTTAGGGATCTGGGCTCAATTCCAGCAGTGTTGATGAGTGAAGTTTAAGGACATGGTTGGCTCAGTTTGTAGCTGGAAATTGTTAGGGATCTGGGCTCAATTCCAGCAGTGTTGATGAGTGAAGTTTAAGGACATGGTTGGCTCAGTTTGTAGCTGGAAATTGTTAGGGATCTGGGCTCAATTCCAGCAGTGTTGATGAGTGAAGTTTAAGGACATGGTTGGCTCAGTTTGTAGCTGGAAATTGTTAGGGATCTGGGCTCAATTTCAGCAGTGTTGATGAGTGAAGTTTAAGGACATGGTTGGCTCAGTTTGTAGCTGGAAATTGTTAGGGATCTGGGCTCAATTCCAGCAGTGTTGATGAGTGAAGTTTAAGGACATGGTTGGCTCAGTTTGTAGCTGGAAATTGTTAGGGATCTGGGCTCAATTCCAGCAGTGTTGATGAGTGAAGTTTAAGGACATGGTTGGCTCAGTTTGTAGCTGGAAATTGTTAGGGATCTGGGCTCAATTCCAGCCGTGTTGATGAGTGAAGTTTAAGGACATGGTTGGCTCAGTTTGTAGCTGGAAATTGTTAGGGATCTGGGCTCAATTCCAGCAGTGTTGATGAGTGAAGTTTAAGGACATGGTTGGCTCAGTTTGTAGCTGGAAATTGTTACGGATCTGGGCTCAATTCCATCAGTGTTGATGAGTGAAGTTTAAGGACATGGTTGGCTCAGTTTGTAGCTGAAAATTGTTAGGGATCTGGGCTCAATTCCAGCAGTGTTGATGAGTGAAGTTTAAGGACATGGTTGGCTCAGTTTGTAGCTGGAAATTGTTAGGGATCTGGGCTCAATTCCAGCAGTGTTGATGAGTGAAGTTTAAGGACATGGTTGGCTCAGTTTGTAGCTGGAAATTGTTAGGGATCTGGGCTCAATTCCAGCAGTGTTGATGAGTGAAGTTCAAGGACATGGTTGGCTCAGTTTGTAGCTGGAAATTGTTACGGATCTGGGCTCAATTCCAGCCGTGTTGATGAGTGAAGTTTAAGGACATGGTTGGCTCAGTTTGTAGCTGGAAATTGTTACGGATCTGGGCTCAATTCCAGCAGTGTTGATGAGTGAAGTTTAAGGACATGGTTGGCTCAGTTTGTAGCTGGAAATTGTTACGGATCTGGGCTCAATTCCAGCAGTGGCTCTCATGCACTTGCAGGCTTGTAACTCACTCCTTTTTCATCTACTGTAATACAGAAGTATTGTGCTTTGCAGTGAAAAAGTTGCCAAACAATGTTGAGTTGTGAGGATTTAACGATTGACAACGCTGTAAAAATTTGTAAAAGTAACTAAAAAGTAACTTCCACAAAAAATAGAAGTAACTGTTATCTGAGTAAGGGAGGCCGGGGTAAGTTGCACCTTTTATGTGATCCGAAAATCAGGCATCCAAATATAACATGTTAGCCAGAATCAACCAAAGTTTCAGGCCAGTCCGACCATTTGGTTGATCATGGTAGGCATTTGAAAAAAGTAGGTCAAGTGGTGAACTTGCCCCGGTGCCAGGGTAAGTTGTGCTGCATGACGGGCCAAGTTGTTCACGCTTAAATTATTCCATAAAAACCTTGTATTTCACCCGTTTCTTCAGATAGATCATAAGTATCATGTTTTCAACTTATGGCTGTATGTTACATGGAACTAATCAAACATTCATGAGACATTTTACGCAAAAATTTAAAATGCTGCAAAAACCAGAATTATTTATTGTTTAGACGGTGGTATAACACTTTTAACACATGTTCCTTTCAGTGAAAGTTATTTCACAACATGTTTAGGCCTTGCGTAAAATGAAGAAAAAAAAGATGAATAAAAATTTACACCCTATGTCATACCATTGGTACGACTCACCCCAATCCAAACGTCACAACTTACCCCAAATTAATTTTCTGGATAAAAGTGGTTGTCAAAAGTACACAAACGATGAGAGATCAAATCTAACCACACAAATGTCTAGATATACCTCCTGACTCCATCCTACCAGAGGGACATAATCCTATTACAAATAATAAATGACTGAGAAACAAGAATGTCTGTTCTGGGCACATCAAGTTTTCAGCAACAAAATTGAATTTATGAGTGTAACTTTTCATTCCATCAATTTGGTAGTTTTTTTCTTGGTGCCTAAGAATGTTGACCAAGTGGGTATATATGAGTAGCATTGCTTTCTTTACCCAGTTCTTCATTTCACCTCAACACTGTGCGGCACAACTTACCCCGTGGCACAACTTACCCCGGTCTCCCCTATGGCAGTTTTTGCTAGCTGTCAAATAGATTCCTTCTTTATCCCACCAGTAATCTGATTACGTATCCAGATCATTTTATACTCTCATCACTGACAACACTGTATATAGTATATGAGGTTTCACATGCAACATGTGGGGGTTTCATTGGCAAGAAAAAAGTTTTTTATTAGTTAGTATTTGCATCGAAAGTTATAGTTAAATTTATATATGGAAGTAGAAATATAACATACTGTTTCCCCAGAAAGAATCCAGAAAACTGCATTCTTGATGACATAAGAAGTAATTGGAGCCTTCAGAATGCCATCGTAATTTTCATTCACTTGGTCCTGGACCTTCAAGAAAGATATTAGGAAAATGGGTGTATTATTTGCAGTTAATAATTGTTTACCATAGGCCTACATATGAAAAAAAAAGGATTTCTACCCGTCACCAAATACTAACTAACAATAATACAGTTGGTCCATCTAGACAAGGGCAGACAGTGTGTTTACAACTATGCATTTTTGCTTCTTCAAACAAATACGGAATGTATCATAATGTTGTTCATTTTTAAAGTTACATCAAAGGCAGATCTGCCTTTGGTTACATATGTCTCAGGTATGAATAGCAATTATTATGCGCAAAATTTGTGACAAAAAGATAACTATAATATTCACAAATGAAACAAAAGAAATGACCATACTAACCTCCAACAAGGCCTTGGCAATGAGGATTCCCAATCGGCAACCAGGAGTCAGGTTATCAAGAATGTCCCATTCCTGCATGCACACAGTACGGGTCATTTCAGATGTCATTAACTCATTGCGATGCAAGCGTTTAAGATGTTTGTAACCTGGAGCGTTGTTGATCAACAATTGCTGTCTTTCATTTTTTACCAGTTCTTCATTGGCAACATTGATGGGTACAACATCAACTGATATTACAAGGCCGTTGTACCTGCCTTTCTTTTCCCAAATGAACTTCCATGCAGAATGCCATGAAAATGTAACAGGTCTCAAGAAAATGTCTTCCCACTCAATCTTTCCCATGTTCTTGACTATTTTTTGATGAAATCGTAGAAAATCTTTATGATAATAATTATCAGATCTTCTCATGCAAATCTGGATATCGACCTCATTAAATCTGCCCACCTTCAGTTTTTCACGCACTGATCCTGCTATTTGTATATAAGCATCTGGAAATCCATCATGTGCAATGATCCTTTCAAACAATATCTTGAAATTATCTTCTATAGCTTCACATTCATTGATTGGCAAGACAAGCATTTCCTTTATTGTATCAAATACGGAAGACTTAGCAGTTGCAATGTTCTGACAATGTTCTGCATAATCACCCTCACAATATTCATAGGGAACTGCAAATGACTCAGGAGTTCTTCCAAAGTAATCTGTGACTACTTTCGCTTGATTAGCTTCCAAGAGTGAGATGAATGACTGGTTGCCATGGAGATGTGCGATGTGCAGGGGAGTGCAACCATGGAGGTCCCTTTCATCTTTATATTTTTCAATTAGTTCCTGAGGAATCTGTTCCAGTACTTGTATATCATGCACAAAAATGGCAAGTAAGTGCAACACACTCCTTTTGAGGCAACCATCATTTCCTTTAAATAATTTTCTTGTCAAATTGTCACTGTCGAAGAATAGAAAATATGAGTCTATTAGGGCTCTTTGCTGGAAGCCATCCGCAGCTTCCAAGCATTCCTTGATTGTGGTATTGTCATAATCATACCCTCCACAACCTAAGAAGAGTAGAGTGTTGATCACGCTTTCTGATTCCAGGCAATTGCTCAGTGTGCAATATGCAGCTTTAATGATTCGATGAGCTACTAATCTGATGTCTTCATTAACTTGGTATAGATCTTGCATTGGATTTAGGTATATTCCAATTGGGTCAGTGTTGCCATTGTTCCTGAATGACTTAGTAAGTAGATCCATCAGTCGAAGAGCAGACAAGAAGGTCTCATTCCTTGAGAGTATTTTTATATTCAGCAAATAATGAAAATCATCTTTGGTTGCAAAAGCATCATTGTCAATGCACTGTTCAAGCACATATTTAAATGGAAGGGAGATGTGTTGGTTTACATACTTGCCCTTAAGCCGATTGATATGAAAATTGTAAATTGCCTGAGCATTGCTTTCACTTATCAGATTTTGTGATATGTCATAATTAATTCGAAGAATTTGTTTATTGCATGCTTTAGATAGTCTGCTGCAGAAATCCTCGAATCCAACCATTTCTGAAAGACGTCCCAGGCATTCTCCACAACCCTTTCTTTTCAGGTCTCTCACTGTCTCAATATCTTCATGTACTTCCCTTTCAAGTTCTGCCATTATCTCTGTGCTTGGCCTTTCTATGTGCCTCAGCCGATGCATGAGAATATTTTCAAATTCCAGCAACTTCCTCGCCAGTCCTTCAAACTGTCTTTCTCTGAAAACATGAAAAAAATATTATGTGAAAGCTACTCAAGTGTTCCTAAAGGGTTTTCTTATTTGATAAATGATTGTCTGGCTGGGATAATGTACTATTAGTGCTTTTGGGGCAAGCCACAAACCACTGTTTAAAATTCTAAATATCTTGAGCATCATTCTGACAGCTGTATTCAATTTTTTTTTGGCCATTGTATGATTTGTATATTGTATTATAAATTTTTGTCATGTCACTTTTCGCTATTAACATTCACTTTCAATCTCAGTGTCTAAAAATATGAAATCATCTGTAAATCTGTAAAATTATTTTATATATTGTGCATAGGCATTGTAAAATAACTCAATATAATACCAGAAAGAAAATTTCACACAATTACACACTTGTTTCGATCAATCCCAGTTAAATGGGCAAATTATGGAGATGGTGTTGTGTCATCATATCATACAGTTTGAGAAATTTTACATTTATGTAATGATTACATGTACATATTGTGTATGTGCCAAGGCTTATTATACATCACTGAAAAGCTTAGCTTCTTTTGTTTCATTTTGACTTAAAAAAATGTATTTTCTTTGCAGAATAAGGCTGTTAGCCAAAAACCTTGAGAAAACAGGTAATTTTTTTGTGTCCCGCATTACATCAGATATTAAAAATTCATCTTAAAAGTCATATTGCAATGACAAAAGATATCTTGATCTGGTTAAAAGTCATATTGCAATGACAAAAGATATCTTGATCTGGTTAAAAGTCATATTGCAATGACAAAAGATATCTTGATCTGGTTAAAAGTCATATTGCAATGACAAAAGATATCTTGATCTGGTTAAAAGTCATATTGCAATGACAAAAGATATCTTGATCTGGTTAAAAGTCATATTGCAATGACAAAAGATATCTTGATCTGGTTAAAAGTCATATTGCAATGACAAAAGATATCTTGATCTGGTTAAAAGTCATATTGCAATGACAAAAGATACCTTGATCTGGTTAAAAGTCATATTGCAATGACAAAAGATATCTTGATCCGGTTAAAAGTCATATTGCAATGACAAAAGATATCTTGATCTGGTTTTCTCTGCAGTAATCCCCAGTTCCCAGTGAAGCCGAAAAAGCTTACATTGTCCATCTAATTGTCATAATGCTTTCTGTAGAGCCTTTACAGTCTGTCACTTTGATATAGACAAAATGAGTATAGGTTCTTGTTGATTTTTCATTCTGTGAGTCATAATCGCTCATGATTTGTCATGATCATTACATTAGTATAGGAAACAAATAGTATGCTGTTGTTGATGATTCATGATCACGATACCTGTTGGTTTGTAAGATCCAAAGCTGCATATGAAATATTTGGAAATGAGATTAAATGAGTCATCACCAGCATGATTTGTCATAACCACAGCCCACTGCACACAGACAGAGGTGACATTCACTTCTCCTTCCTTCACTCACTTGCATCAAGACATCCACCATGACACAAGTGGCTCCATCTATATTTCATTTCTGGATGTTGCAGTGTTACTGTTTGGTGATTTTGATTCTGTTAAACTTAGAGATCTATGTCAATTGCAAGCAAGAGCTATTACTCTTAGTTATACATGTATATATCGATGGTGAAAGTGCAAAACCTCGCAGATCTTTTTTATTGGTAATGTTTATTAATATGTGAGTTAGGCTCAACTTGATTTATAGGAAGTGACACCCTGTTTTAACTTAAATTTTGTCATAGGTTGTTGACCCCTTGCATTGATGCTACCATCAGATATGATTGAAAATGTCAAGTTCCAAGGTTTTGCACTTTCACTAATTACGAGTTAGTGACAGTTCAAAACCTTGTAAATGGATCATTTATCACATTTTAAAGCAACTTACAGCATAGAATGTACATCCAATCTATCATGTATATATTTTTCAACATTTGACACCTACACGAATGTGTGTAGGTGTAAAAACGAGCATACACGAATTTGTGGAAATGCAAAAACGAGCATGTTGCTCGTCTATATGTAAAAGCTAACATTTGTGTAAGTGCTGCATTTGTCATTTATGTAACTGCCATTACTAACATTCGTAGAAGTGCCAGATAAGTAGGGTTTAGGGTTAGAATTAGGTTTAGAGTTAGTTTCAGCCAAGTTTAAGGTTTTAATGTCAACTACACAAATTCGTGAATTGCCATATTTAACACTTACACGAATGCTAAATTCATGTATATGTTCGTTTTTGCAGGTTTACAAAGTCGTGTATATGTCAAATAGTGAAAAATATGTACCTCAATCTATAGGTAAAAATTTTAATTTAACCATAATGAATAACAACAGCTAATTTCAATTAGTGGCTACAATAGCAAGAATAAGGAAAATGACAATTTTTTCAAATTTTTGTGCACTCTCTTATTGAATAGCCCACATAACCAAAACAAATATAGGGGGGTAAAATTTTTTTAAGAGAGAAATATCCAGAGAGCCATAAAAAAGTGCTAGAATCATTGTTTTTCAAAAAAAGTTGAAATATCTGGAAATATGTGCGTCAAAGTCCTGATTTGAGTTACAAGTTTTTGCACTTTCACTTTTTGGAACAATCAACATACAAGGTTTGGTGAAATCATTCTGTTACAGCTTGCATAAATAGCAAATTGGCAAGGTGACCAATTGAAAACATGTATTGGATATTGAAAAAAACATTCCAGCCAAAATCTAAAAATATCAAAATTTTGACATACAAGGTTTTGCACTTTCACAATCGATATCTTACCTGCTCTTACATTGTTTTACACCTTTACATTGTTATTCGTCCTTATATGTATGTTTTATTATTTCCCATATGGGAGTTTAAATACAGGAATAAAGAAATAAAATACACAATTGGCGACAGAATTCTGGCTCAGTGAATATAGTGGAAGCGGGGGCACAGTGAATCAGATAAGTTTATTTTCGCCAGATTTCAAATAGTAACAAAGATATTTTCTTTTTGAATGTTTGACAGAAAGGTAATAGTGTCTATCATATTTGCACGCAGAGAAAATTATGGCACAAGTCGGGATTGCCAAGATATAGGCCCCAAAAGAAAAGCAAAAAAAAGAAAGATTCACTGTGTTCCGGCACTGGGAACAGTGAATCAGTGCTCATAGTACAGTTAATAAATGCCTTTTCTTTTGAGAAATATAAAAATATTATACACATATTTAAACTGGACTTCTGAACATTGAAATAAAAATTTTTAACATTTGCAATTTCTCAGAATATTTCCTAAACAAAATACCCCCTTTATAGCAATGAATAACAAGGTGGCTCTCTACTCATGCAAAGTTTTAGTGAGCGCACATTCACGTGCAGCCAGGCAGCTCCTATTATCTGTCATGACGTCACCACAGCAGCTCAGCTCTGCTGACACTTTTTCAGCATCTTTTTTACTTCTGAGAATTTCATGCGTCGGCCGATTCGTTAAGCATTTGTGGGACTTCTAAGAGGGTTAGAGACTTGTGGTCTTCACCATCAGATGCGCTATGAAGAATACTATACACCACCGGACTTTCAGCTTTCTGCTTTAAGCAGAAAATTTCTACAAGCGATTTTCGGCAAGCATGTCTAATTTCGCAAAAATGACTCTGTTATATAAATAAATTTTTATATCAATTTCTAGGCCCGTTGGAAGCCTTTATACTATCATTTTATTGTTCCTCACTTAATTTGGAATTGGATGACAAAGAAATAGAAAATTCTAGCTCGTCCTTTTTTTTTAGTGCTATGATTCATAAAAAGATAAAAATTTTCAAAATCGAAACTTTTGTTCCGAACCCCTACAAAAGTTCTTTAAACTAAATATATCTCTCTGGATATCTAATCAGCTTTTCCGTAGAACTGTCCTCTTTAATTCCATGTTTCATTTAATAACATAGGATGAATGGCCACTGAATGGCAAGGAAAACTTCACAGTAAAAAAATTAAGAAAAAAATTTAGTTTTTCAGGTTTACGTGGACTGACTTTCTTTTTAATAACCTCAAATATTTTGAAAGAAAGGCTGGTAGCGACCGCTTACATATCCTTGCTATAAACTATATTTTGGATCATTTTAAACAATTTTTAAGAAATCCTATCTTGGAAAGTTCACGAGTATCGAGCCACCTTAAAGCCATTTAATATATATATGGCATAAATTGTAATGGATGTAATCGTTAATTTAGGCTATTCTCAGTATTTCTGAAAAAGTATATTACTGAAGAAAACATAGTGATTCACTGTGCCCCGATTCACTGTTCCCCGCAGGCTTACTCCTCACCCAAATCACCATATTTCACCAATTTGAACCATGTGTTCATGCATGGATCACCTCTTAATTGTTTCTATTGGATGATCCCCTGACACATATTATGATAGTTGAAAATAATTCAATATTTATGTGCACTTTAAAGCAAATTGAAAATCCAAAAATTCCAGGTTTTCATCCCATAATGTCCAAATGGTGTATGTTTTATCAAATATTACACTAGATTCTTTGGAGTGCTCATACAATACATCTAACAAATGAACATTTTTTGAAATGTTGCTATTGACCATCCTGAGAATTCAACTGATTCACTGTGTACTGCGATTCACTGTGCCCCGTTGTAGCAGGTGTGGCATGTTCAGTGGGCAGCACAGCCCAGTGATTTGGCCCTACATGTAGATCAAGTGGCTACCACTGGAGGCTCTGTGAGGCACTGAGAGGCACTGAAGCATGCCCAAGCCAAGTGGGGATTTCAAGTGCTGCTGAGAGGGAGAATTGAATTGGACACCGAACAGAGAACACTGACCAGCCTGAGGTACACAGAAGAACCAGATTTTGCTACACCGGCTTCCCCTACATGTAGGCAATATGTCAGAGAGAAACATTCATTGATCAGTCAAAGCATGTCTCAAGCAAGCCATTATCACGTCGTCATCGGATCACTGGCTTCCTCAGTCACTGTGGCAAAACTGGACGAGGGTAACTGAGTTACCCTTGTCCCTAAAATGGCCTTAAATATAATGTAACAATGAATTTGAGCGGATGAGCAATGTTAGAACTTATCCTAGTATTGTATGGCCATTATTAGAGACCGAAGAGGACACTTCAAGAAAATTCAAACACTTTTAGGGGCTGTGTGAGCCAGGAAATGACTTAAAGCACCTCTAAGATGACGAGGGTAACTGTCTCTCGAGACGAGGGTAACTGTGATCATGCACCTTGCTATGACGAGGGTAACTGTCCTATTTTGAGTTATACTCATCAAACAAATACCATGTAATAAGCTGCAAAAATTGCTCAGATGCACAAAACTAGATAACATTTCAACTGAAAGCAATAAAACCCATAAATGGACAATCTTTGGACACGTTTTGAACATTATTGAGGGATCTTTATATTGGATAAACTACTTGAGACCTTCTGAAGCAGTCCTGTAGGCCTATATTAAAACCTTTTTTTGTGGCACTATCATCCATTTCTGCATAAACATGCAGGCCTAGTTATCTATCTGCTGGTTTGAACAACACATTTATGGAATATTCAATTAATGTACAAGTGTTTTTTCATCTGGTTCAATTTGTGTGACTTTACATAGGAATTTTCTTTTAAATGAGCTTGTGAGATTTGGCACATATCCAGGAGCATGCCCGTGCCAAATTTTACATGTCCACAAATTTACGTAATTAAAGTTGATTATGTTATAGTCCATGGGCTGAGTGGGCTCACCTTGCACCCCCCCTAAAATTGATGAAAGTGCATACAAATTGTAGTATTTGATCTATATTTTCATTTTTATCATGATACCATTGAAAATATAGGGACTCACTATCTCTTCTGGGTTGTTACATCTGGGCGCGGCTGACAGCCTCGTCGACGTCATTTTAGGGGTAGGGAAAACAAAATATGATATAACTTTTGACTGAGTTGTAATAGAAAAGTGTATGATATATCAAAATGTTTGTCTTGGGCAGCTCTGGAGTTTTCAATACTGAATATGCAAATTTTTTGTATAATTAGGTCACCAGAGGTCAAAAGGTCATAAATTTCAGGTAAGGACCAAAATCTGGAATCCGAGCTTGTGTGTAGTCTCTGAAGCCCTGAAATAGGAACCAGATCCTCTAAATCTCCTCTGTGCAATTCATAGATATTCTTTTGCTATTTTAACCCACTATTGTTCCATAAATCTTCAAATTTATGACTCTTTGATTAACAAAATAAGGTCAATCGAAGAAAATTCTGCAAAAATTGACGTTTGAAAGTAGTAATGCATAATTTAAAGTCAGTTGAAACAAATTAACAATGGACTCCAGTCAGTTGATTGAATTAGACATAAAGCAATAAACAATTACCCCAAATTTGTTTATATATGCAGGTTAGAACAATATTTACCATATAAATTGTCTGCTAAAAGAAGCAATACGGGCTTATCGCGAAGCTTTGTAGTCCAATAAAGATCTACATACATTCCACTCCACCCAATAACTTAACAAACCCCCTTTTTCTTTTCCCTTAAACAAATATGCAATAGAATCTGGTAGATTACAGGAAAAATACAGGGATGTACATTGTGTTTACACATCCAAATATACAGCACTCCTTCTCAATATGACGGCATGGCCAATTGGCCATTTTCGCACATAATTTCACTCTTCTGCTTCACTCTGTAGACCATCGTATTACTTAAACTGGTGGTATTGCTGTGAATTATGTATCAAATTAAAGCTAATGGTATGGAGCACCTAGCTGCGCCACTTGTTATCAAATATCCTGATCCCGGACTTCACAATGTAGATGCAACATGGCATCTCATCCGTGAAAATTAATTTTTGGCGTCTGTTATTCATCTGATTCATAATCATATCCAGAGCACGGGACATTATTGCTCCAGAACACATCTCAGTTGGAAAGTAAGACTGCGGAGGTCCTAGCTAGGAACAGTTCACTCATTTGCTAGCAGAATAATTATGAATGCGGGGCCCAGAATATTGGTGCAATAATGTTATTTTACTGTTACAATTTTACTATTTTAATGGACACGTGGTGTTTGAATTTTGCCTTTTCAGGGAGGATCATTGTTCAATAGTTGTGCAGGAGCATGTGTAATTTAGCTTGTTAATTTTTAGTATCCATGTGTTAATTTTTAGCATCCATGTGTCAAATTTAGCTTGTTAATTTTTAGTATCCATGTGTTGATTTAGAAGAAATATGGTGCAATTTTATCTATAAGCAGTAAAATCCAAGATGGCAACCTAGATGGCAACCAAGAAGGCCACAATTATGTTTTTCTTCATATCTCTGCTTTTACTCATGGTATATAAAAAATTTAAAGGTTGATAATTATGTTTTTGAGGTTAGGGTATTCAATATAGACCATGCAAAGCTACCATCTTTATTCTTTATTTAAAAACTGGATAGAAACTTTAATCAAAATTAAGGTATATTCAAGAATGAAGAGACGTATCTCACCTGCCACGTTAATGTTCTTTCTTTACTCTGCACACAGAGTTATACATTGGTCTATATTCATTAAACAAGAACTGCTTTTGTATGCATAAAAGACACACTATCAGTGAGCTGCGAAAAGTGAACTCTGCCAGAAATCAGTTGCAGCAACTGCCAGGCCACTGATTATATTTATTCCTATGGAGGAACAATTGCCCTAAAAGTTTAAACTGAAACATTAAAGTGAGTATTATTAGTTTTGTGCTACCTGTAGTAATAATTCAGGCATAAAGGTCTAAAGAGGAGAAATTTAAGCAGTAAAGAACTGAATTTACTCATAGAAGACACCAAATTCTGCCAGTCTCCTTACAGCAGAGCTGTTAGACAAGAGTGGACGGGGGTCAGTCTGTTCTTTTGTGCAGTGTGACTGTCACTAACAATAAAAATGTAATGTTTAGCAATACTCTTTAAGCATAGGACACCATACTAATATGATAAAATCTGGATAACTCATATTTAGAACATGGCATAAATCACGTCCTTGGTGTCTTCTTTCTAAACAAACACTGGTCCAATGTCTTGAGTTGGAAAATTTCAGTTTCGGGCCTATACAATTAAAGTCTCATATCTGGTTTTCTTGTTCTACCTATTTATAGGTATTTTCTCTTCCCTTCTATCTCTGCCTTCTTTCTCTCTGCCTACTTTTCGGTTATACCTGCTTCCATTTTTCCTCCTCCTTCTTATCTTTGACTCTCCGTTTCGGGGCTTTCTGCCTTCTCCCTAGTTATTTCCTCCGTCCTGATTAGTGTTGATATGTATTCCCTCCTAACTCTGGCTCCTCCCTCTGCCTACTTCCTAAATTCCCTGTCCCACTCTGCCTCATCTCTCTTTTTCTACCTCCTCCCTAGCTCTTGCCTCCTCTCCAATAGCCAGACCTTCCCTCTTCCTGCCTCTGCCTGCTCCCTTTACTTCACCTGTCCTTCCTGGCTTATGCCTACTCCCATTCTGTCTCCATTACCTTTGATCCTTTCTAACCCCGCCCTGATGTGCGTCCCCTCTCCCAGGTAATATTTCCCTCCTCCCTGTGCCTTCTGCAAAGCTTAACTCTTTCTTCCTACACCGATGCTCTTGCTTTCGCCCTGATAAGAGGTCTTTTTTCTTACTTTGCCTCCTCCCTGACATATTCCTTCTCCTATATCCTCCTACTCTGCTTCCTCTATCTCTGACTCTCTCTTTCTGACACTTTCCTAGATGTTGGCTCCTCTCTGACAGCTCTTCTGCATGCTATGATTGTTGTTGTCTCCTCCCTCTGCTTCCTCCAACTCTTGACTTCTCCCTCTTATTCTCACATTCTATCTTTACCAATAGTTCCCCACTATAATCTTTTAGAAAGTTTCTGTGATGTTCAAACTAAATTTGGTTTAATCCCTGTCAGAATTCAAACCTGTCACATATGACATGTGTGTGTGTACAGGTGCTATCAAATGACACTGTTCTCATGACAACCAGCACGTTCACGGGATCCGTATACGTGTCGCCAAACCTCTCTATTATACTGCTAGTAAATGAGTAATAGGCCTACCTTGGATCTTTATAGTACGTGTTTCCATCTGATCTGGGCCAGATTATGACACAAGCAGGCCCAAGGCTATACTTCAGTATGAGGCCTCATTCCTTGTCTTAAGATTTGTAGATCACCAGTCAACACAAGTCTAGAGCTGTGAATCACGACAACTGTCGCACCCTATTTGTTAACTACCTCTTTCCAATGAACATCCTACACCAAGACAATCATAAGGTATGCAGCCTGATGCAAGTTTAAATGTAGTCAATGTTTAAAAGATTTGATTGATGATTAGACAGCGGAACACTTTTTGGAAGTGCCGAGTTGACAGCAACAGAGATAGTGGAAAACCAATTTGGAAGCCCATCATGGTAGGAGGTCTGGGGGCAGCTCAAGGTCTTCCTGAAGTTTTGACGAAGATTTTCTGTTTTCATGCACAATCCGAAAAGACAATCCCGATCTGGACATTAAATAAATGTCATCTTCCGTGTCATCATGACAAGAATCCAACGGCTTAAATCCCACGCATTTGGGGGCACTCTGGAGTCATGCTTTAGTTGACAAACTTTTTCATTTTTGCCATTTCTACTTGTCACAAAAAACTTCAAAATATGCAAATCCCTGACCTTTTTCAGACATTCTCAAAATCTAAATTTCAGAGTGTTAAACAGAGTTTACAAGCAAACTACCCCAAATGTAGCATTGACAATCATGGAGAAAGTAACAGCTTTTCAGTGTCAGCTATGTAATTCTTGTGTAACATTCCATTTCCCCATCTGTCTAAAAATGCAGAGACAAAGCCGGGATCAACCTCCACAAAACGTAATTATAGTTGTTGACCATGAGGCCATTTTTTCAATTGTCACCCCAATGCGAGGCCCCATTGAGGTGTTAAGCCTGATGGTTAATCCTGCCCTGTAATGGACACGTGGTGTTTGAATTTTGCCTTTTCAGGGAGGATCATTGTTCAATAGTTGTGCAGGAGCATGTGTAATTTAGCTTGTTAATTTTTAGTATCCATGTGTTAATTTTTAGCATCCACGTGTCAAATTTAGCTTGTTAATTTTTAGTATCCATGTGTTGATTCAGAAAAAATATGGTGCAATTTTATCTATAAGCAGTAAAATCCAAGATGGCAACCCCAAGATGGCAACCAAGATGGCAACCAAGATGGCCCCCAATCATGTTTTTCTTCATATCCCTGCTTTTACTCATGGTATATAAAAAATTTAAAGGTTGATAATTATGTTTTTGAGGTCAGGGAATTCAATATAGACCATGCAAAGCTACCATCTTTATTCTTTATTTAAAAACTGGATAGAAACTTTAATCAAAATTAAGGTATATTCAAGAATGAAGAGACGTATCTCACCTGCCACGTTAATGTTCTTTCTTTACTCTGCACACAGAGTTATACATTGGTCTATATTCATTAAGCAAGAACTGCTTTTGTATGCACAAAAGACACAATATCAGTGAGCTGTGAAAAGTGAACTCTGCCAGAAATCAGTTGCAGCAACTGCCAGGCCACTGATTATATTTATTCCTATGGAGGAGCAATTGCCCTAAAAGTTTAAACTGAAACATTAAAGTGAGTATTATTAGTTTTGTGCTACCTGTAGTAATAATTCAGGGATAATGGTCTAAAGAGGAGAAATTTAAGCAGTAAAGAACTGAATTTACTCATAGAAGACACCAAATTCTGCCAGTCTCCTTACAGCAGAGCTGTTAGACAAGAGTGGACGGGGGTCAGTCTGTTCTTTTGTGCAGTGTGACTGTCACTAACAATAAAAATGTAATGTTTAGCAATACTCTTTAAGCATAGGACACCATACTAATATGATAAAATCTGGATAACTCATATTTAGAACATGGCATAAATCACGTCCTTGGTGTCTTCTTTCTAAACAAACACTGGTCCAATGTCTTGAGTTGGAAAATTTCAGTTTCGGGCCTATACAATTAAAGTCTCATATCTGGTTTTCTTGTTCTACCTATTTATAGGTATTTTCTCTTCCCTTCTATCTCTGCCTTCTTTCTCTCTGCCTACTTTTCGGTTATACCTGCTTCCACTTTTCCTCCTCCTTCTTATCTTTGACTCTCCGTTTCGGGGCTTTCTGCCTTCTCCCTAGTTATTTCCTCCGTCCTGATTAGTGTTGATATGTATTCCCTCCTAACTCTGGCTCCTCCCTCTGCCTACTTCCTAAATTCCCTGTCCCACTCTGCCTCATCTCTCTTTTTTGACCTCCTCCCTAGCTCTTGCCTCCTCTCCAATAGCCAGACCTTCCCTCTTCCTGCCTCTGCCTCCTCCCTTTACTTCACCTGTCCTTCCTGGCTTATGCCTACTCCCATTCTGTCTCCATTACCTTTGATCCTTTCTAACCCCGCCCTGTTTGTGCGTCCCCTCTCCCAGGTAATATTTCCCTCCTCCCTGTGCCTTCTGCAAAGCTTAACTCTTTCTTCCTACACCGATGCTCTTGCTTTCGCCCTAATAAGAGGTCTTTTTTCTTACTTTGCCTCCTCCCTGACATATTCCTTCTCCTATATCCTCCTACTCTGCTTCCTCTATCTCTGACTCTCTCTTTCTGACACTTTCCTAGATGTTGGCTCCTCTCTGGCAGCTCTCCTGCATGCTATGATTGTTGTTGTCTCCTCCCTCTGCTTCCTCCAACTCTTGACTTCTCCCTCTTATTCTCACATTCTATCTTTACCAATAGTTCCCCACTATAATCTTTTAGAAAGTTTCTGTGATGTTCAAACTAAATTTGGTTTAATCCCTGTCAGAATTCAAACCTGTCACATATGACATGTGTGTGTGTACAGGTGCTATCAAATGACACTGTTCTCATGACAACCAGCACGTTCACGGGATCCGTATACGTGTCACCAAACCTCTCTATTATACTGCTAGTAAATGAGTAATAGGCCTACCTTGGATCTTTATAGTACGTGTTTCCATCTGATCTGGGCCAGATTATGACACAAGCAGGCCCAAGGCTATACTTCAGTATGAGGCCTCATTCCTTGTCTTAAGATTTGTAGATCACCAGTCAACACAAGTCTAGAGCTGTGAACCACGACAACTGTCGCACCCTATTTGTTAACTACCTCTTTCCAATGAACTTCCTACACCAAGACAATAATAAGGTATGCAGCCTGATGCAAGTTTAAATGAAGTCAATGTTTAAAAGATTTGATTGATGATTAGACAGCCGAACACTTTTTGGAAGTGCCGAGTTGACAGCAACAGAGATAGTGGAAAACCAATTTGGAAGCCCATTATGGTAGGAGGTCTGGGGGCAGCTCAAGGTCTTCCTGAAGTTTTGACGGAGATTTTCTGTTTTCATGCACAATTCTTAAACACAATCCCGATCTGGACATTAAATAAATGTCATCTTCCGTGTCATCATGACAAGAATCCAACGGCTTAAATCCCACGCATTTGGGGGCACTCTGGAGTCATGCTTTAGTTGACAAACTTTTTCATTTTTGCCATTTCTACTTGTCACAAAAAACTTCAAAATATGCAAATCCCTGACCTTTTTCAGACATTCTCAAAATCTAAATTTCAGAGTGTTAAACAGAGTTTACAAGCAAACTACCCCAAATGTAGCATTGACAATCATGGAGAAAGTAACAGCTTTTCAGTGTCAGCTATGTAATTCTTGTGTAACATTCCATTTCCCCACCTGTCTAAAAATGCAGAGACAAAGCCGGGATCAACCTCCACAAAACATAATTATAGCTGTTGACCATGAGGCCATTTTTTCAATTGTCACCCCAATGCGAGGCCCCATTGAGGTGTTAAGCCTGATGGTTAATCCTGCCCTGTAATGGACACGTGGTGTTTGAATTTTGCCTTTTCAGGGAGGATCATTGTTCAATAGTTGTGCAGGAGCATGTGTAATTTAGCTTGTTAATTTTTAGTATCCATGTGTTAATTTTTAGCATCCACGTGTCAAATTTAGCTTGTTAATTTTTAGTATCCATGTGTTGATTTAGAAGAAATATGGTGCAATTTTATCTATAAGCAGTAAAATCCAAGATGGCAACCTAGATGGCAACCAAGAAGGCCACAATTATGTTTTTCTTCATATCCCTGCTTTTACTCATGGTATATAAAAAATTTAAAGGTTGATAATTATGTTTTTGAGGTCAGGGAATTCAATATAGACCATGCAAAGCTACCATCTTTATTCTTTATTTAAAAACTGAATAGAAAATTTAATCAAAATGAACGTATATTCAAGAATGAAGAGACGTATCTCACCTGCCACGTTAATGTTCTTTCTTTACTCTGCACACAGAGTTATACATTGGTCTATATTCATTAAACAAGAACTGCTTTTGTATGCATAAAAGACACACTATCAGTGAGCTGTGAAAAGTGAACTCTGCCAGAAATCAGTTGCAGCAACTGCCAGGCCACTGATTATATTTATTCCTATGGAGGAGCAATTGCCCTAAAAGTTTAAACTGAAACATTAAAGTGAGTATTATTAGTTTTGTGCTACCTGTAGTAATAATTCAGGGATAAAGGTCTAATGAGGAGAAATTTAAGCAGTAAAGAACTGAATTTACTCATAGAAGACCCCAAATTCTGCCAGTCTCCTCACAGCAGAGCTGTTAGACAAGAGTGGACGGGGGTCAGTCTGTTCTTTTGTGCAGTGTGACTGTCACTAACAATAAAAATGTAATGTTTAGCAATACTCTTTAAGCATAGGACGCCATACTAATATGATAAAATCTGGATAACTCATATTTAGAACATGGCATAAATCACGTCCTTGGTGTCTTCTTTCTAAACAAACACTGGTCCAATGTCTTGAGTTGGAAAATTTCAGTTTCGGGCCTATACAATTAAAGTCTCATATCTGGTTTTCTTGTTCTACCTATTTATAGGTATTTTCTCTTCCCTTCTATCTCTGCCTTCTTTCTCTCTGCCTACTTTTCGGTTATACCTGCTTCCATTTTTCCTCCTCCTTCTTATCTTTGACTCTCCGTTTCGGGGCTTTCTGCCTTCTCCCTAGT
Source organism: Platynereis dumerilii (assembly GCA_026936325.1). Taxonomy (NCBI): domain Eukaryota; kingdom Metazoa; phylum Annelida; class Polychaeta; order Phyllodocida; family Nereididae; genus Platynereis; species Platynereis dumerilii. The sequence continues at coordinate 3,629,573 of JAPTHN010000034.1, forward strand.
TATTTCCTCCGTCCTGATTAGTGTTGATATGTATTCCCTCCTAACTCTGGCTCCTCCCTCTGCCTACTTCCTAAATTCCCTGTCCCACTCTGCCTCATCTCTCTTTTTCTACCTCCTCCCTAGCTCTTGCCTCCTCTCCAATAGCCAGACCTTCCCTCTTCCTGCCTCTGCCTGCTCCCTTTACTTCACCTGTCCTTCCTGGCTTATGCCTACTCCCATTCTGTCTCCATTACCTTTGATCCTTTCTAACCCCACCCTGATTGTGCGTCCCCTCTCCCAGGTAATATTTCCCTCCTCCCTGGGCCTTCTGCAAAGCTTAACTCTTTCTTCCTACACCGATGCTCTTGCTTTCGCCCTGATAAGAGGTCTTTTTTCTTACTTTGCCTCCTCCCTGACATATTCCTTCTCCTATATCCTCCTACTCTGCTTCCTCTATCTCTGACTCTCTCTTTCTGACACTTTCCTAGATGTTGGCTCCTCTCTGACAGCTCTTCTGCATGCTATGATTGTTGTTGTCTCCTCCCTCTGCTTCCTCCAACTCTTGACTTCTCCCTCTTATTCTCACATTCTATCTTTACCAATAGTTCCCCACTATAATCTTTTAGAAAGTTTCTGTGATGTTCAAACTAAATTTGGTTTAATCCCTGTCAGAATTCAAACCTGTCACATATGACATGTGTGTGTGTACAGGTGCTATCAAATGACACTGTTCTCATGACAACCAGCACGTTCACGGGATCCGTATACGTGTCGCCAAACCTCTCTATTATACTGCTAGTAAATGAGTAATAGGCCTACCTTGGATCTTTATAGTACGTGTTTCCATCTGATCTGGGCCAGATTATGACACAAGCAGGCCCAAGGCTATACTTCAGTATGAGGCCTCATTCCTTGTCTTAAGATTTGTAGATCACCAGTCAACACAAGTCTAGAGCTGTGAATCACGACAACTGTCGCACCCTATTTGTTAACTACCTCTTTCCAATGAACATCCTACACCAAGACAATCATAAGGTATGCAGCCTGATGCAAGTTTAAATGTAGTCAATGTTTAAAAGATTTGATTGATGATTAGACAGCGGAACACTTTTTGGAAGTGCCGAGTTGACAGCAACAGAGATAGTGGAAAACCAATTTGGAAGCCCATCATGGTAGGAGGTCTGGGGGCAGCTCAAGGTCTTCCTGAAGTTTTGACAGAGATTTTCTGTTTTCATGCACAAACCGAAAACACAATCCCGATCTGGACATTAAATAAATGTCATCTTCCGTGTCATCATGACAAGAATCCAACGGCTTAAATCCCACGCATTTGGGGGCACTCTGGAGTCATGCTTTAGTTGACAAACTTTTTCATTTTTGCCATTTCTACTTGTCACAAAAAACTTCAAAATATGCAAATCCCTGACCTTTTTCAGACATTCTCAAAATCTAAATTTCAGAGTGTTAAACAGAGTTTACAAGCAAACTACCCCAAATGTATAGCATTGACAATCATGGAGAAAGTAACAGCTTTTCAGTGTCAGCTATGTAATTCTTGTGTAACTTTCCATTTCCCCACCTGTCTAGAAATGCAGAGACAAAACCGGGATCAACCTCCACAAAACATAATTATAGCTGTTGACCATGAGGTCATTTTTTCAATTGTCACCCCAATGCGAGGCCCCATTGAGGTGTTAAGCCTGATGGTTAATCCTGCCCTGTAATGGACACGTGGTGTTTGAATTTTGCCTTTTCAGGGAGGATCATTGTTCAATAGTTGTGCAGGAGCATGTGTAATTTAGCTTGTTAATTTTTAGTATCCATGTGTTAATTTTTAGCATCCACGTGTCAAATTTAGCTTGTTAATTTTTAGTATCCATGTGTTGATTTAGAAGAAATATGGTGCAATTTTATCTATAAGCAGTAAAATCCAAGATGGCAACCTAGATGGCAACCAAGAAGGCCACAATTATGTTTTTCTTCATATCTCTGCTTTTACTCATGGTATATAAAAAATTTAAAGGTTGATAATTATGTTTTTGAGGTTAGGGTATTCAATATAGACCATGCAAAGCTACCATCTTTATTCTTTATTTAAAAACTGGATAGAAACTTTAATCAAAATTAAGGTATATTCAAGAATGAAGAGACGTATCTCACCTGCCACGTTAATGTTCTTTCTTTACTCTGCACACAGAGTTATACATTGGTCTATATTCATTAAACAAGAACTGCTTTTGTATGCATAAAAGACACAATATCAGTGAGCTGTGAAAAGTGAACTCTGCCAGAAATCAGTTGCAGCAACTGCCAGGCCACTGATTATACTTATTCCTATGGAGGAGCAATTGCCCTAAAAGTTTAAACTGAAACATTAAAGTGAGTATTATTAGTTTTGTGCTACCTGTAGTAATAATTCAGGGATAATGGTCTAAAGAGGAGAAATTTAAGCAGTAAAGAACTGAATTTACTCATAGAAGACACCAAATTCTGCCAGTCTCCTTACAGCAGAGCTGTTAGACAAGAGTGGACGGGGGACAGTCTGTTCTTTTGTGCAGTGTGACTGTCACTAACAATAAAAATGTAATGTTTAGCAATACTCTTTAAGCATAGGACACCATACTAATATGATAAAATCTGGATAACTCATATTTAGAACATGGCATAAATCACGTCCTTGGTGTCTTCTTTCTAAACAAACACTGGTCCAATGTCTTGAGTTGGAAAATTTCAGTTTCGGGCCTATACAATTAAAGTCTCATATCTGGTTTTCTTGTTCTACCTATTTATAGGTATTTTCTCTTCCCTTCTATCTCTGCCTTCTTTCTCTCTGCCTACTTTTCGGTTATACCTGCTTCCACTTTTCCTCCTCCTTCTTATCTTTGACTCTCCGTTTCGGGGCTTTCTGCCTTCTCCCTAGTTATTTCCTCCGTCCTGATTAGTGTTGATATGTATTCCCTCCTAACTCTGGCTCCTCCCTCTGCCTACTTCCTAAATTCCCTGTCCCACTCTGCCTCATCTCTCTTTTTCTACCTCCTCCCTAGCTCTTGCCTCCTCTCCAATAGCCAGACCTTCCCTCTTTCTGCCTCTGCCTGCTCCCTTTACTTCACCTGTCCTTCCTGGCTTATGCCTACTCCCATTCTGTCTCCATTACCTTTGATCCTTTCTAACCCCGCCCTGTTTGTGCGTCCCCTCTCCCAGGTAATATTTCCCTCCTCCCTGTGCCTTCTGCAAAGCTTAACTCTTTCTTCCTACACCGATGCTCTTGCTTTCGCCCTAATAAGAGGTCTTTTTTCTTACTTTGCCTCCTCCCTGACATATTCCTTCTCCTATATCCTCCTACTCTGCTTCCTCTATCTCTGACTCTCTCTTTCTGACACTTTCCTAGATGTTGGCTCCTCTCTGACAGCTCTTCTGCATGCTATGATTGTTGTTGTCTCCTCCCTCTGCTTCCTCCAACTCTTGACTTCTCCCTCTTATTCTCACATTCTATCTTTACCAATAGTTCCCCACTATAATCTTTTAGAAAGTTTCTGTGATGTTCAAACTAAATTTGGTTTAATCCCTGTCAGAATTCAAACCTGTCACATATGACATGTGTGTGTGTACAGGTGCTATCAAATGACACTGTTCTCATGACAACCAGCACGTTCACGGGATCCGTATACGTGTCGCCAAACCTCTCTATTATACTGCTAGTAAATGAGTAATAGGCCTACCTTGGATCTTTATAGTACGTGTTTCCATCTGATCTGGGCCAGATTATGACACAAGCAGGCCCAAGGCTATACTTCAGTATGAGGCCTCATTCCTTGTCTTAAGATTTGTAGATCACCAGTCAACACAAGTCTAGAGCTGTGAATCACGACAACTGTCGCACCCTATTTGTTAACTACCTCTTTCCAATGAACATCCTACACCAAGACAATCATAAGGTATGCAGCCTGATGCAAGTTTAAATGTAGTCAATGTTTAAAAGATTTGATTGATGATTAGACAGCGGAACACTTTTTGGAAGTGCCGAGTTGACAGCAACAGAGATAGTGGAAAACCAATTTGGAAGCCCATCATGGTAGGAGGTCTGGGGGCAGCTCAAGGTCTTCCTGAAGTTTTGACAGAGATTTTCTGTTTTCATGCACAAACCGAAAACACAATCCCGATCTGGACATTAAATAAATGTCATCTTCCGTGTCATCATGACAAGAATCCAACGGCTTAAATCCCACGCATTTGGGGGCACTCTGGAGTCATGCTTTAGTTGACAAACTTTTTCATTTTTGCCATTTCTACTTGTCACAAAAAACTTCAAAATATGCAAATCCCTGACCTTTTTCAGACATTCTCAAAATCTAAATTTCAGAGTGTTAAACAGAGTTTACAAGCAAACTACCCCAAATGTATAGCATTGACAATCATGGAGAAAGTAACAGCTTTTCAGTGTCAGCTATGTAATTCTTGTGTAACTTTCCATTTCCCCACCTGTCTAGAAATGCAGAGACAAAACCGGGATCAACCTCCACAAAACATAATTATAGCTGTTGACCATGAGGTCATTTTTTCAATTGTCACCCCAATGCGAGGCCCCATTGAGGTGTTAAGCCTGATGGTTAATCCTGCCCTGTAATGGACACGTGGTGTTTGAATTTTGCCTTTTCAGGGAGGATCATTGTTCAATAGTTGTGCAGGAGCATGTGTAATTTAGCTTGTTAATTTTTAGTATCCATGTGTTAATTTTTAGCATCCACGTGTCAAATTTAGCTTGTTAATTTTTAGTATCCATGTGTTGATTTAGAAGAAATATGGTGCAATTTTATCTATAAGCAGTAAAATCCAAGATGGCAACCTAGATGGCAACCAAGATGGCCACAATTATGTTTTTCTTCATATCCCTGCTTTTACTCATGGTATATAAAAAATTTAAAGGTTGATAATTATGTTTTTGAGGTCAGGGAATTCAATATAGACCATGCAAAGCTACCATCTTTATTCTTTATTTAAAAACTGAATAGAAAATTTAATCAAAATGAACGTATATTCAAGAATGAAGAGACGTATCTCACCTGCCACGTTAATGTTCTTTCTTTACTCTGCACACAGAGTTATACATTGGTCTATATTCATTAAACAAGAACTGCTTTTGTATGCATAAAAGACACACTATCAGTGAGCTGCGAAGCACTGAACTCTGCCAGAAATCAGTTGCAGCAACTGCCAGGCCACTGATTATATTTATTCCTATGGAGGAGCAATTGCCCTAAAAGTTTAAACTGAAACATTAAAGTGAGTATTATTAGTTTTGTGCTACCTGTAGTAATAATTCAGGGATAAAGGTCTAATGAGGAGAAATTTAAGCAGTAAAGAACTGAATTTACTCATAGAAGACCCCAAATTCTGCCAGTCTCCTCACAGCAGAGCTGTTAGACAAGAGTGGACGGGGGTCAGTCTGTTCTTTTGTGCAGTGTGACTGTCACTAACAATAAAAATGTAATGTTTAGCAATACTCTTTAAGCATAGGACACCATACTAATATGATAAAATCTGGATAACTCATATTTAGAACATGGCATAAATCACGTCCTTGGTGTCTTCTTTCTAAACAAACACTGGTCCAATGTCTTGAGTTGGAAAATTTCAGTTTCGGGCCTATACAATTAAAGTCTCATATCTGGTTTTCTTGTTCTACCTATTTATAGGTATTTTCTCTTCCCTTCTATCTCTGCCTTCTTTCTCTCTGCCTACTTTTCGGTTATACCTGCTTCCACTTTTCCTCCTCCTTCTTATCTTTGACTCTCCGTTTCGGGGCTTTCTGCCTTCTCCCTAGTTATTTCCTCCGTCCTGATTAGTGTTGATATGTATTCCCTCCTAACTCTGGCTCCTCCCTCTGCCTACTTCCTAAATTCCCTGTCCCACTCTGCCTCATCTCTCTTTTTTGACCTCCTCCCTAGCTCTTGCCTCCTCTCCAATAGCCAGACCTTCCCTCTTCCTGCCTCTGCCTGCTCCCTTTACTTCACCTGTCCTTCCTGGCTTATGCCTACTCCCATTCTGTCTCCATTACCTTTGATCCTTTCTAACCCCGCCCTGATTGTGCGTCCCCTCTCCCAGGTAATATTTCCCTCCTCCCTGGGCCTTCTGCAAAGCTTAACTCTTTCTTCCTACACCGATGCTCTTGCTTTCGCCCTGATAAGAGGTCTTTTTTCTTACTTTGCCTCCTCCCTGACATATTCCTTCTCCTATATCCTCCTACTCTGCTTCCTCTATCTCTGACTCTCTCTTTCTGACACTTTCCTAGATGTTGGCTCCTCTCTGACAGCTCTTCTGCATGCTATGATTGTTGTTGTCTCCTCCCTCTGCTTCCTCCAACTCTTGACTTCTCCCTCTTATTCTCACATTCTATCTTTACCAATAGTTCCCCACTATAATCTTTTAGAAAGTTTCTGTGATGTTCAAACTAAATTTGGTTTAATCCCTGTCAGAATTCAAACCTGTCACATATGACATGTGTGTGTGTACAGGTGCTATCAAATGACACTGTTCTCATGACAACCAGCACGTTCACGGGATCCGTATACGTGTCGCCAAACCTCTCTATTATACTGCTAGTAAATGAGTAATAGGCCTACCTTGGATCTTTATAGTACGTGTTTCCATCTGATCTGGGCCAGATTATGACACAAGCAGGCCCAAGGCTATACTTCAGTATGAGGCCTCATTCCTTGTCTTAAGATTTGTAGATCACCAGTCAACACAAGTCTAGAGCTGTGAACCACGACAACTGTCGCACCCTATTTGTTAACTACCTCTTTCCAATGAACTTCCTACACCAAGACAATAATAAGGTATGCAGCCTGATGCAAGTTTAAATGAAGTCAATGTTTAAAAGATTTGATTGATGATTAGACAGCCGAACACTTTTTGGAAGTGCCGAGTTGACAGCAACAGAGATAGTGGAAAACCAATTTGGAAGCCCATCATGGTAGGAGGTCTGGGGGCAGCTCAAGGTCTTCCTGAAGTTTTGACAGAGATTTTCTGTTTTCATGCACAAACCGAAAACACAAACCCGATCTGGACATTAAATAAATGTCATCTTCCGTGTCATCATGACAAGAATCCAACGGCTTAAATCCCACGCATTTGGGGGCACTCTGGAGTCATGCTTTAGTTGACAAACTTTTTCATTTTTGCCATTTCTACTTGTCACAAAAAAACTTCAAAACATGCAAATCCCTGACCTTTTTCAGACATTCTCAAAATCTAAATTTCAGAGTGTTAAACAGAGTTTACAAGCAAACTACCCCAAATGTATAGCATTGACAATCATGGAGAAAGTAACAGCTTTTCAGTGTCAGCTATGTAATTCTTGTGTAACTTTCCATTTCCCCACCTGTCTAGAAATGCAGAGACAAAACCGGGATCAACCTCCACAAAACATAATTATAGCTGTTGACCATGAGGTCATTTTTTCAATTGTCACCCCAATGCGAGGCCCCATTGGGGTGTTAAGCCTGATGGTTAATCCTGCCCTGTAATGGACACGTGGTGTTTGAATTTTGCCTTTTCAGGGAGGATCATTGTTCAATAGTTGTGCAGGAGCATGTGTAATTTAGCTTGTTAATTTTTAGTATCCATGTGTTAATTTTTAGCATCCACGTGTCAAATTTAGCTTGTTAATTTTTAGTATCCATGTGTTGATTTAGAAGAAATATGGTGCAATTTTATCTATAAGCAGTAAAATCCAAGATGGCAACCTAGATGGCAACCAAGAAGGCCACAATTATGTTTTTCTTCATATCTCTGCTTTTACTCATGGTATATAAAAAATTTAAAGGTTGATAATTATGTTTTTGAGGTTAGGGTATTCAATATAGACCATGCAAAGCTACCATCTTTATTCTTTATTTAAAAACTGGATAGAAACTTTAATCAAAATTAAGGTATATTCAAGAATGAAGAGACGTATCTCACCTGCCACGTTAATGTTCTTTCTTTACTCTGCACACAGAGTTATACATTGGTCTATATTCATTAAGCAAGAACTGCTTTTGTATGCACAAAAGACACAATATCAGTGAGCTGTGAAAAGTGAACTCTGCCAGAAATCAGTTGCAGCAACTGCCAGGCCACTGATTATATTTATTCCTATGGAGGAACAATTGCCCTAAAAGTTTAAACTGAAACATTAAAGTGAGTATTATTAGTTTTGTGCTACCTGTAGTAATAATTCAGGGATAAAGGTCTAAAGAGGAGAAATTTAAGCAGTAAAGAACTGAATTTACTTATAGAAGACACCAAATTCTGCCAGTCTCCTTACAGCAGAGCTGTTAGACAAGAGTGGACGGGGGTCAGTCTGTTCTTTTGTGCAGTGTGACTGTCACTAACAATAAAAATGTAATGTTTAGCAATACTCTTTAAGCATAGGACACCATACTAATATGATAAAATCTGGATAACTCATATTTAGAACATGGCATAAATCACGTCCTTGGTGTCTTCTTTCTAAACAAACACTGGTCCAATGTCTTGAGTTGGAAAATTTCAGTTTCGGGCCTATACAATTAAAGTCTCATATCTGGTTTTCTTGTTCTACCTATTTATAGGTATTTTCTCTTCCCTTCTATCTCTGCCTTCTTTCTCTCTGCCTACTTTTCGGTTATACCTGCTTCCATTTTTCCTCCTCCTTCTTATCTTTGACTCTCCGTTTCGGGGCTTTCTGCCTTCTCCCTAGTTATTTCCTCCGTCCTGATTAGTGTTGATATGTATTCCCTCCTAACTCTGGCTCCTCCCTCTGCCTACTTCCTAAATTCCCTGTCTTACTCTGCCTCATCTCTCTTTTTCTACCTCCTCCCTAGCTCTTGCCTCCTCTCCAATAGCCAGACCTTCCCTCTTCCTGCCTCTGCCTGCTCCCTTTACTTCACCTGTCCTTCTTGGCTTATGCCTACTCCCATTCTGTCTCCATTACCTTTGATCCTTTCTAACCCCGCCCTGTTTGTGCGTCCCCTCTCCCAGGTAATATTTCCCTCCTCCCTGTGCCTTCTGCAAAGCTTAACTCTTTCTTCCTACACGGATGCTCTTGCCTTCGCCCTGATAAGAGGTCTTATTCTTACTTTGCCTCCTCCCTGACATATTCCTTCTCCTATATCCTCCTACTCTGCTTCCTCTATCTCTGACTCTCTCTTTCTGACACTTTCCTAGATGTTGGCTCCTCTCTGACAGCTCTTCTGCATGCTATGATTGTTGTTGTCTCCTCCCTCTGCTTCCTCCAACTCTTGACTTCTCCCTCTTATTCTCACATTCTATCTTTACCAATAGTTCCCCACTATAATCTTTTAGAAAGTTTCTGTGATGTTCAAACTAAATTTGGTTTAATCCCTGTCAGAATTCAAACCTGTCACATATGACATGTGTGTGTGTACAGGTGCTATCAAATGACACTGTTCTCATGACAACCAGCACGTTCACGGGATCCGTATACGTGTCGCCAAACCTCTCTATTATACTGCTAGTAAATGAGTAATAGGCCTACCTTGGATCTTTATAGTACGTGTTTCCATCTGATCTGGGCCAGATTATGACACAAGCAGGCCCAAGGCTATACTTCAGTATGAGGCCTCATTCCTTGTCTTAAGATTTGTAGATCACCAGTCAACACAAGTCTAGAGCTGTGAACCACGACAACTGTCGCACCCTATTTGTTAACTACCTCTTTCCAATGAACTTCCTACACCAAGACAATAATAAGGTATGCAGCCTGATGCAAGTTTAAATGAAGTCAATGTTTAAAAGATTTGATTGATGATTAGACAGCCGAACACTTTTTGGAAGTGCCGAGTTGACAGCAACAGAGATAGTGGAAAACCAATTTGGAAGCCCATCATGGTAGGAGGTCTGGGGGCAGCTCAAGGTCTTCCTGAAGTTTTGACGGAGATTTTCTGTTTTCATGCACAATCCGAAAACACAATCCCGATCTGGACATTAAATAAATGTCATCTTCCATGTCATCATGACAAGAATCCAACGGCTTAAATCCCGCGCATTTGGGGGCACTCTGGAGTCATGCTTTAGTTGACAAACTTTTTCATTTCTGCCATTTCTACTTGTCACAAAAAACTTCAAAATATGCAAATCCCTGACCTTTTTCAGACATTCTCAAAATCTAAATTTCAGAGTGTTAAACAGAGTTTACAAGCAAACTACCCCAAATGTAGCATTGACAATCATGGAGAAAGTAACAGCTTTTCAGTGTCAGCTATGTAATTCTTGTGTAACATTCCATTTCCCCACCTGTCTAGAAATGCAGAGACAAAACCGGGATCAACCTCCACAAAACATAATTATAGCTGTTGACCATGAGGTCATTTTTTCAATTGTCACCCCAATGCGAGGCCCCATTGAGGTGTTAAGCCTGATGGTTAATCCTGCCCTGTAGCTGAAGTGTTTTCTGGACCAGTGTCGTGTCTCACATATATGCTCTGGAGATGATTATGAATCTATTGAATAGCAGACGCCAAAAATTAATCTTTCATCTTCCGAGATATGCACCTACATTGTGAAGTTCAGGATCAGGATATTTGACAACAAGTGGTGCAGCTAGGTGCTCCATACCATTAGCTTTAATTTGATACATAATTCACAGCAATACCACCAGTTTAAGTAATACAATTGTCTACAGAGTGAAGCAGAAGAGTGAATTTATGTGCGAAAATGGCCAATTGGCCATGCCGTCATATTGAGAAGGAGTGCTGTATATTTGGATGTGTAAACACACTGTACATCCCTGTATTTTTCCTGTAATCTACCAGATTCTATTGCATATTTGTTTTAGGGAAAAGAAAAAGGGGGTTTGTTAAGTTATTGAGTGGAGTGGAATGTATGTAGATCTTTATTGGACTCCAGCCTACAAAGCTTCGCGATAAGCCCGTATTGATTCTTTCAGAAGACAATTTATATGGTAAATATTGTTCTAACCTGCATATATAAACAAATTTGGGGTAATTGTTTATTGCTTTATGTCTAATTCAATCAACTGACTGGGGTCCATTGTTAATTTGTTTCAACTGACTTTAAATTATGTATTACTACTTTCAAACGTCCATTTTTGCTGAATTTTCTTCGATTGACCTTATTTTGTTAATCACAGAGTCATAAATTTGAAGATTTATGGAACAATAGTGGGTTAAAATAGCAAAAGAATATCTATGAATTGCACAGAGGAGATTTAGAGGATCTGGTTCCTATTTCAGGGCTTCAGAGACTACACACAAGCTCGGATTCCAGATTTTGGCCGTTCCCTGAAATTTATGACCTTTTGACCTCTGGTGACCTAATTATACAAAAAATTTGCATATTCAGTATTGATAACTCCAGAGCTACCCAAGACAAACATTTTGATATATCATACACTTTTCTATTACAACTCAGTCAAAAGTTATATCATATTTTGTTTTCCCTACCCCTAAAATGACGTCGACGAGGCTGTCAGCCGCGCCCAGATGTAACAACCCAGAAGAGATAGTGAGTCCCTATATTTTCAATGGTATCGTGAAAAAAATGAAAATATAGATCAAATACTACAATTTGTATGCACTTTCATCAATTTTAGGGGGGAGTGCAAGTTGAGCCCACTCAGCCCATGGACTATTAACATGAAGTAGGCACATGGGCAATAAATAAAATTAATCAAATGATATAAATCTGAAGAAAAAAAGTAGGCCTATGCCTTTTTTCATAGTCACTGACTAATTGGAACCTCAAGTTTACAAGCCCAGTTGATATCTTTCACCAGTTGCAGTTACCCTTGCTGTTACTCTTTTTCAATAAATCAGTCATGATTCATCAACCTTTCCTATCCATCTATAGATCCGTATATCCAAATACTTATCTATATATCTAACTATCAACCTATCTGGTCCCCTAGACCTATGTTTGACAGCAGCTTCAATTGCCATTGCCTCTTCATGTCCTCCTCCTGCACTTATTAGTATATACAGAGTCAAAACATATATTTTTCAGGTTGTGAAGTGATGAGGACACATTGTGAATATATATTTATAGATGTTGTGGGTATATAGCCTGTTTTCTGGCAAACACTTTTAATTCATTGTTATTGCTATTGGACCATTTGTGTGCAATTGTTTAAAATCTTATATCATGGATTTGTTATAACAGTGTATTAGATAGAGTTGATGTTGTAAAAGGCACATCAGATATCCTGTGTGCTTGTAGCTCAGGAATAATTTAGGCCTACAAATAATCAATATATCTGTGGCTTCAGTGATTTTGATGGTTTGGATGGTTACAAGTGACGTAGGTACTCTGAATAACACTAAACAATAATCAGTTACTATCCATAATGCTGGTTGAACGTGGTTGGGGCGTGGTCTAGGTCACTAGGCATTTATAAGGAGCATGGGGTACATGTAACAGTGCCGGATCACTCACTACTTGTGCGGCAGTTTAGAAAGAAACTCGAACCAGGAGAACCAGAGGGCAGTGGCTCTTGCAACTAGCCATGGCTCTGGTCAGGCGCTAGGCATTCATAAGGCGTTGGGTAACAGTGCAGGATCACACACTATGTGTGTGGCAGTTTAGAAAGAAGCTTGAACCAGGAGGACAAGAGGGCAGTGGCTCTTGCCACTTGCCATGACTCTGGTCAGGCGTTGTGTAAGGTTAGTAACTTCTTTTCAACAATAGTATAACATTATTTAGTAATAACAAATTCATGTAACTCTTGAAGACCTGTAGGACATTTTGGTAGAAGCTATCTGACTTGATTGCAAGTAGACTGTCTATTCTTACAGATGATTTCATATTTGTAGACATTTGAGTTAGAAAATACATCATTTTTCTTGCAATTTCCATTGGTCGAGAGAAGGTATGACACCACTCTCTCCTGAAAAGTGACATAGCATTCCTAACAGGGACTGACTTTAGCAGTTTCTAGTGAGAGTTTTAGTTTGTGTTTCACGCATTTTTAGTTCACACATTCTGCAAGTCCAATCGGCTACTGTGCATTCAGACAATTGGGATCAGGTGACCGTGATCTATGTAATGACTATTTATACAGCAAATAAACATGTATAATTGTGAATATAATATTTTCTCAGAGGAGGGGCTCAGCTCAGGCGGCAGGACAATGGTCTACCAATCGCGGGTTCCCTGACCTGATTCCCACTGTGATTTTCTTATGAATGTTGGACACATCACTGGGCCACCATCCTGTTCTCAGGGACTATTCAGAATTTATGATTCCAGGGAAGGGGGGAGGGAGGTTGGGAGTTTTGTTGGAACTTTCTGTCAAAAATGTATACCCCCTTTAGTTTCATGCTTATTTGTACCTTCATACATTCCAAGCAGATTTCTATTATGTCCCCTTTCTTTTGTTAAAATTTTATACCCCCCTTAATCATGTTGCTAGTAATAAGTACCCCCTTGAAACATGTGTGAAAAATAGGTGCTCCATCGGACGAAACTCCCATTCCCCCAGTCATAAATTCTATTTAGCTTGCAAGGTAAATAGTTTCTGGACAAAAGGCAAAAATTAGTACTGCCCCCTCCCCTCTTGAAGCATGTAGCACCAACTCAGGTAAAACTCCAGTCTCCCCCTCAACCCAGATTTAACATCAATTTAAACAATCAACTGTTGTACACAGGAGTGTGAGATACAATAGTTCATGAAGAAATGAAAGAGTTCATGCGGATTGCAGTTTGACACGTGTAAACAACTGCCACAAAACCAAGTTGGCCTTCGCAGTATACTATTGGTTAAAATTATGACATCCTTTTTCCTGAAACACATCACTTGCTTGAAGATAGCTGAAAAAAGTGACACGCAATAGGCAACTTGACCAATCACCTAGCAGGATTTTCTGATGTCAGACTAGAAATCTAGCAAAATATTTTGTTATTTCATCAATGTCTACAAATATGAAATCATCTGTAACAAAGGTGTAATTGGCTGAAGTGATGTGAGTTAGCAGTAACGACCTGATTTAACATTTATGAGCTCTGACCTGTGCATCTATTTTGGGGGGATGAATAGGGCTTTTTCAATGGTTACGTCGAGAGAAGGCGGTTTGCTGTTATTCCTGTCACATGATGACAGATGGACAGTTTGTGATTTCACCCATTGCAAGAGCATGGTTGAAATATAATTATTGACTTTATAATGTATGCATTATTATGTATAGATGCTCAGCGATTTATTAATGACTTTGATTGCTAGATTGAAGTATAATTAATTAGTGTAAATGTGAGATCAGGATTACAGATGATTTCATATTTGTAGACATAAATCAAATAACAAAAAATTTAGCAAAATTTTTCATCCGACATCAGAAAATCCTGCCAGGTGATTGGCCAAGCTGTACATAGCATGTCACTTTTTTTCTGTTTGCTTCAAGCAAGTGATGTTGGCTGGAAAAATGATGTCATAATTTCAACCAATAAACTGTTGTAAAGGCCTACTTGGTATTGTGGCAGTTGTTCACACATTTCAAACCGCAATCCACATGAACTCTCACATTTCCTCATGAACTGTTGTATTTTACACTCCTGTGTTAGAGTTGATTGCTTCAGTTGATATAAAATCAGTCTCAAGCCGACTCTGGGTGGCTTCAAATCTCTGAAAGCTAAATTATCATACCTTGACCAAAAGCATTGTATGTGATAAAAGTAAAGGACTATTCAGAATTAAATTTTACGAGTGGGTCGAGGGGGGGTGGTAGTTTCTATGGTTTTACTTGGGTGGGAACCGCCTTTTGCACATGCTTCTTATGACTTGGGGCAACGGGAATATTTCCCAACAGGGTACCAATATTCCCGAATGTTTCAAGGGGGGTACTTATTTTTCACAACATGCTTATCGAATGAAATTTTAACAAAAGAAAATTGTGGTACTATAAATATTTGTGAAACCAGGGTCCCAGTAATTTGTAGCCCATTGTCATGTTGTCTGGGCAGAGCCCTAATCTGAGAAAACGTTACATGTATGTTTGTTTTTTTTTCTGTAAAAAAATAGTCATTGTATTAGACTTTGAGAATGTGTGTACTAAAAATGTGTGAAACACTAACAGAAACTCTCATTTGAAACAGCTAAAGTCAGTTCCATTGAGCAGATCAATGGATTAGAATGCCATGGTCACCCATGTAAAACGCTATGTCACTTTTCAGGAGGGAGTGGTGTCATACCTTTTCTCAACCAATGAAAATTGCAGGAAAAATGATGTATTTTCTTCCAAAAATGTCTACAAAAATGAAATCATCTGTAAAGAACTGTTCAGTGATAATATCAGTCAGAGTAAACCTAATTGTTTGAGAATCGGTGACTTGGTCTATTGAGGAGAAGTGCTTTGTGCAGATGTCCATTTACTGCATGAGTGTAACATGATATTCCTTCAGATTGTTAATGTCTAAACTACTTTTGGTAATATTGTACTTAATGAAATTAACACTAATGAGTTAAATGAAACTGAGCCCATTCTATAACTATGTCAGTGCCATTGCTTTTGCTATCATGTTAATTTGGGTCAGATAGACTTATCTGTATTTATAATTTATATTCCATAGTTTTGCACAATAAATGTTTAACTTTAATCGAAATCTTGGGTCTTGAATAGAATAATTAAGCGGGATTGATTTTGCATTTATTTCAAGCAGTCAATCAGTTGCAAGCTGCAGTACAGTAGCTGTATTAATGTTCAAGTCTTATGCATATGATCAATGCAGCATATTCTGGAAATCAATACTTCCAATAATAAGAGGCACATTAAAACCACTGAGCTCTACTCGCATTCCCCCCACAAATACAAGAGTAGATGAGATTAATACTTTCCGATAGGCTCAAAAACTGGTCATGCAAACAAGATCTCGGATCTTCTCACAGCCAAGCCAAGCATTGCGAGTCATTATATTTCCCTTCTTTATTTCGTAGTTAGTCGTAGTTAGTAGTAACGTATCTGCCCGAATGTGGTCGATATAATAATAAAGCATTGTCAGAACAGAAATATATACTGCAGTGCAGACATATCAACCAATTTTCTGAGATTTATAAGTTTACCTGAAAAAATTTGAACATTTGAACACCCATTTATACACATGAAACAATTTATTATACCTCCATTAGATGGGATATTTCTTGAGTGGGCTAGCACTATATCTCACTGAAGTAGTTTCCAGTAGCTGACCGCAATTTGTTTGAATTTAATCTTTGGATGTTTTTTAGACATGTACACCACCTAACCAAGCCATCAAATTTATTATACCATTCGACACCTCTGTCAACCAATCACAAGCCTGCATTTCACTGCAATAAATCCCATATTCTTTGTTGTCCACTTTTCGCCTCATGTTTGACTGTTCAAGGGTTTGGCTTTGTCTCATGTTATAAGCAGGTTGTTCACCATCGGATTGGGAATTTGTTTATCACACCTCGGGCTAAAGCCCTTGGTTGATAATCACATGCTCCCTCTCCATGTGATGAATAACCTATACTTGTCAATTCCAACGTTCAAGAAGAAAGTGAGGGATTATTAGCTATCGGAAAATGTTCACTGATTTACCTCACTTGTTGAAGGAATTGAATTTGTGCATCATCATTGGCAGACATTGCTGTGCATTAAAATTGTGAAACTGGCTGAAGTGAAAAATGTGCATTTAAGTTAATGTATTTTTAACTTGATAACTGCTCAAAGTGAAACTTAATTTTGAATATACCACTCATTTGCTGAGCTGTCTTTTTCATAATCCAGTTTGAGACTATGATAGGTGGATTTTCATGTAGTCCAAATACATTGACTGACTCAAATAACATTTCACCACCTGAGATTGCTATTGAAAAGTTTGTCAAACTTTCAGCATTGATGTCCTTTTTAAAGGTATCCGCTGTGCATTCAAAGATAGGACATTAAATTTCTGTTACTTCTGAGTGACAATGTTTTTCTCAAACATGTTTAACTACAAAAGCTGATGAGAAGGGTTGGGTAAGATAGAAGGATCAGATAGACAGACTGACAGCGTGAATAGATAGATAGATCGATAAATAGATAGATAGACAGATAGATAGATAAGATAATAAGATAAGAAGTACTTTATTTAGTCACAATGTGAAACTTGTTGTAGCATAATACACAGAAAGTCAAGTGAACACAATGATTATAATAAGTTGTGCAAAAATAGAACATTTATGTACACTGGTACTAACTACATCGTTTTACCCTTCGTGGGATTATAATTATACAGCTTTATACTCGATGGTACAAATGTATTGCCATATCTATTTGTTCTTTACTTTGGCACCATTAGACGTTTTCCTGATCTCAAAAATACGTATTGATCATACTATGGGTGCTCTGAATCTGTAAGAAGTTTTACAACCTTTTTAATACAATAGTCATTAAACAAATCATTCAAACTTGATAGATAGATAGATAGATAGATAGATAGATAGATAGATAGATAGATAGATAGATAGATAGATAGATAGATAGATAGAACATGAGTCTGTTTTGGAGCACTTTTGTTGTATTCAATTAGTTCTTACATATTTTCTATTTGCAAGTTTTGTTCTAGTCATCTGCGTCATTCAAATCACTGTTTGCTTGCAAAAAGTGCTCAGCAATTGATATATCCTCATTCAATGCTGCCTAATAAATGGCAGTTACCTTAGTCATCATTCACAGATACCCTCGTCATTCAATTATTGGAAAAGCAGTTACCCTTATTTATACTTGTGAAGAACCACTAAACAAAACATCTAAGGGAGCCACCATATAATCTGAAGGGGGGGGGGGTGGGTTTTTTTTAAATAAATAATTTCTTGCTCAGTTTCGGTGAAATAAATAAATTCTTTTTGGGCAGTCTTGAAATAAATAATTTATTGTGGGTATTTCTTTTACTGTCTGTCACTTTGATAAAGAAAAAGAGTGGACTGTTGCACTATGAAAATGGCACTTCGTGTGTAATCATGCTGATGATTTGTCATGATCATACCCAATACTTTCAATGTTAATTTGATTTAAGGAGACTTATACCACTATCCTGCATCTGATTTTCACTCTAAAATCAGTTATGACAAGTCAAATAGCCTTCTCTTGATCATGACTAATCGAAGGGCCTCTATGTTTCCCATCTTGAAAGTAGAGAAGATGACACTTCATTGGCTATCATGAATGACAAAGTGCATTTTTCACTGTGAACTGGTCCTCATTTTTTCTATATCAAAGTGACAGACTATAAAACAAGGTGATGCTTTATTTAGGAATGAACATTTGGGGACTTTGCGTGCTTGAAATAACACTTTTGTCACTATTGTGAAATAAATAATTTCCCCCTAAATGCCCTATTTTTCCATGAAAGTATCAACTCTTAAATACACACATGTAGGCATGCAGAGTATTAATTGTTAACCATTTAGATTTTTTGCTATGCGCCTCCGAAACTGAAACCTCCCTGTTTTGCCAAGAATCCTAAAGTAACCAGCTCTTCTTCTTCTTCTGTTTTGGTTCCCGCCTGTACAAAGGTGAAACTCATCGAGTACTTATAAAGTCTCTATTTTTAGCTACTCTATTGCAAAAAAACCTACAACCATGGTCTGCCCTACAAATATAGTCCGGATCCTCCAATCGAACCATATCTCCTTCATCTGTCCAGTATTTGTCTTCATTCAGCAGCGCAGAGCATATTTCACTTGCTGATTCTGGTTCCTTCTTTCCTTCCTCTTCGTAAAATTTTGTAGTTTGGCCTGGGTGGTAAGTATTCTCTTGACATTTCAGAAGCAGGTGTGGGACATCTTCATCTTCATTGCCATAAATCTTGCAGACACCTGATATCTCCCATCCTTGAAATTTGGCCTTGGCAACAGCTGTTTTGAATTTCCCGGTCAGGAGCTTTGCTCTAATAATTGCCTCTTCCCTCAGTGTATTTGATTCTTGACAAAATTTCCATAGATGGTACAGAGTTCGCGGGGGAGTGTCCTCCATCAGTAGCCACCAATTTTACGAGTTCACGTATGTTGTAGATGGAGCCACGTGCATAACAATTGAGAATTTATTGCAAAAAGCTTTGCATTATAGATGATGCCACTTGTTCCATGTACGAAAATATCACAAGCCAGTTCATTAAAGACCTATCGTGATGTTGATTAACCCGATCACTTTACTTATATATCATAATTAATGGCACTGCTATGAAACTCGCACAGCACTAGAAAAGTTTTTTTAGGACTTATTATAGTGTTACCATAAATTTCATTAAAAAATTTATTTAATAGTCAATATATGACAGGCAGTTATGTTACTGTTACGAAAATTAAACAGAAGGATATATAAAACATAGAGAGAAATTTAGACTAGAAACTATTAGAAAGATAAAATAGATAAAAATTAGAATACAGGGTGACCCACCTCAACTTGTGCATGACTTTAACGTGTTAACAGAAGACAACAAAAATGTTACAGTTAATTTTTCGAAACACATTTGTCTAAATTGGCAGTTATGGCTACTACAAAAAGTGAGTTGTAAGCTTCTGCAGTTATTCTATCAAAAATGACAGGCAGGTGAAAATTTTTCGTCATTTTTGTTTGTGCCGAAAAATCAGCTGAGAAGAATTCAAATTGCACCAGTGGGCAAAACCATTTGCATAACTGACAGTCAGATGATTGCAAACACAAAATAGTTAGGTGTTGTGATTGTCTGAGTCATTAGAAACGTAAAACATGACACTCGGTTTTTAAAAGCATAGAGAAAAAGTATAGCAACACTTCTACAAAAATCTATTTTTGATGTCGTCTGGAAAGTCACAAATTTTCATCCCCCAAAATCTAGTCTTAATTTGACCAACATTTGTGATGAAGACACATGGATCTTTAATACTACCAGGTGCAGAATATTCCCATCAATAAATTCATCATGTCATATGACCTAGAAATCCAAGCCAAGTCATTTTTATTGGAAATATAAGATCCATGGTTGACAATTTGCATACATTATTGGAACAATGATTAAAGTGGCCGATACACACATCAATGCTGAAATTGCAAGTGGTAAATGATATTCCCATGTAAGATAAAGCTATTCTAATGATTATTATGAGTGGTAACAACAACTTTTTCCCAGCCAGCCTTGGCATTGACCTCAGTAATTTACTAGCATGAAAATAGTGCACTGCGCCAGGACAGTATTTGGGTTTCCTGACTTAATAAACGCAAACCTCCTTCAAAGAAAAACCCTGGCACTACTTTGTTATAGCTTCTGTAATACAGTACATGCATTACATGTGATCCCAAAATTTTTTCCGCTAAATTGTTAAAAATCAGGAAAAAAGCTATGCAAAAATTTCACTCTTTTTCCCGAGTCCGATTTTAACCGAAAATGAACCAAACTTGCATAATGCTCTTCTCTTGGATCTTGCCACTGAAGCATTAATTTGGTGTTTTCAATGGAAATCCCAAACTGTTTCAGTTTGCAAACACCTTTTTGGTTGCAACATCAATGCACAAGTTGAGGTGGGTCACCCTGTAGATAGGACAGAAATAAATGGAATTAAGGATTTATAAATAGAATTGATATATGATCAGTTAAACAGTAAACAAAAAAAAGAAGAAGACACTGAAAATTGCCAAATTTAAGTCTAGGCTAGATTGTTGATATTACATAATAGTGATAAAAACCAATAACATGATCTGCATGTAGATTAATTGCTCACTGATACATAATCATCAGTTGGCAAAGATTATGTAACTTTGATTTTGTTATGTTTTCTTGTCTGTTTTGTGATGAAATGAATCTCATGTTAAGAATTTAATTTAGCTTGTCAATGCTAATAATTTACTATACAAACAGGGAATATTAATGGAGAAAATTAAATTTTTAAGACACTTTTGAATATGAATATGTCATTTTGCTAAATTCGAATCTAAATCATAAGAAGCTGGACCTACTTGACCTAATTTCCTGCTGTAGACCATTGACGTTGAGACAATCACTGCACAGATTTTTGAAACCTCTTCTATGCTCAATTCGCTTGGCAAAGCGGCCTTTAGCTAATATAATTAAACAATCCCTATAATGGTGTGCAATAAAACATAAGATATATATCTTTTCAGTAAGTAAAAGTACTGACAAATGCTAAATTTGACTGGTTGAGGCAGATGAGTACGTCACATTGTCAAGGCATTTCTATCGGATTATAACAGCTTTACACTGCTTTTTAATTGGTTGTGCAATTGCCTATGTTCAGCTACATGTAGACCATTAAACTATGTACATAGACTCTCTCAGCCATTAGCAATCACTCATTTTACGAACGTATCAATCTAAAGGCAAGTCATCCTTTTTGACTTTTAAAACTATAAAGACTACTTACTGAACAGCTTTCATTCCTCGAAGAGCGTCTTCCTTTCTTGCTCCCTTTTTCTGGAAATATTGCTCTTCAATTTCCTTGACTTTTTCTTTTAAACTCTTCCATTCTTGCTTTTTGATTTTCTCATTCTTCCCTAAATTATGTTGATTGGAAGCATCTGTTGGTTGAAAGTCGGAAATCGAATCCTGCCACAAGAGAATCCAAGTATAAGGAGTCACTTGGTCTTTGTCTGTGGCGTTGACGTTATTCACTGTTATCATTTCAGGCAAGAGGTCCCAAACAATGTCAGTTCCTGCAATTAATTTTGGCATCCTTTTCCACAAATCATCAAGCAAAAGTTTTTCCATGAGATTGTGAAGTGGAGTTTTTCCTTCCTCATCCACATCATCACAGACATCTGGATTTGTCTCAATCATATTCAGGCATTCTTTTACAATGAGCTCCTTTATTGCATGGCTGGAATCATCTTCTAAAATGAAACTTGGAACATCCTTGATGACATTATTTAAGTAATTTGTGTTTATGACTTCTCGTTTGCTGAAAGTTGCTTCAAGAAAAGCCAAAATTGAGGGTAGCAATGAGGAACGATTGTAAGCCAATTCAAGACAATGATGAAAAACAGTCTTCTTTCCAAACAAATGGCATGGATTGGCTCCTTCTTGGACAAGAAGTGTTGTCAAATCTAACAAACACCTTTTTTTCCTCTCCCCTGCATGATCACTTATGCTGGCAACCGTCTTCATTAAACTGCAAGAAATAATAAACAATCAAAACAAACAACTGATGGGGATAAAACAAACTTAGCATGGCACAGTAATACTTCTTTAGAGCAAATAACTTGTCATTTCAGAATTTGCGTTGCGAACCCTCTGCATAACATTGTCTGAATTCACCCAATTAGCCAAATCTCAGTGCAACTGTCAAATCAATTATATTCATAACAATAATCTCCTGGTAGAGCTACTTGTGCAAATAAAGGTCTGGCATTGGCAATCTAAAGGCTGATGAAGATGTTCATACATTGATCATAACTTGTGTTTATTCATACTTACAATTGGTAAATATGTCATTATTTACGTTCGCTGTTGATCAAAAAGATTTTTTTGTTTTGATTGCCTCAATTATACATTTTCCTCATACTGAAAAACAATTTTCCAGTTCACCTTATCATCAATTTTTTAATTTTTTTGGAAAATGTGACTCCATGGCAGCATCGAGCAGCACATTTTTGGGCTGTGTTTTTAGCAAAGATTTTAATATTTGATCTTATACTCTCATATGAAGGATATTGGTTAACATTATGTATTACAGCGAAACACTTTGATATAGAATTGAAGTGGACTGTGGCACTGTTAAAATGGCACTTTGTGTGTCATCATGCTGATGATTTGTCATGATCAAACCCAATACTTTCAATGTTAATTTGATTGAAGGAGACTTATGGCACTTGTTGGTGACAGCCAAACGAAAGGATCATGCATCTGATCTTCACTCTGAAATTTGTTATGAGAAGTCAAATGGCTTACTCTTGATCATGACTAATCAAACAGCCTCTATGTTTCCCATGTTGAAAGTAGAGAAGATGACACTTCATCGGCTATCATGAGTCACGAAGTTCCATTTTCACAGTGCCACAGTCCACTTTAATTCTGTATCAAAGTGTTTCGCTGTGATATCAAGTAACTGAATATCATCTTGTTGTGTGACTTTTTGCGTATTTATATTTTTTTTGTATCATTGCGTATTTATTTTTTTTTTGGATCATTGTATTTTGTGTGCTTTGGAGTGTGACTCAGTGGAGCAGACGTCAACTGATAACTGATAAAGTGCTGCTTTACACTTTTAAAGCTTTACAAGGTCTGGCGCCCCAGCATAGATGTGACTTAATTGAGGAGTACCAGCCAATAAGGTCCCTTCAGTCAGCAAACCAGTCCCAACCCTAAGTAGAGTCAAGGAGGGTAAATCCGTCCACTTTTGGCTGAAACTGTATTTCTTGCGTCCAGAAGGTAGCTAAATCCGATCACAGGGCATAATGCCTCAGTAAACACTCCCAAGTAGGCCTGGCTTGGGCCCCAGCCCCAGCCATGCTGCCAAGTGGGCCCCATTGCGGCAGCCCAAATGGGCTGTCACAGGGGCCAGCAGTGGCCTTGAGCCCAAGATGGGGCCATGACAGGCCTCATGAGGAAATATATATTGGCCACCCAAGCTGGGGCCGAAGTGGGTCCCAGTTCAAGCTTCCATGGGCACAGAATTGGCTGCACATGGACCTCAGATATAGTGCCACTGATAGGGCAAGGCTTGGCCTGAAGTGGGTCCCAGTGCTTCCATGGGCACAGAATGGGCTGCAAACGGGCCTTAGATACGTGTACAGTGTTGTCCCTATGGGGTGGCACAGGAGGGGGGGGTACGTGCCCCCCGCCATATTGGACCTGTGCCTCCCAGGTGCCCCCCATATGAAATTTTCAACCTTGGCTAAAATATACAATTAGTATTACTGGTGCCCCTCCAGAGAATCACATGCCCCACCTGGTGCCCCCCCCCCCCGCTAGAGACCCCCTAGTTACGCCACTGCTCAGATATGTAATGTTATATGCTAACATTGTGAAAGATAAAGAGAAGTTTCCTGGAAAAGGTAATGCTAATGATTGCCACTATTACTATTGTAACTTAGCGACTAATATTGGCATAACTTTATAGTCACATAAATTGTTTAGTGAGTGTCTACTATTTTAATGTTTTTAAGTACTAACTAAATTATTTTGGGGTCTCACCTCTGACGCATCAAAATCACCCCATTTTCACCTCTTTTGCATTCACCCCCCCCCATATGTATCAAAACATTTTTTACTTGCCATATCCACATAACATACTCACCCATACCACCCAAATTTCTCATTTCAAACACAGCTCTTTTTAGCCCCCTCCCCACTATCAAAATCAGCCTCTGCCTGCCTTCACAGTCCACTTTCATCCAAGGCCTTCAACAGCCCTGCCACTGCACTTCAGCAAAGCCTTCAGTGATTAAGTCAGACACGCCCACAAAGCTGACCAATGAACAGGCCTTCAAGCATGTTATGCAAATGAGGACGATTACGTCTATTCACACATTTCCGTCAGTCGTACAGATACGATTCTAACTGCAATAGACAGATCTCTCCGAGACCTTTAAAATGATGGGTGTTACGTCTCTGAGAAGCTAATACTTTTTACGCAAATCGCCGTTAAACATTTGTAGCAGATAGGAATACTGCTCGCTGATCGGCCATGACGCTCTGACGTAAATTTTCATGATAATATGCGACGCTGGACTGATTTGTCTAGGGTAAATTCTCTGGGTGTGCCACTGTGGGTATTCCAGCGATTTTGGTGTCAATATCATGTCTCTATCTGCTTTAGTTCTCAAGATAAAGGGTATTTTTGCGTTTTTCTTATTGTATAAAACGTAATTTCTAAAATGGCCCAGGGGCCTGGGTTTTTTCACGAAATTTGCAAAATTTTGGTATTAGGTGGTTTCTAAGACCTAAAGGCCTCATATTAGAATGGTGGAGCAGGACTTTTCAAAAAAAGTTGAAAAAGGGCCAGCCCTAATATATATCTCTCAATTGTTTTTAAATTGTGTTCTTTTAAATCGGATTGGGATAATGTGTTTTTATACATGTATGTACGTAAATATAAATCTATACGGAAGTGTAGCACCAGGGGCCTGCCTTTTCTTTGGCCAAGTTCTTTGTCTTCATCAAATGCTGCTACTTTCAAACCTCTTATCATTACTTCTTCTTTTCCATGTATATATTTTTCATTATTTGGCATGTTCACGAATTCGTAGAGATGTAAAAACGAGCATGTACGAATTCGTGGACATGAAAAAACGAGCATAGGTGCTCGTGTACATGTAATAACTAACATTCGTGAATGTGCTTTATTATGCATTCGTGTATCTCCTAATCCTAACATTCGTGGAAGTGCTATATCATTAGGGTTTAGTGTTAAAATTAGGTTTAGAGTTGGTTTTAGCAAAGTTTAAGGTTGCAATGTTCGTAATTTCACCTTCACAAATTCGTGAATTGCAATATTTCACACTAACACGAATGCTAAATTTGTGTATTTGTTCGTTTTTGCAGGTTTACTAATTCGTGTACATGTGAAATAGTGAAAAATATATACCTCTCTTTTCCTATTATTTTTATCTATTTTGTGTTTTTATACATGTATGTATGTAAATATAAACTGCATACGGAAGTGTAGCCTTTTCTTTGTCCAAGTTCTTTGTCTTCATCAAATGCTGCCACTTTCAAACCTCTTATCATTATTTCTTCTTCTACTCACCTCTTTAGTCTTTTTCTTCCCTAATTCGTTCTCTAACTTGCTGTATCACAAATTTCTCTCCATTCCCACCAGGCGACGACACATGCAAGGGCTTTTAACCATTACCTGCACCATTGCAGTGGGTTATTTTTTATGAATAGAAATCTGACACTTTACTCACATTCTTCATTCCCTTTTTTCCATTTTTAATGGGTATTTTCTAGTTATATATAAAGTTACATGAGAAAAGACACAATAAAACAGATTGTCACATAATGTTGAGATCCCAGAACCCGAGTGCAGAGGACCTGAGCCAGAACGAACCAGAGTCAGGTGTAAGGAGGTTTGAGATATAGGCCTAGGACTCTTTATGTACCCTGCTTATTTTTACTGCACTTTATACTGTGTACCAAATTGTATTTGTGTGTTTAAAAAAATACTGTATATAAAGCTAAAATCATCTGAACTAAAGACATCTGCCAAGGTTTTAAACACAATCTTAAAAAGCAAATAATGTCAGATTCAATCACTTTGTGAATTCAGTTTAAATAACTGTCTTGGTATGAGAGGGAGATTCTGTAGATTATTTACCTTGTGCTTAAGTCCGGTTCTAGGGGTAGGAGTACCTGCAAGGCAAAATTACGAGATTCAGATTTTGTTAGGCATGTTCAGTCAATATCTTACTACTGTTTTCTATTCATTAATCTAATCATCTGGGCACATCAGTTAACTTAGCCATCTTAATCAGCAATAATAACAGCAGAAGCTGTGACAGGTTGTCTTTCCATTTATTACTTGATGGGGCACTCCTGTTATAACTTGGATCGAAATCCTGGTTATCTTAAAATTACACATTAAATGTCATACAGTCAGCATCATGAATGTCAGTTACGTAAAATGATAGTTGAAGCAATATTGGTATGTTAGCTTATTATGTCATCTGTGAGAAAAGTCAAGGACAACTCATGAGGACACACAATAGCCAGCCTACCTTTACCAGCTTTTCAAAAGTAGGATCCTTCCACAAATATTTAACTACACAAGCTAGTTTCCGGCCAATGAAAGATCCGTTTGCAGGCCAAGAGACTTCTCCTTCTGCCAAGATTTCCACAATTGACTCATACGTCTCTCTGATGTTGGATCTTGTGAGAGATTCAATCTTTTCTCGAATCCTTCTGTAACGACTAAACAAAACTCAAATGGTTAATTACATGCCTAACTTTTCTGATAACAGCTATTCAAATCATAACAATGCTGATGGATTATGTAGTTACTTCCAGGGTGTTCCACTTTGGTGTCCATAGCAATATGCCGTAACTACATCTCGTACATCTTTATATTTGGCACATTGTTGGATCATATATCTTTTTCAACGTTTTACCCAAGCAAAAATCAGGTGACCTCAGGTTGTTGACATAAACATAGATGTAAACAGGTAAACAGCTAATTTGCTAATTATTCAAATTTCTCTGAAACGAGGAACCGCTGTAATCATGATATAATTACAATAACAATAACAAATTTGTTTATCGTCACGCATTAGGGTGGACTAAAACAACTTTCTCCTGAATTTCTCTGATTTGAATCTTGCATTCTGATCTTACATGGACAGAAGGTATTCTGTAAAAATTTCAGTAAAATCAATTAATATTTAGAGGTGCATGCCACAAAGCTGTTGAAGTTTAACATGCAATTGCTCGTTGGTAGACCACAAAATCATCAGTATTTCCAAATCTTGCTGTTACGGCGCGGCGTATTATTTAATTTGATCAAGTAACCTTTATCTTAGTATGTCCAGGATGCCCAATCGAATCCTGATATTCTTTCTGACTTACCAAGTTTCTTAGCAGATCAGCATAGATATTACGAGTACATAGGTTATTTATCAAGCCTTTTTTCATAAAAACAGGGAAATATTTCACAAACAAGGAATAATAAATAAAAGATATCAATTTGCCATGCCAATTTTATCATAGAGTAGGTCTGGGCAAGAAGGCCGGGTTAGGTGAGAGGCCCCACCAGGCTTATATCTAAACTTACATTTTTGGTGCGTTTTCTTATTGATAGGATTGATGCTAGAGGCTTTTCAGGTGGTGTCACAACTTTTCAGGATAAACAACAACAAACCATAGTAGAAATTAAAGAAACAAAAAATATGCATGGTTTTTGTAACTTTGAGTAATTCCTTGAAAGGGGTTGTCAGAAATAACTTTGGAAATATTTAAAAGTATAACGGATATCTGCATTGCTTCACTTCATGACCATCATATAAATATGATTTGGATCATGTTCTTTGCATTCTAGTTCAAAATATAGAGGTCAAATGAAAATATGCGTGTTTGGGGCGAGAGGCCCCACAATGGTATGGGGCATGAGCCATGAGGCCCCGTTCACCGGAGCCTCAAAGTTGCATCAGGAACCACTTAATATTTTGTACTTTCCCTTAAACCTTAATAGAAAAGCTAATTAAAATAGAAAAAAATTGGTCAAAATCGAAAAAGGGCAAAAAATTTTAAAAATTAAAAGTATAAACAGAAAAATTCTATTCGGCAAAAGTAAATAGAATGCCTTAAACAGGATAGAAGAACCCAAAGAAATAACTTTCTAACTGAATTCGCTCCCAAAAAGAATACCCATAGGATTATAATAGGGGGGCTTCTTGCCCGATGGGTGGGGTAGGAAGGCCATTTGCAATTTTTTTAACAAAATGGCTGTAACTCGTTTATCAAAATTGATAGACATTTGTTCACTAGTTATTTAAGTAGAGTCAAGTGATTCCTTCCTGACAGCATAAGCATTCAAATAATCGGCCATAAAAAGTAGGTCACATCACACCTCGAAGTCAAGGGGGGCTGCATGCCCAGCGCTACTCCATACTAAAAAAAGTCTGGAAAAAAACATTCACGTCTGAGAAAGATCTGAGATATTGACCAATTTTTCAGTTGCATAAATGAGGAATAAGATTATAAACTTCTTGGGTTTTGTGCCATCTCTAAATATATACCGATTTGGCTGAAATTGTGCATGTGTTTGTTGTACTCAGGTAGTCATCAATTTCCACTTTCAAATTGAGTGTTTTAGGAGATTTGATTTTGCCCATTGAAATGTGGACCACCACCACACATAAAAACAGGGAACATTATCCTTTGGTCATTGTGTGACACAACTAGAACATAATAAAGACAAAATAATTGTATTGTATTGTATTGTATTATACTATCAGTCATGCACTGCAATGCAGGCACGAAATTCGTGGTGAGCCTTCCACAATGATACAGCTCAGGGCAGCCATAGTGCGGCGCCCATGGGCAGAGACAAGGGGAACATTGCCCAAGGTTCCCATGCCTTAGCATTCTCCAGTGTTGGTGACCGCCGTATGATGATGAGTGATGAGAAGACTGTGAGTCTGGTACATACCCTATTAGTTCAGGGATGTCCAGGGTCTTTCAGTTGCCCCAGCACAGAACACTGGATACAACCCGCCTCCATTTAATGTCCCATGGGCTCGGACCAAATTGAGTTCCAGGAGTGGGAGTTGAACCCACAACCTCACAGCCAGTGGTAGCACAAACAAGCGCCTTTAACCATTAGGCCACGGGGAACCCATAGGGTGACAATGGAACCTAGGAATGTCACAGTCAAGTATCCCCTCACCCCAGCCTCCCAGTCGCAGAGATTATAGGAATGCGCCACCATTCCCAGCAAAGAAAAATAAGAACATGTAAAATTAAATTTTAAAATTAGGGGAGACTGGGGCTGGTTGTCACAAGGGCAGGTTTTTACAGTAAGTAAAACTTGAACATGCTTTATTTCTATTTGAAGCATGCAGGAGCACTGCCATTCTATATGAATGGCAAAAGGGAAGTGACTTAAACTTATCTGATGAATATGTACCTATATCATTCAAAATCTTGATGTCCTATTGGACATTTTTTAAAATTTAGCACTCGAGGCAGGTTGTCACACTTTCGAACAGGTTGTCACACTCTCGGGGCAGATTGTCACGCTTTTGGTTAAGAGCTAGGATGCAGGAAGTGGGACTCTGAAAGGCATCAGTAGCCACCAATTTTACAAGTTCAGGTATGTTATAGATGGAGCCACGTGCATAACAATTGAAAAATTTATTGCAAAAAGCTTTGCATTATAGATGACGCCACTTGTCCCATGTAAGAAAATATCACGAGCCAGTTCATTAAAGACCTATCGTGACGTCAATTGACCCGATCACTTTACTTAAATATATTATGTAAATAGCACAGCCATGAAATTCGCAGAGCACTAAAAAAGATTTTTTATGACTTATAGTGTTACCATAAATTTCATTAAATTTATTTCATAGTCAATGTATGACAAGCTGTTTCAAAAATTTAAAAGAAGGATATATAGAAAACAGAGATAAATTTAGACTAGAAACTATATTAGAAAGATAAAATAGATAAAGGATAGAATAGATAGATAGATAGGATAGAAATAAATGGGATTAAGGATAAATAGAATTGATAGATGATCAGCTAAATAGTAATAGGGAAGACAAAACTGAAAGTTGCCAAATTTATGTCTAGGCTAGATTGTTGATATTACATAATAGTGATAAAAAAACAATAACATGATCTGCATGTAGATTAATTGCTCACTGTTACATAATCATCAGTTGACAAAGATTATGTAACTTTAATTTTGTTATGTTTTCTTGTTGTCATATTTTGAATATGAATATGTCATGTTTTGTTAAATTCGAAACTAAATCATTGATAAGAAGCTGGACCTACTTGACCAAATTTCCTGCTGTCGACCATTGATGTTGAGACCATCACAGCACAGATTTTTGAAACCTCTCTTATGCTCATAATATAATTAAACATCCCTATAATGGTGTGCAATAAAACATAAGATATATATCTTTTCAGTAAGTAAAAGTACTGACAAATGCTAAATTTGACTGGTTGAGGCAGATGAGTACGTCACATTGTCAAGGCATTTCTGGATTATAACAGCTTTTAAACTGCTTTTAATTGGTCGTGCATTTACCTACGTTCAACTACATGTAGACCATTTAACTATACATGGACTCTCTCAGCCATAAGCAATCACTCATTTTACGTATGTATCAATCTAAAGGCAAAACAGCCTTTTTGACTTTTACTGTAAAGATTACTTACAGAACAGATTTGATTTTTTGATATTCATCGTCCTTTCTAGCTCCCTTCTTCTGGAAAAGCTGGATGTCAATTTCCTTGACTTTTTCTTTTAAACTCTTCCATTCTTACTTTTTGACCTTCTCATTCTTCTCTAAATTCTGTTGATTGGAAGCATCTGTTGGTTGAAAGTCTGAAATTGAATCCTGCCACAAAAGAATCCATGTGTAAGGAGTCACTTGGTCTTTATCTTTGTAATTGAGATTCTTCTCAGTTATCATTTGAGACAAGAGGTCCCAAGTAATGTCAGTTGTTGCAACAAATTTTGGCATCCTTTTCCACAAATCATCAAGCAAAAGTTTTTCCATGAGATTGTGAAGTGGAGTTTTTCCTTCCTCATCCACATGATCACAGACAGCTGGATTTGTCTCAATCACTTTCAGACAGTTTTTTACAGTGTGGTCCTTCATGGCTGCAGCATGACTGGAATGACCTTCAAAAATTTGACTTGGAACTCCCTTGATGACATCATTCAAGAAATTAGTATTGGAGACTCCCCATTTGCTGAAAGTTGCTTCAAGAAAGGCCCGAAGTGAGGGCAGCAATGATGAACAATTGTTAGCCAATTTGAACCATATATTGAAAATAGTCTTCTTTCTAAACAGATGAAATGGATTGGCTCCTTCTTGGATAAGAAGTGTTGTAAAATCAAACAAACACTTTTTTTCCCTCTCCTCTGAAGCATCGTCCAGTATGCTGGCAATCTCCTCCATTAAACTGCAAGAAATAATACATAATGGAAACAAACAACTAATGGGGATAAAACATACTTAGCATGGCACTGTAATACTTCTTCAGAGCAAATAGCTTGTCATTTCAGAATTTGCGTTGCGAACCATCAATCTAACGTTGTCTGAATTCACCCAATTAGCCAAATCTCAGTGCAACTGTCAAATCAATTATATGGATAGCACTAATAAAGGTCTGGCATTGGCAATCTAAAGGCTGATGAAGATGTTCATACATTGATCATAACTTGTATTTATTTATACTTACAATTGGTAAATATGTCATAATTTATATTCCCTGTTGATCAAAAAGATGTTTTTACTTTTGATTGCTTCAATTAGGGGAGAGCGGGGCCAGTTGAACCAAATTTTAGAAAATGCTCTCCTGTGTGCATACCTTTACAGCTTTCAAGGAGAACAAAGATGGAAAAGGTAGCTTGTAAAGTTTCCAATCATCCCAACTTTAGGTTTTTGCATATACGTTACCACGGCCGACATACGAGCCTCCAAAAAATAAAAAAAAATTGAACAAAATCCATTTACAAAGATAGGTAGTATTCAGTAAAAGTGTGGGGCTGTAGTCCTTTATTTTTGCTAACAAGTTTAGCTAGGAGCACAGCATGTTTTGGCTAAATCTGGCTTGTCTCACACATTTCTTTCTGCTCAAAGAATAGCCTGGGGACAGTTAAACCAGTCGACGGTTAAATTTTAATAATAATTGTTTTTATTAATTTTAATCCATTGTAATTGGTCTATTAGAAAAACAATTTTACTGAATAGTACCTCTCATTGTAAATGGATTTTGTCAAAAATTTGATTAAAATAAAAAATTTATAAACTCCCCCGGTTCAATGGTCCACTGTGACCTCCATGTATCTATATATAGCCTGGCTGTACCCTTGTTGTGGGACACCACTTTAAGGAGGTGGGTTTCCATCTACACAAAACCAATCATCTTATGAGGTTATGACATCCCTGCAGACCAAGTAATTGAAATGCTATGAAAGCTCCAATCTCAATGTGACAGACTACAATATACATGCGAAAAACTAAAAAAGTGTGATAGTTTCGTTACCATGTGTCTCAGAGCCAAAACATCTACATGGAAAAGACTAGCCTAATAAGGCCTAACACAAGGTTTTATATATGTTCCCATGCCTGCTCCACCCGGTTAAAAATCAAGGGTGGTTCAACTGGCCTGCCGGTTCAACTGGCCCCACTCTCCCCTATTGATTAATAAATTTTCCTTATATTGAAAAACCATTTTCCCGTTCACCTTATCAACTTTTTTTTTGGAAAATGCTCCTCCATGGCAGCAGCTAGCAGCATATTTTTGGGCTGTGTTTTTAGCAAAAATTTCAATATTTGATCAGCAAAATCACAAAAGATGCATCTTGTAAATCCGTCCAACATGTTGCTAAATCCGTCCACAAGGCATAATGCCCCAGTAAACACTCCCAGGTAGATTGGCTTGGGTCCCAGCTGGGCTTCCAAGTGGGCCCCATTGCGGCAGCCTACTTGGACGAAGCTTGGGGGGTTGTCACAGGGGCACGCAGTGGCCTTGAGTGGGCTTGGGCCTAAGATGGGGCCATGACAGGCCCCATGAAGGAAACATATATAATATATAGTTGGCACAGCCAAAGATTCGCGTGAGCCTGAATTTATGTAGTAGGCCTACCTGCATCATTTAGATCTCTTCAAGAGCTTTTAAACGACATCAAAAACTCATATGTGTAATAAAAATACCGTGCAAGCACGTAAACCCCGCTGGCTCTATGTGAAGCCATTGAGACCATTCGGATACTGTTACATGCATACAAAAGTAATAAATTCCAGTATTGTTTGCAAAGAAAAAAAATACCGTGCAAGCACGTAAACAACTCGGTTGCAAAGTGCGACAGACAACTCCAGTATCATGGCATGGCTGGGAGTGCAATACACATGAAGTAAAGACATCACCAAAAGTCCAAGAATGCACTTTAATTTGGTTGATTTTCCCTGAAACCATTATAAAATGTGCTAGCAGTTGTTTTTCATGACGGCCAAGAATTGTGTTCACTTGGGACCATGAATGGAGTGGAGAAAGTATGAAGGTTTTGTAGACTGTGGTAAACATATATATATATATGCCTTCTACCAGGGGATTTTAAAAATCCCGACAACTCATTGAATGATTCATTTGGTACATAGGTCCATGGACGCAGAATTGCAGATCAATGCATCACCTCTGCTCTGTTACTTCAAAGGAGGCTGAATACTTCCCATTTGAACTGTTTAAAGTGTTTTTGCAAACAATAACAATGCACTGCTCTTTTTTATTGTCTGCTGTCTGCGCTAATTCTTTTTCCTGACTTGTTTAAACAATGGGACCTTCAACAAAACACACTGCACCATGCACCCTCTTATCTCAGTGTTGACAGGTCATGCATTAACAGGATTTGAAAGGTATTTTTACCCAACTCTCTTCCCCTCCACTCAGATTGACAATTTATTGGTTTGTTTTCCCACATCATGACACATGACAGATAAGCACGTGCACTGTGAAGGATTTGCTGTAAAAACTTACTTGTTCTTGTTTACTGTGACAGTTCACATTACAACTTACTTGTTCTTGTTTACTGTGACAGTTCACATTGCCTAAGGTGGAGATCCACATTTCTGTAGACTTTCTGAACTGACAGCTTATACAGTCTGTCTTGAGATTAAACTGGAAACATGTTGAGTCGGATTATTGTTGACTGATAGGCCTGCAGGAGCATGTTTAAGCTATTTTGTACTTGCAGATCACTCAGCTGATCATTTTGTCGGTAATCGGATATTGGGCCCCTCCTACAATAAACTCTAAACTGGAGACAGTGCAGAGATTGGATCGATCGCCTTATGCTGTCCCACAGGGACGAAATGATCGCCTGTTGATCCGTTTATCCTGTCCATTTATCATGGCCGTTTATCATGACCGTTTATCACATCCGTTTATCACGTCCGTTTATCACGTCCGTTTATCACGTCCGTTGATCACGTCCGTTTATCATGTCCGTTTATCATGTCTGTTTATCACATCAGTTCATCATGTCTGTTTATCATGTCTGTTTATCCTGTCCGTTTATCATGTCCGTTTATCGCGTCAGTTTATCGCGTCCGTTTATCAAGTCCGTTTATCCTGTCCGTTTATCCGGTCCGTTTATCATTTTATCCTGTCCGTTTGTCATGCCCGTTTATCCTGTCCGTTCATTCTGTCCGTTTATCGTGTCCGTTTATCGTGTCCGTTTGTCGTGTCTGTTTATCCTGTACGTTTATCCTGTTCGTTTATCCTGTCTGTTTATCCTGTCCGTTTATCCTGTCCATTAATCCTGTCCATTTATCATGTCCATTTATCCTGGCAGTTTATCCTGTCCGTTTATCCTGTCCATTTATCATGTCCGTTTATCATGTCCGTTTATCATGTCCATTTATGTCTGTTTATCCTGTCTGCTTACTGTCCGTTTATCATGTCTGTTTATCCTGTCTGTTCATCATGGCTTTATCCTGGCTGTTTATCATGTCCATTTATCCTGTCTGTTTATCGTGTCCGTTCATCATGTCTGCTTATCCTGTCCGTGTATCCTATCAATCGTGTATCCTATCCGTGTATCCTATCCGTGTATCCTATCCATCCATGTATCCTATCCATCCGTGTATCCATTCCATCCGTGTATCCATTCCATCCGTGTATCCATTCCATCCGTGTGTCCGTCCGTCCGTGTGTCCGTCCGTGTGTCCGTCTGTGTGTCCGTCCGTGTGGCCGTCCGGCCGTCCGTGTGTCCGTCCGGCCGTCCATGTGTCCGTCCGTCTGTACGTCCGTGTCGGTGCGTCCGTGTCGGTGCGTCCGTGTCGGTGCGTCCGTGTCGGTGTGTCCGTCCGTGTGCCCGTCCGTGTGTCCGTCCGTGTGGCCGTCCGGCCGTGTGTCCGTCCAGCCGTCCGTGTGTCAGTATGTCCGTGTGTCCGTACGTCTGTGTGTCCGTCCATCCGTGTGTCCTTACGTCCGTCCGTCCATGGTCCGTCCGGGTCCGTCCGTCAATGCGTCCATCCTTCTGTCTGTCCATCCTTCTGTCCGTGCGTCCGTGTCCGTGCGTCCGTGTCGGTGCGTCCATCCGTGTGTCCGCCGTGTGTCCGTCCGTGTGTCCATCCGTCCGTCCCTGTGTCCGTCCGTCCGTGTGTCCGTCTTCTTCAGATTCTGACAGGTCTGAAGATTTTATTGACACTGACATCACTATTTTGGAGCATGTAGAAGAAATATATAATTCCAGTAATTTTTGACAGTGTACATGAGATTCTTGGTAGC
This sequence comes from Platynereis dumerilii, assembly GCA_026936325.1. NCBI lineage: Eukaryota > Metazoa > Annelida > Polychaeta > Phyllodocida > Nereididae > Platynereis > Platynereis dumerilii. The sequence goes on from JAPTHN010000034.1 coordinate 3,665,453, forward strand.
AATAACTTGGAGAACACATGTTAAAAACATTTATTTCAAAGCATCGTTTCGTGTGGATTTCAGAAATGCACATGACTTGCTAGAAATGCCTGGAAACTTGTCATTCCCATCTGCATGACGAAATAAGATAACAGGCAAAATTTGAATGAAATATGAGCAACACAAAGTGAGTTATGCTTGACGAAATCCCCAGCACATTGAGGACTGCAGTACCCCGTAGGCTATTACATAGCCAGCGGGGTAAAAACTCACTGCACAAAGAAGCTATCTAGTTAACTAACTAAATCACAGGATCGCCACAGTAGCATGCACAACACAAGACGCCATCTGGCGGAAAATGACGGAAACTATCGTCGATGTTTCTTGAAGAAAATTGAGAAAACTGATACTTTTTCCTCTTAAATTCACTTATTACGCACTAAGGAGTGATTATAACACCCAATGAAAATATTCTGCACACAACCCTCAGATAGATGTTATGTTACATGTATATGCAAACATTGTGAAAGATAAAGAGAAATTTCCTGGAAAAGGCAATGCTAATGATTGCCACTGATATTATTGTAAATTAGCGGCTAATATTGGCATAACTTTGCAGGGTTGCAAAAAAATCCGATTTAAATCAAAAAAATCAAAAAAATCGGATTTATTTGATTTAAATCGGATTTTTTTGATTTTAATCCGATTTAAATCAAGCAGTCTTATTTTTTCAAATATAATATTTTTCGAAGAAATTGAAGTCATAATAAATGATAGACTGTTCTTAATTAGGTCTTCTGTAATGGGAAAAATTTCTTTCACCCCCCAAAAGTCATGTAATCAAGTTGAAATTTGAAGTTGTAGATTGTTACTACAGGGGAACAAGAAGTGCAACGAAATGACAATGTGTTTGGTGTTCAAGTGGCTTTGCCACATCACAAATTTTCATACATGACTGAGCAAATTCTGAGTATCACACTTCAGGATTATTCCCGTTAATATGAAACAACACCCTCTTTTACAATAATCTAATAATTATGTTTTGTTGTGAAGCAACTGCCATCAACAAGTGTTACCTGTTGGGAGTGCACATTGCATGCACTTGACACTCATTGTGAACTGGGGAGGGGGGGATGGGTTTATTTCTCAAAAGGGCATTGTTTGATTCAGAAACAAATATTTCAATACATTGCAAACTCGAAATAAATAATTACCAAACACAAGAATTCAAAAAGTGGTAAAATCCCATATCCAATTTTTTTTACACAACTTTTTTCATATATCTTGCCAAATGGTAATTAATTTAAATATTCTCATTAAAATGTAATTAAATAACCTCTTCCTCCTGCCCTGTGTGTAGGGGGTTAGCTCAGTTTGCAGTGCTATTTATGGGCTTCCAATCTATGGGTCACAAGTTTGATCCAAGATCTTGGCAGGTCAACCGCTGGACCTATCTTGGACAGCAGTTACAACCATCTTTTGCCTGATTGCCATGACACCTCCCCTAATTTGCATGTACCAGAGTAATAATAATATTTGGGGAGCAAAAGCCCCCCCCTCAGAAATTATTTATTTCAAGACAGTCTGGAAAGAATACAAAATAAACTCTTCATATTTTTATTGAAAAAAAAAATTTCCAAGCCCCCCCCCCTTTCTGAGACCTGATGGTTGTCCCCTTACCAATCATAAAAACATGTATGGATTAAATAAAAGTGTTGTCTCCAGCTTCCGAAATATTTACACTTAGTGCTCACTGGTGCATGGAAAAATTGCTTGTCACAAGAGCACTTGAACAACTGACCACATGATCATTTCGTTGCACTTCTTGTTCCCCTGTAGGATTTTTTTTTTACTTTTCCCAGCTGCAATAAATTCCCTCAAAATATGAATTTAACGTCAATTCAAGTGTGGTATTTTGTCAACTTTTTGGACCTACTATTGCTAGGAATGACCGATGAAATAGGAAAAGTTTACGTGGCTTCCAAAAGAGACTTAACAGGGTTTAATCCTATTCCGAAGACACAATTTTTGAATACTTGGAGCCACTGTCCATAGAATATCATACTTTGGAGCAAAGGAATGATTGAAATTACTGTCGATGACCACAGAATCAGTATTTTATAATTAATATTGTTTGTTATTGTTGTTTTCTCGTTTAATGAGTGCTACTTTTGGCATGAGATTAGGATTGTTGTTTAAACTGGATTAAAGTAAGCCAAATCCACCCTGGTATCTCCATCGTAGCAGTGATTCCTTGCCAATTCAAGTGTGAAGGTGTCAACTGATCCATTATAGCATTTATATGCAAACTATTTGCAGTTTTCTAACATATAGTGGTTTTCAATAAAAATCATCGATTAAAATCACTGATTTAAATCACGATTTAAATCAAATGATTTAAATCAAATGATTTTAATCATGCAACCCTGCTTTTTAGTCACCCAAAATCGTTTAGTGAGTGTCTACTATTTTAATGTTTTTAAGTACTAACTGAATTTTTTTCACCATTATTATATAAAGTTACAAGAGAAAAGACACAATAAAACAGATTGTCTGGTGCATTACATAATGTTGAGATCCCAGAACCTGACCTGGCAAAGTGCAGAGGAAGTGAGCCAAAACAAACCAGTCAGGAGTAAGGAGGTGTGAGACATAGGACTCTTTATGTACCCGGCACATTTTTACTGCTACCATACTGTGTACCAAATTCATAGGCGTAGGAGGCAGGGGGCTGGGGGGCTTGGGGGCTGCAGCCCTCCCAAAAATTTTGGGAAGTCGATTTTTCATGCAGTTTCGGGGAGGCAATTTTTTTTAAAGTTTTAATTTTTTTGGGCAATTTGGGCAGCCTATGACCAAATTGTATTTGTGAAAAAGAAAACTTATATAAAACTAAAATTCTGTGAACTTAAGACATCTTCCAAGGTTCTAACACAATCTTTAAAGCAAGTAATGTCAGTTTCAATCACCTTTTGTGAATTCAGTTCAAATAACTGTCTTGGTACAAGAGGGAGATTCTGAAGATTATTTACCTTGTGCTCAGACCATGTTCAAGTGGAAGAAGTACCTGCAAGGCAAAATTACGAGATTCAGATTTTGTTAGGCATGGTCAGTCAATATCTTACTAGTGTTTTCTATTCATTAATCTAATTAATCATCTGAAACATCAGTTATCTTAGCCATCTTAATCAGCAATAATAACAGCAGAAGCTGTGACAGGCTGTCTTCCATTTATTACTTGTTTGGGCGGGCACTCCTGTTATAACTTGGATCGAAATCCTGGTTATCTTAAAATTACACATCAAATGTCATACAGTCAGTATCACGAATGTCATTACGTAAAATGATAGTTGAAGCAATATTGGTATGTTAGCTTATTATGTCATCTGTGAGAAAAGTCAAAGACAACTCAAGAAGACACAAAATTTCCAGCATACCTTTACCAGCTTTGCAAAATTAGGCTCCTCACAATAATATTCAACTATCCAAGCTAGTCTCAAGCCAATGGAAGATCCGTTTGCAGGGCAAGAGACTTCTCCTTCAGCCAAGATTTCCAGAATTGCCTCATACGTCTTTGTGATGTTGTATGTTGTGAGAGATTTAATCTTTCTCTCGATCCTTCTGTAACGACTAATCAAAAGTCAAATGGTTAATTAAATACCTAACTTTTCTGATAATATCTATTCAAATCATTATTATGTAGTAACTTACGGTGTTCCACCTTGGTGTCCTTAGCAATATGCCGTAACTACATCTCGTACATCTTTATATTTGGCACATTGTTGGATCACGCATTTGGGTGGACTAAAACAACTTTCTCCTGAATTTCTCTGATCTGAATCTTGCATTCTGATCTCATAGTGATAGTAGGTATTCTGTAAAGAATTCAGCAAAATCAGTTAATATTTCGAGGTGGCAAAAATCCGTTGAAGTTTAACATGCAATTGCCTATCAGAAGACCCCAAAATCATCAGTATTTCCAAGTCTCGCTGTTGCGGCATATTATGTATCCGTTTACTATACATTTAACTGCAAGCCGAATTTTACATAGAATCTGTAGATCTAGTAGCTTCAACTTAATGCTCAATCTATTTCAATATAAATTGAATATGCTGTGATAAGTTTTTCCAAAGTGCACAGAAAAAAAATTCCCTCTCCCTTTATCAAAATCTTTTGTGCACATTCACAAGTTGACTTCACTAAATTAAGTGCAACTCCCTTTTTCTGCCTATGACCTTTTTCTGCCTATGACTGAACACAGCGCTCCTGAATAAATTTGAAGATTAAAAAAATTCAACAAGAAAACCGAAAGTGCAGGCTTCTAGAGCAGGGTCAGGAGTACATTTCAAGACAAAAACCAAAAAATTCTGTTGGGAAAATTTTGAGTTATATTCATTTTAAATTTTTTGCTTATCACACCTATATTTCCATGCAGAAATTTGGGCAAAGAAAACAGTTTCAGACATTTAGGATGTTTGGGGAGACAAATGTTGATGGTAAGACATTATTCTTTAATCTACATTACCATTGAATCTGTGTTAGATATATTTAGACAAAAAATATTGTGTAGGGTGTGATAAACACATGTGACTGCATGTCTGGGATTAACACACCTGCAAGTAAGTTTGCAGTTTTTAAATATTGCATCTGTTAATTCCTTTGAATGATTTATTGTATTCAGGCCAGGCTTAGCAATTTTCATTGTATATTACATAATATACATGTGTGAGTATTTCATGCATTTTCTCATTGCAAAATTTTGTGTTATTTATTTTCATATATGTCTGTGAGATTTTATCCATATCTTCAAATGCCACCATATGTAGAATTTAAAAGAACAATACCTTAGCATAATAATCAGCCTCTACTAGATATCATTTATAGTGATTATTTGACCCATCATTGCTCAATTGTCTACCTTTGCTGTTGTTTGCACATGAGTGACTCTCCTTCGTTGTCATATTGAGTTACAGTATCAATTTTCAAGCTATTTAGCATCTCACGTTTATATTATGATGGCTTGGATGAGTGAATCAGTTCATTAAATGAGTTTTTTTGTCCGTCAGTAATATTCATGAACTCACTTCATGGATGACCAAAAGCCACTCTGCCACAGTTTGGGCTTATTTCTTAACATTTATCCAAAGTTTATATGATATATTGGTGCAATTTATATGATATATTGGGGCAATTTATAAGGCTTGTAGCATGGGAATGTGTACATTCACCTTCAGTGTGCTTCTAGAGCATGCAGTTGTGCTTGAAAGTTTCTGAACCCCTGACACTTTTAACCTAATTTGTGCACAGCTCTCTAACAAACACAGGCATAGTTTAGAAATTGGGTCTGTAATAAAACTGAACACCATCTTTTATGTGTAAACAACTATTCATAACAAATAATGACATTTAGAAATGATTTTATGATGAAAGTCTCCAAAACTGTGTGTTCAAAAGTTTCTGAACCCTCCTGAAATGTATACAATCAACATTTTTCAATAACTTGTATGGTTCCCTATTGTTGAAATAAATGCTTTCAAACACTTCTTTTGGCTACGGACCAACAATTGATAAATTATCTGTGGGATTTTTTACCATTCTTCACGAGAGCATTTTCTTAACCCTGGTAAGCTGGTGGGTCATCTGACGCGGACTGCTTTGTCATATCTGACCAAGTCATATCTAGTGGGATCTGATCAGGAAACTGTCCACAACATTCCAGAACCCTAAATTTGAAGAATTTAAACAATTTTGGGTAATTAGTCTGTTGGAAGAGCCACTTGTGGCCAAGTTTCAGGCCTATAAGTGAAAGCTTTATGTTTTCTAGGTGGATATCTTCTCAGAAACCATTATGCTATCAACAATAGTTCATTCTCCTGTCCCATTTGTAGCAAAACAACCCCATACTATGATGGAGTCACCGTTATCTTTCACAGTTCAGAAGATGTTCTGTTCCTTGAAAGCAACACCTTCAGGATGCCAGATACAGTGCACGCAAAAGCAAATTGACTTTGGTCAGACAATTTGTCTGACGGAAAAACAGCTCTGGTCAGACAATTTTCATTTTTGTCAGACAAGCAGTCATGCGAAATGCAAAATATAATAATTTTCAAAAATCACGTTGTATTTGGCATGCCGTCTTTTGGCCAATAATATAGTCCGTTGGCCACCATAACCCCCCCCTCCCCCCCTTGGGAATTTGAAGACACATACAATCGGAAAGCTAATATTCCAGAGAACACATTTTTGCTTGTTGTAGGGGGGGATGATAATCCTGAAAATCTGCGGGGACGCCTTCAAAAGTTGCTCATTGCCAGCAGAATCAAGAAAAATTTTACCAAATTGAATTTCATAGCTCATTCTGCCTGCTACTGGCCAACATGTAAAACCGCATCTTTTCAAATGTCGAAAATCGTATTTTCCATCAGAACTTGAAAAGTATTGATTTTAAGTCATATAAGTGTATTGACATTGAATTGAAAATGGGATATTCTGAACATTTTGGTGTATATAGTGACTTTCTAGGTGCAGTGGTTCTTGAGATATGGCCATTTAGGGTGCATTTTCAAAGAAGTTTCATGAAAATCACAAAGCATCAAGTGTTGTTTAAAACTGTGAATGACAAGAATTTACATCAATAATCATGTGGATCATTGAAAATTTATATTATGACTTCATCAGGAAATAGAACAATACTCTAGATGTTGAATTGCAAATAAGTATCAATCAGTATCACTTGTATCAGCAACCTGCACATTGGAGATTGCCAATACTGACGGCTTGAAGTAAAGGGTGATGAGAAGACATTGGTGATGGCTCTATCAGAGGTGTATAGATAGGACAGTGTCTCTGCCACTTTTTTGCTGTGCTTTCATAAACAGAATGTTGAATTATTTGCCTAAAGTGGTGATCAAAATTGAAAAGAATTGATTTTAAGTCATATGAATTTCATGACATGGAATAGGAAATTTGGCATCGGAACATTTTGGTGGATTTCAACTTTCTGGGTGCAGTGGTTCGTGAGACAATGGCTTATTATCCTTCCAAAAAGTATGTAGAAAGTGATTTTTTTTCTTGTAATGTTGAAGTGTGACATCATATGGCAGTTCCCATAGGTTAGCATTGAAAATCAGGTGTTCCATGTGAGGTCACAGGTTGTTCAGCCAATCATGGCTCAGTCTGCATAGTATGTCATATCAAATCTGTGAGGTAGTATACCAGCATATGACTTCAAGCCATGTGTGTAGAAATGAAACACTGAAAGGTGTGACCAGCAGGGGCGTATCTACAATGAAGAAATGACCTGGGGGCGAATGACATTTGGTGAAAATGCAGTGCTCTGCATTTCCTTTCTCTTCCATGATAATTTTGGGCATGAGGTGAGGGGCTTGCCCCTCAACCCTGAACCAAGGGCAATGCCCTTAGGGCATACAAAAATAATGATCACAGTTTCAAAAATATGTAATACATAAGAGTGAATCCATCCAACAAAAAATGTGCAACTGTGTATCCCCTTCTTGGGACACCCTAGCTGTGCCACTAGCAACAAACTATAAACAACATTCAGATTAGACAGTTTATGAGTGGCACGAGTAACAGTTATTTATTGACTTTCACAGTTTGTAATCTTCTTCTTTTACTCAGCTATGCTTGATAAAACATTCATACCATGTCACATACCATATATGGCTATTCTCCACACTACATCATATGCCAACACTGCATCACACTCCTCACCACAGCCAATCACCATAGCTCACCATGTTCAAACAGTGTGAGGTCACAAACCAACTTTGCAAGATTTTTCAAATTCTACATACTTTTTGGAAGGATAATAAGTTATGACAATGGCTTAAATTATGACTGGGAATGGGTGTAGGGCTGGGTGATTTTGCTGTGGCATGGATAATTTGTCATTAGGTATATCAGAGCCAAATTTTGATCATTATAATAGTGTCACCGTTACTGCTGACTTTATATTTTCCCAAAAAATGTCGTCAGAGACTATAGATCAATGATTCTGATGGTTTTGTTCCCTTCTACACATACAAGTCTTTATATAGACTTTTATTTGACAGTGGAATATTACATAGATACATTATATATGATTGTGATTACCATTTTGCAAATAGTTTCAAAATATTGTGGCAGACCTTCACTTGCTTATCACACACAAAAATATCATGCATTTGTCAATGTTGAATGTTGCATTATACCAGTCCAATAGGCCTATTTGCACGGTGAAAAAAAAAGATTGTCTGATATCAGACAATAGTTGTACAATATAATATGTCTGATCTTTAGATTGTCTGAAACGGACAATTGAGTTGTTTTTTTGTTTTTTTTCTGTGTCCGAAAGGATTTAGGCACTTCCTTGAATAAATACCATTTCCAAATGGACCTGGATTAATTTCCAATATTGACATTTTTATTTTGTTGCACTTCTACTTCAGAATCTACGGATTCGTCCTACCCATGCATGCTCCAATTTTCTGCTCCATAACTAATGATTTTTTTGCTAATTTTCAGTTAGTTCTTGTATTTGTGATGCCATTATGAAATAACTCCTGTAAAATTTAAATTCCAAGTGGTCAATGTCAGTACAATTTGTGATTTTTTTTTACTTGTCAGAAGCACAGAATAATATTATTTAATATTAATGCACGCTTTAACTTCAGGGTTTAGTCATTTGTTTGCAGCACTTTTGCAATTCATTATTGCCAATTAGAAGTATTTAAGTGCACATCATTCATAAATAACAGACATTCATTAAAGTACAAGGTTTACTATAATATCCTGATTTAGCTAGATTATTTCAGTTGGATCCCTACTGATTAGCACATCAGTAAAACATTCATATGAGTGTACTAAGGCTTTATTTAACATGATTCTACAGTCTACATATGATGTAGTGTCATTGATTCTTGAAAATGACTAGTCATAATGTATGCCATTATTTTCACACTGTCTTTGATAGTTGCGTAACCATTGTAATTCAAAAGAATAAAATAAATATTTAACTGATCTTTGTAGTTGTCACAGACTATAAGTGTTGGTATGCAAATGAAAGCTCTCTTTACACTCTGTTTAATGGTGTTATTTTCAACTTCCTATCCTTTAATTTGTCAAAATTAACAAAGATCGCGAATAGGCGAAAGTTAACAAAAACGTCGTTTTTCCTGTCATACAAAAGTGCCAGTAGCAGCTAGTAGCAGACAGACAGACAGACAGACAAATTCTTTATTGACCTGTGTAAAAAATATACACCCAGCCCTATATGGGCTTACAAGTCATCAAAATAATTCAAAAGTAACTTTAACAACAAATTTTCTGGAAACTACAATATTAAAACATTTACAATCACATATTTACAATATTAAAACATTTACAATCACATATTTACATTATTTAAACAACAAACTTCTTCTTCTGTGGAAAGCTTTAAACAAATATTCTGCAGTAAATTTAACTAAATCCTTGGACATCAACAACTTAAATTTTTCTTGCAATGATAAAAAGTAAAAATCTACACAATAATCTAAAACACGAGTTAAAAGTAAATTACGTAAATCGTTATAAGTATTACAATGGAACAAAAAATGATTTTCATCTTCTAGAACATGATGGGAACAAAATTCACAAACTCTATATTCTAATGGTATATCATTGTAACGTCCTGTCTCTATTGCTAATGGTAAAACACCGAACCTAAATTGTGAAAGAACAGACAAATGACCTCTATCATAAATTTTATATACATAATCAGGTTCGAAATCCAGAAATTTCAGTTTGGATGGACTTTTAAAATAATAAAGATTGATTTGAAGGCGTCCCCGCATGGACCCAGCAAAAAAGCCACTTTATCATCCCCCCCTACTTGTTGGACGTTATATAACCTCAACGACTGGCGGCCATGATGGATAATTCCAAGATGGCCACCAATTAACCGTTTCGCCCATATCTCTGGATCTAATTGGCCTAGAACAATGATTTTTGCGTCTAAATATATGTTTTCATGGGTCAGGAATTCATTTAGATTGGTTTTGATACTCTCCCTGGAAGTTAAGTGCAGTTTAACCTCTTTTTTCAAATTGGCGGCCATTTATTTTGCCTCAATCATCGATATCATAATACCAAGGATCTTTGGTGTTATACTATCTATTTTAATACACTGAACTATTACTATATATTACTTAATATTTTATAAATAAATATTAAGGACATAGAAAGGGTATTGTTTCATTTTGGACCGAGGATCTGGACACCCAAATCATAGCCAGGCCAAAGTATAGCAGTAGTTAGATTTAAGCAAAAATTTGCAATACTCCAAATTTTCAAAGTGTGGCTGGGGTGTCTAGACACTTGGTCCAAAATTAAACTGTAGTTATCAAATAGCCTGTTAAATATACTAAATTACCATATAAAACTCAATAAGGCTGGCCATTTTAATGACCACCTTTAGGCCAGTTCTAAGTTGGAAGTTGTTGAAATCTAGTAAAAATCTGCTATAGTCCTTATTTTACATAGTGTGGCTGGAGTGTGCAGACCCTTGGTCCAAAATGGAACTATGTGAGCCAGATAGCCTGATAAATATACTAAATTGCCATATATACATTTCAATATGCCTACAATTGCCTACCCATTGTTATGACCACTTTTAAGCCTATTCATAGTTAAGGAGTTGTTGCATTTTAGCAAAAATCTGTGATAGTTCAAATTTTACGAAGTGTGGCTGGAGTGTCTATACCCTTGGTCCAAAATGAAACTACAATATGTATATGTGCCAGATAGCCTGGCAAATAAGCTAAATTACCATATACAATTCAATATGATTAGCCATTTTTATGACCACTTTTAAGCCAGTTCATAGTTTGGAAGTTGTTGAAATTTATCAAAAATCTACGATTGTCCAAATTTTACAAAGCTTGACTAGAGTGTCGGCGGACATGTTTGTAAGAAAAAATGTTTGGTTGCCAACCTGCAATATGGCTGCCATAACCAAGTTAAAAACATGAAAATACCTGTTTTAAAACCCCTGAAAACATAGTTAACAGAATATAGAGTATTACAAATATCTACAATTGTTTTCATAAAGATACACAGAATCCTGGAAGATATATTCACAGCAGAATCCATGTCGTTCATCCCCTATATCGGAAAATTTGACTTAATCGTACATAAATGCAATAATGAATAATTGACTGCAGGTAAGCTATTGTTGCTGTTACATGGTTGTGTTATACATCATTTTAAAGCTATGAATATACAGAATGATGTGAAAGAAACTTCAGGATGCTTCTGACCCCTGGTGACCCGTACGGGGAACTTTTGTGAAATAAAATAAAATTTTCTTTTTAATTTCGAGTTATGGCCGCATGTTTTCCACTCTGTTGACCAAAATAGATATCCTAATCAATCAATTTTTGCACTAAATAGATAGAGGAATTACATACCTTCAAAATGGTACCATTTAAGCATCTATAGGGGAGACCAGGGCACAGTGAGACACTTTTTATATTTTCAAGTGTTCCAAAATGATGGCAGTAACGAGTTAAATGAGATCAGGTCTACATTTTAGGTAATGACGTTGGGTATATTGTCAAGTAGTTTCAGGTTCCTACCTTTTACAGGTTTGGAGAAATTTTGAGTTACGTCCATGCTCGTTAAGTGTCTCACTGTGCCCCGTGGGCGGGGCACAGTGAGACAGCAGGCGGGCCACAGTGAGACAGGGCATCTGCTGCCATAACCGCCGATCCTCAGGACCTGCAGAATTGTTGCTACAGAAGTAATCTTATAAAAGCAGCTGGGTAGGTGATTTTTTTAGGTCCGTTTTTGAGCATGTTTCGAAACTTCATCGCACAGGACACATGCACGACTTATTTAACCTGCCGCACCTGTTACATACTAATCAAAATTCATTCTGATGCTTCTCTTTGAATATGACTCGCTAAAATCAGGAGTTTATTGCAGGCATTTTGTTTTTAATAGTGAATTGTAAGCTATGCGTTACATTCAGGTCGTTTCGAGTGTATTTTACCATGTCTCACTGTGCCCCACGCAGCTCTCTTCATAAAATTTTTGAATCCTGCGGACCAGATACCTGTATTGTGGTTCATTATCTCACTAAACTAAGGCAAATAATCAAGGTTTGAATTCCTGGCAATTGATTTGCGTTATACCATTTTTCTTTGGAATTATAACAAAAAGTCGTTTAGCAAAATTATTTACTTTTATCGGCTAAAAACCTAAATATTGAAATTCCACTCTCGATATGCTGTGTAGGCATTCCGGATATAGGTCAGACTCTCACTTACTTACTTTTTGTACTACACCAAAGAGGGTTGATCTGTAAAAAGTACCTGCCAGACGCTACGGGCTTTGTCTCACTGTGCCCACTGTCTCACTGTGCCCCGCTCTCCCCTACATGGATTAGTTTATGAATAACAGTATATTTTCTGAACATAGCGGCACTCGGTTTGGAGAAAATTTATTTTCAACCTTCCCGCACTCATATAGCTCCTGCTGGTTATCGTTGAGGTCTAAGATTGACCAACAAGCAAATTTTGTAACTTAAGATATATATCTTTCAAAATATATGGGTCTCCGAAATTCCCAAGGAGGGGGAGGGTTTCGATATCTGGCCCACGGACTAATAGTATGCAGGCCTATATAATATGTAGCTAGCCTATACATTTAAAATGGCTGAAAACACACAACATGATATATATGATTAGTATAGGTTATTTACTATGGGAGAGGGAATATGTGATTTATCATCCCAGGGCTTTAGCCCGAGGTGTGATAAACACATATTCCTGATCCCATGGTGAATAACTGGCTTATATTGTGAGACAAACACTCAAACACTCAAACATGAGAGGATAACTGGACAACAAAGAATATAGAAATTATTTCCCTGTAATACTGGCATGTGATTGGCTGACAGAGGTGTCGAATGGTATAATCAAATGATCTATTTTAGATTTGTCAATGAACAAATTTGGTTAACATAGCTTCTGGCCTGCAGAAAGGTGTCAGAACTTTGCATCTGGCCTTTAGTGAAAGGTCAATTTCTGTGACGCAATTTTCTTCCTTAGTAGATTGTAATTAGTACATGCAACTGGTCATTAGAAAGTGCTTGTGTCACACTTTGTTCTGCCAAATGATCAACAATTGCAATTTAATCAATAGAGGTCAATATATATAAAATACTTTATTCACACACAATTTACAATTGGTGTACTCATGTAAATAAATAAAATTAACAATAAAAACAGCAGTAAAAACTGTACATAAAAAAGATAAAATGCATTGTAGTTCAGTAGCATTAAAACCTGCAATGTTAGCTTTCCCTTCAAGGGAATCTTTAACCTCAACAATTTGGCTAACAACTTGAACAGAACTGTCATACCTTGAAATAAACATATTCTTGAGCTCACTCTTGCTCATCTCTAGCATATGCGTATTATGACATTTAAGATACTTTGCAATAACACGTAAATTAGCACCAATAACAGAGTTTGCATCATTAATAAATCTCTTCGATATATATTTCACTTTGACATTAGCATTGTTTACCATAATTTGGACTAGACTGACATATCGACAATAAATTTCTTCTAAAGCACTACATGTACCATTAAGAAGAGGTAATAATTTTGTATGTGTTGTGTACGGCAAGTTAAACATCCGCCTCACACACCTGTTCCACATAGTTTGAAAATAATTTACATTTTTATCCTGAAAATTCCAACATTGAGCACCATAGAAATGTGAACATTTTGTATTAAATAATTTTGTAACAACATCTCTATTACATTTGCCTAGAGTGGCTAACATATGGTTGACTCTATAAACAAGGTCACTTTTCTTCATCCTTATTTCTGTACTTTCTGACATGTCGCCATCAAGATAATTTCCTAGATGTTTAGTCAACCCAGGTAAGGGTATTTCCATTGAGCTTAACTTGACTAACATCATCATTATTTTTTCTTACTAAATACCATACAGACTGACTTGATAGCATAATGAATTATGAGAAATATCAAGATATATGCACTAAGAAAATGTGAAGCTTTCAATTATTAGCCTGAAACTTGGCCGCAAATGGGTCTTCCAGCAGACTAATTACCCAGTGTATACAAGCAAATCCACTAAAATTGGTTAAATCCGTCAAATTTAGGGTTCTAGAATGGCCTGGACAGTTTCCTGATCAGAACCCACTAGATATGGCTAGGTCAGATTTAACAAAGCAGTCCACGTCAGACGACCCACCAGCTTACGAGGGTTAAGAAAATGCTCTCTTGAAGAATGGTAAAAAATCCCACAGATAATCTGCCAATTGTTGGTCCATAGCCATAAGAAGTGTTTGAAAGCATTTATTTCAGCAATAGGGAACCATACAAGTTGTTGATTGTACATGTTTGAGAAGGGTGCCGAAAGTTTTGAACACACAGTTTTGGAGACTTTCATCATAAAATCATTTCTTAATGTCATTATTTGTTATGAATAGTTGTTTACACATTAAAAAAATGGTGTTCAGTTTATTTGAACCCAATCTCTAAGCTACAGTACAACCCAATAAATTTTCCGAAATCCCATGCCCTCAGGAAGATGCCCTCACTTCCAACCACTCACGTCTATGCTGAGGCAATCACTCAGGGACTGCACTGGAAATAAGTCAGTAGACTTTAGTGTGTCATCCCGGGATCACCTTCACTCATCCCTTCATATCATTTTGTGTGACTGGTGCTAATTAAACACAACAACAGTGGGAACAGTTGAATGTAATATTGTTCAATGTCTTGCAATGATGTCGGTACATTAGTTCCTCCTCTAAAGTCAATTAAATGTAACATTATGTCATAATAATTAAACTAATGAAGCTAATCATAAAAGGCAGTTTTAGATATTTTTCATTTATTTAACCAATTTAGTGACATTTTTACTGCATGCACCCAAGTTATATATATGGCATTAATGAAATATATTTAAATTTAGATATTTGTCATTAATTGGGTATGCTGCAAATGTTGTTAGAATATCATGAAGATTGTTTTAATTTGGATCATCTATATTCCTTTTTTAAAATTCAGTTTGAGAATTAGTGTAATTCAGGTAAAATAACCCAGTTCTATTTTTGTAAGACAATGTGAGTCAAACACATAACAAGCTTTGGACTTGGCCAAAATCATGGAATATCTATGACTTGTGTTGTCATCTATATAACTACAATGACTTTTTTCCATATCAAGTTTTAAATAAATTATTCATTCAGTAAAAATTTAATAATACTTGAAGCAACTCAAGGAAACACCAAATGTTTTGTTTTTGATTTGACCACATATCTGCCATTTGCTTTTTTTCACACCTTTCGGCGCAAATCAAAACATCATGATTTACAGGCTAAAACTGGCCTAATCATTAAAGATAGAGCATTTCTACGTCCGCCATCGTATTTGGCATCTTCTAAATGATATATCTACGTTTTTAAATTATGTTTCTAGCCGTATTTTAACCATAATTAGAACGGTTTCCGTTTTAACCTTTTTCTGGTTAAATCGACGCTTCTACGGAAATCGGAACACAATATTTACTTATACTGACCTTATTATCCAAGATACTGTATTTGAACCTAGGTCATTGTATGCAGCTACTTCAAAAGTATATACATACGTTTTTAAATTATGTTTCTAACTCAATTTTAACCATAACTAGAGCCGTTTCCGTTTTAACCATTTTTTGGTTAAATTGACACTTTTACGGAAATTGGAATATAACATAGTCTACGTGCTCACCCTGCTTTATCTTAATTCTAACAGGTGTGATTTTAATTATAATACTATGTTATAATTCCATCTAACGAAAAATGTTCTCAGCTGAACGAAATAACCATCTCTATACTTGCAATAAATTCATATTGTATTTAATGTTTTCCTTAATCTGCCATGCCAAGCTTTGATATGTGTTTTAACGAATTCTTGGCATTAAGAAAAATGTATTTAAATAAAATAAAACCTTATTACCTTTTAAAAAGATTGCATCCTATAAAACTATATACTTAGTTCAGTTATAAAAATTTTTTTGGCAATTTGTAGCCTGCAAATGACATTGAATGCATGATTATTTTCATTCAAAATGTCATATTGGCATTACAGAGGTTTAATTAATGAAAATGGCATGAATTGCAATTAACCAAATTGCCATTTCAGAATCACTCATAACTGGGATGACAATTTAATGTGTTTGATAAAACTGTTAAATCAGGTAATTGCAGCATATTGCAATAGACGGGGACACCAGTCAGTTGGAAGCAGGCTTGTTTGCTCAGAAGCGCAAGAGCATGCTAACGAGTGCAAAGTAGGGGATGTGCTTGGGTGTCTAGAGGTGTGCAAATTAGAGCATCAGCTCGGAAAATTTATTGGGTTGTACTGTATTCCTGTCTTTGTTAGAAAGTTGTGCCCAAATAAAGTAGAATGTGTCAGGGGTTCAGAAACTTTCAAGCACAACTGTATATGTTTTTCAATATCTATCATTATTTCTTGGAAATTGTTTCAGTTAATAGCTTGTTTAATAATGGTCAATCTGATATATAGTTTGTTAAGGGTCCTATTGTTCTTTGTATACGACTTGGCAATTTAGAGTAAAAAACGGGGGAAATTTTACAATTTATAGGGACATGCCGCAAAAAGGGGGTCAAAGAAGTGACCGGAAAATATTTTCAAGCAGTACCAGCTACTTGGAATCACTCACAATAAAGGACGCATATCAGAAAAACATATCCGCTTTGGAGATCACCGCATCACCATAGCCGTTCTTGACTGCTGCCAAATGTTACAGAGTACGGTAATTTTGCATATGGCTGTGAACCACACCCACAAACCTGTTTCATTAAGGTTTTTTCATCAAAAAATGATCACATATTATAACATGTCATATGCTTTGTGCAGTATGGTGAACCTGGAGCATCCAGACTTCCAACGGTGGATCATAGTGCCGTGTTACAGAGTATGTTACATTTCTGCTCCTCACAAAACTTGCAACAGCAGAGACATACCAATGATTCAAGGGTGCTCTTTATGGTATGTTAGTAGTTGTACTAACTGGTCATATTTTGGGGCTATGTATTAATCTGGTTCTTTGAATGTGTTTAATGAAAGGTCCAGTAATGATATTTGGATAAAATATGTCACGTTCTTGCGTACATCCCGGCCTCTAAAAAATCGAATAGTCAGAATCAGTCCCGAATCATGTCATAACGTAGAGTATGCTGTTGTTGATAGCCACAATAGGGTATTGCTTTGAACCGTTCAAGCATTAGCTAAAATTACGACAAAGCTCTCTCAATGTCTCAACCATGGTACGTCACGTTTTTGCACACGTTCCATTTTTGGGCCTCACATATTTCACCAGATATCGAATGATGATTTTGAGAATTATTTTTTTGGTGACGTAGACATAGCCACAAGACCAAGCACAGGTAATAAAAGAATTTTTGTATTGCAGGCCTCTGGTAAAGCCTATACTGGAGTAGCTCATGGTAGTGGTGCACTCAATCATATGTCCAGAGCTAAACTCTTCAGAATTCCATTATTTATAGGTCTAGGTATGATATTAGGTTGGTGTCACATTTTTCATAGGGGCCGAACTTTCCAAAATGGCCACCACCATTTTCACGTTGTTTAAACAATATTTCTCTAGATAAACTTGCAATAACTCGAGAACCATTGGAGATAGGAGGTTATGTGACCACTCAAAATTTGCAGCATGGCAACTTTATAGGGAGTAGTTAATACATCTTCATATCAAAATATCAATAGATTTTAAGAATACTGCATAAAACTGATTTTATTAACTTTTTCTAATCAAAAATGTCAGTAAAAGCTGATGAATTTATTTTTTCATAACGTACACTGATTCACCAACAGTGCAATACAAAGATAAGTTATTTTAAATTCTATAAACTTACATTGGCCATCTGTGATTTATTGTTAGGCCTCAAAATAACCTTAAAGGTAAGGTAAAATTAGAATAAGACATCTTTGACATGAATATATCTAACATTCGAACCCCGCAGACAATTCTGGTTTTATATATATGGATTTTTACACTTATCCTTGTTACATCTACAGAATGCAACAAATTTGATGTTCTTTTTGTCTGCATGGTGGGGGCATGTCATCGGGCCTGCATCACGCAGGCAGTATCACTGGTCTTAGAACAAATAGTGTTTCCCAATTAACCATTTTGCAGTGGATATCTGTTAATGGCTGGAGGACTGGAAGGTTGGTGCCATACATGCTCTTCTATTCATACAAACAGTTTAAAATCAAGCTGAACCTTCGATTTTTTATACAGCTCCCATTGGTGCTAATCCAGTGCAACGCTCATAGACAACATTTGGTGTTTTGAAACATAGGCCTCAATCAGTTTTAGTGCTTCCACCTGATACTGATGTCTTGATCAAACTGATTTACCACTTGAACAACTCCTGCTTACTACAGTTTTATTTGAAGCTGGGGGTTACCAAACAAAAAAAGAAAACTGTTCTGTTCACATGCTGGTTGATCAATTTAACAGCGACTTGGTGTTTTACATATACATCCTAGCAATTTATGCACTGAGCAGTTGTGACGTGACCAGCCAAGTCATCCTCACCTCTTAGGTTCGTCTCTTGTAAGCCTACCCTGACCCCATGACTGGGTCCGGTGTGAGAAACGTCAGACACAGTTTGACATTATTCAAGGCAATTGAATGTATGTTAGAATATTAAATTGTTTTCTGTTTGTTGTTTCAAATATTTCCTTTGTAAAAAACCTCAAACAATTGTTCAAATCACGCCGGAAGAAAGCTGTTAAAAGATTAGAAAACCTCAGAATTGTACAGCACTTGCTGGCAGGGCTAGTGAAAATGAGCCCTGCAATGGGAGGATGAGCAAAGTGGTTCAAAAGCTATCAGGCTTGAATGCTACCTTGGAACTATCCTTACCCAAGGGCTTTGGGACATGCAATGGTCACCGAAGAAGAAATGTTTCTTTTGTTGGCCATGAAGAAAACAGTCCGCATCACACTTGATGAGCGGGGGCAGTATCAAAACTTGAAGGTTGAGCTCCATTTCAACTGTTTGGTATGCTGCTCAACTTCAAGAAAAAGAGCATAACATTACATGCTCAAGGCACTTAGAAGCAGGACTCCCCTAGTTCTCTTTCCGTGTATCTGTTCATCGACGTCACTATCTATCTAACTATCTATCTATCTGGGGGAAGGATTTGTCTAGTGGTATTGTGCTAGACTGCCAATCACTGGGTCGAATCCAGCTCTTGCTGGGTCACCTAGGCCTATATTGGATAGCTGTTTCAATAATCCTTAGCTTCATTGCTGTGTCCTCCTCCTGTCCTAATTTGCATACCAAGTGCATAAATACAGGACTTAAAACCCCAATCATCATCCATCCATCCATGTATCGATCTTATCTTATGTTATCTAATCGAACCTCATCTAACCTAATCCAATCTAAGCTAGTCAAACCTAACATAGTTCAACCTAGCCAAATCCAATCCCATCCAAGCCAATTCCTGCCACCAATATAATCTGAGAATTTGTACATGATATCTAGAAAGCTGAACTGTGATGTTTTAAAAGTATGCTCATATAGCGCTGCTCAAGTTAAGGAGTGTCTTTCCTCCAAATACTGAGTATTAGAGCCTAAAGTGGCTCAAATAAATGAATTACCCTCGGTGCTGCACAAGCAAAAATTTGTGATAATTGGTTTTCGAGAAGAAGAAATTCAGGATCTTCTATATAATCTTTGCACTAGTTAGGTGCCAGATTCTGTTTAAACTATAGTATTACTATTATATATATTTATTTTACTTTGTAAAAATATTTTAATTTGTTTTTATTTATTTGTACCATTATTATTTGTACCATTTATTTGTCTCTATTTTATTTTTTAACATATATATATGGTTACATATTACACCACTATATGTGTGTGAATAAAATGATTTAAAAATAAAATCCCAGCCAATCCAATTAAAACAAATCCTATCCAATCTAATCCCATCTAATTAACCAGCACTCCGTGTAAAAATCAGGCAATGAGTTCGCATGAAGGTTCTCAGAATTTCTTGATATTTTGCACAAAGTTTATATCACCTTTTAATAACTCAGTGGTAACTTCAAATATTTTTTTAAAAATTTTGTATGCCCAGGGTAGGTCTTTAAAAAATTGATGTTTATCACCTCGGACAGCTGCAAATTTGACGAAAATGCCCTAAATTAAGGTAAATTTTGTACATCCTATTTACATACTTATATTAACAATAGAAAAACGGACTATACATCATTTTCATGGAAAACTTCATGGCATAGCATTTCAAGCATCATATTAAACAATTTCTATGTTTCCAAGGAGTGTTGCCATGGCAACCACAAGCAGTTTTAGAATTTTTGGCTCAGACCTTAAATAGACGAATTTTCAAGGCCATATAACCCCTCTTGGTAACGCCTAGAAAAATATGGTTGAAATGTCACCAGAAAGCACTACTATTGTGCTACACAAAACTATTTTCAAACACCTGTAACTCTCAATACTTTTTATTATATTGATGAAAACAATTTGTTGAGTATTTTTGCATTTTCTATAATTAGACCCATTTTCAAGGCCATATATCTCCCAAGGTAACACCTACTAAAATATGGTTGAAATATCACCTGAAAGCACTACTCTTTTGCTATGCAAAACCATCTTCACACTTCTGTAACTCTCAAAACTTTTTATTTTGTTATAAATGAAAATAATTTGTTCCCTTTTTTGCATTTTCATTAAATAGTCCCATTTCAAGGCCATATATCTTCCATGGTAACGCCTGAAAAAATATTGTTGAAGTATTACCAGAAAGCAGTACTCTTGTGCTATACAAAATTATCTTCAAACACCTGTAAATCTTAATACTTTTTATTTTATTAAGTATATAATTAAAAAAAAAAAGATTATGCCCAAATCTGGTTAACCAAATAAAATTGATAAAAGGCAGTTCCTATTTCAAAAAAAGCTGAATTTATAATTTCAATGAGACAATAAATTTGTGTTATGCCAATATGTACAGTTCTAAATGTTTCCTAACTGAATCCACATGTTTTGTTGTTGTAATTTGATCTCATACAACTCTACCCTTGTAGGATATTTCAACATGTAGTAGCAACACATGTTTCTGGACTCATTTGTGTGGGTATGTGGTAATTCTTTCGCCAAAGAATCTTCCTCAGAAAAAATATTCACTAAATACTCATGAATGTAGTAGTTTCCCATTCATGAAATACTGGCAAATATGACATAGTTCTTTTGGACCGATGTGCAGTGCCATTATATCACCAGTGAAACTTACTGTCATATTACTATAAAACAAGAATCCGCGGATTCAAAGCTAGCCATTTGGTTTTATATTAAAGGGGCAGTGATTAACATGGAATGGGTTGATAGCAATTTTGACCTAATCTAGAGTATATCCATACTGAAGACATGTAAAAAACTATTTGAAGTATGTAAATAATATCATGAAATCCTCAAAATAAAAGGCAACTGAGAATTGGAGGGAAAAGAATAGAATACAATAAAATAAGAAAGATAGATAAATAGCTAGTAAGATAGATCATGTAGATAGGCGAATGGACTTGAAAGAGGGAGCGTCCGCCTTAATAGGAAGGAATGTGCATTACTGCCGCAATGACAGATTGGAAGAACAGACATTGACTTTAAGTTGAGATGATATGAACTCTCTCATTTTAATGCAGGTGAAGTACAATGAAAGGAATAAACTAGGGGTCTGCACTTTGAAACAGCACTTTGGTATGGCTCAATTATATGAATGCCATATCCAGCTAAAAAAAAGCAGTTTATAGCCGAGATTTCACAGAAAATATCCATTAAATCAATCACTGAACTCGAGAAGATCGTCATCTTGACGTCCGCTCTAGTGTGAGATGAACTTTCCAAAAATTTGTTTTTTTCGGGAGGCGGATTTCTAATATATATGCGGATCGGCCCGAATTTGAGGTCCGACAGTACGAATTGTGTATCAATCAAGTGGATAGATGATACGTATCGTATTGAATGTCGGCAACGATATAGAGCCCTAGAATAAACCCATTTCACTAAGTGGCCTGGACATTGGCCCCAAACAACTTTTTGTTAAAACAGTGATTCATAACTTGCTTTCCACATGAAGCAGACTTAGCACTTTGATTCCTGAAACACAACTTTCAAAATTTAACCTAAAGGAGTGACCTTGTCGTGAAGCTTTAATGTTACATTGAAATTCACTAAACTTACTCCAGATTGTCACTTCAGCAAAGCCTTCAGTGAATATTCAGACACACCCACCAACCTGGCCAATGAACAGGCCTTCACACAGGTTATGCAAATTAGGCCGATTTCACAGATTCAAGGATTTCCCTAAATCGTACAGACTAGCAAGTTACTGGAATAGATAGATCTCTCTGAGAGTTTCCAAATGATAGTTCATACGTCTCTGAGAAGTTAATAGATGCTTCGCAAATCGCCGGTAAAGTTTTGAACTGGGGAGAATGCTACTTGCTGATTGGCTGTGACGCTCTGACGAAAATTGAAGGATTCGTCTGAGTAGATTCTCTGGGTACAGATTGTCTCTTGGATGGACCAATCAGAGGCATGGTCGGGAAATCTATCAGCCAATGGGATTGAAGGATTCAAGCACTACTTTTCCCCTGGGTTAATTAATTGATAGAATTCCTGTAAAGTTAAAACTATGGGGTCCTTCTTTTTAAACAAATTAGTGACAAAATCAATTGTTGATGTGGTTAAATAGGAAACAAAATGCATGACAGCCAAAAATATCATACAATCAAAACACACATTTTAGAGGGAGAAGAAGGTTGGTTGTACAATGAAGTTTTATACCAGGCCAAATCTATGAAAATTTAAATCAAGATGATTTTAATAACTTTTATGTTTTCATCAATAAAGTCAAGGCACTAAATCATTATGTTCACTGTTACGTTCTAAAAATAATGTGCAAGCCCTTCAAGAGGTGCTTGCAGATGGAATATCAAGCTATTTCCTATTTGCATCTGATTTTCTATAAGAATCTATCTATCTATCAATATATCAATAGCCCATTGCTGGTTAATTGTGTTAATGGCATTTCAAGTTCACACCTTGACCATATTGACACAGGAAATCCAATGTATTGTATTGTATCTAATTACACTCCTGAATGGTAATTAAGCTATATTGCTGTTAGACCTGTCAGGGAATGAACTCAAGATTCTTAAAGTCATATCCACCAGAGGGCCATTGTGCATACAACAGTGGACAGTGCTGCCACCTAGCCTGTTCTTGGTTCACATGTTTATTGTTTACAGTGTTTACAGTGTTTACATGGTTTATGGTTTTCAGAATCCCATATCACCCATTCCAATAGCTACGCCTTTGGCTAGCTAATAAGGTGTTCCGAATTCACAACTGTTGTGCAGACACTATTTTGGCCAACAATTATTACTTTAAAAAAAAGAACAACAAAAAACTTTATAATTGCTATATGTATACTGTACATATTGTGCATTCATGATGTTCTAACACAAGATACATGACAATGATTTGTCTTTTTTATTATTCCTTATCGCCGTGAATTATTGTGAGTTCACTGGCTGCTATGAATTTGGATACAAGCAAATTGGTAATAAATATGAAACTGTGAATCGACCAATAACAGAAGAATCATACTAAGGTGCTATATTTGTCATGAAAAACAGTAGAAAATTTTGAGAGATTGTCTCAAAATTTTTGTTGAGATAAAGAATATTTAGAAGAAATGTTTATAACCACAAGAAATTTATAATACGGAAAGTCAGTTTCTTCAAAAATGCTGTGATACCATGTTTTGAATAGAAAGCAGAATACAAATTCAACCTCTTTCATGATTACAATAGCGTATATTCATATTCACAGACCTCCCAACCTCAGGAACGTCGGTTCCATTGTTCCGCATTCTTTTAAGAGGGTTTTCACAAAAAAATTAGGGTCCTAAGAAATAAACTTTCTGTATTGAGAAAAACGCAATTATAGCCAAAACTTCCATAACAGTAGCTGATCAGTTAGCATCCTCCTCAAGCTTTATTCTGGGCAGTTTTGAACCGGTTGTAAATCCAGCTCAACAGTTTTTCGGAGGACAGAAAGTGAAAAAATAACGATTTGATAGCAATATTTTTAGAGGGTTTTTATGTTATCAACAAATTGGGGTTTTGAATTAAAATTAGGGTATGAGGGCTTTAGGCTAAAAAAGGGGAAAACCCTATTTTTGAGGGTTGTTGAGAGGTCTGTAGCCTACTCATATATAACCCTTTCAATAACCATGATCAAATTAAAAATGTTATTGGTTTGTATTAATAGATCACACAATAAAATAATTCATTGCAAGAAAAGGACAAGAAATGTGTCAGTTATGTCAATTGATGGAAGGGAAAAATACTTTATCGGATTTCCATTTTCTGCGTATCCAAAGGGCCATTATTTTTAAGGAGATGCTGCAATTACTGGATGCCTTGGATATACTGTCAGCCACCCTATCACAGATAGATAAATATATAGTTAGACAGATAGAAAGATAGCTATGGTAAGTGCAGCCCTCTAAGCCCACTTCTGCGCACTCAAAAGAGTTGATTTACTAGATGGGAGAGAAGGTGCAGATTCCTAAACAATGAACATGTAACACATTTACCCCATGTGAGGGATATTTTACTTTGCCATCACAGAAATGTTACAAGGGGCCCCCAGTTTAACGTCTCATACAACATCCCGCTGAGATTTTATTCCTAAATGCCCATCAAAAATTTTGGGTTTCCCATGCAACCGGGGTTGGAACCAATGCAGGCAAAGACCTTCTGCAGGCAACTTAACCACAATCCCAGCCAGCTGCCCCAAATAAATCATCGCTTAGGCCACACATAATTGATCTTAAGCTTCTCGGATCCTCTCAAGGCACTTTTTCTAGGGTCGGTCGGTAGGACAAAAAAAAAAAAAATACCGTGCAAGCACGTAAACAACTCGGTTGCAAAGTGCGACAGACAATATCATGGCATGGCTAGGAGTGCAATACACATGAAGTAAAGACATCACCAAAAGTCCCAAAATGCACTTTAATTTGTGCGATTTTTTTTAATTTGTCCGCCGTGTGTCCGTCCGTCCGTCCGTGTGTCCGTCCGTCCGTTCGTGTGTCCGTCCGTCCGTGTTTTCGTCCGTCCGTGTGTCCGTCCGTCCGTCCGTGTGTCCGTCTTCTTCAGATTCTGACAGGTCTGAAGATTTCATCACTATTTTGGAGCATGTAGAAGAAATATATAATTCCAGTAATTTTTGACAGTGTACATGAGATTCTTGGTAGCAATAACTTGGAGAACACATGTTAAAAACATTTATTTCAAAGCATCGTTTCGTGTGGATTTCAGAAATGCACATGACTGAACTTCTGTCATTCCCGAAGTTAGGCAGAAATAAAGCAACATGTGTAGTTTGACAGCAGCAGGTGCGACATGCGATGAGTTGTGCTAGGACAAAGAGTGTATCCAGCTGTGTGGGCAAATGCAAGTTTTGGCCATGCGCCAATGCAATACACCGAGTACCTTGTTGTAAAAAGTAAAAAAAAAATTTTTTATGATGTCAAAAAAAAAAATTTTTTTTTTTTTTTCAATTTTTTTTTTCCATTGGCAGTGTATCTATTTTGTCGGCGGGTCCGCGAAGTTAAGAATCAATTATGTTTGGCCTTATGAACATGGATCAATTCTGTGAATAAACAATTCTAATCTAAAGTTCTCTGTGGTCTCATGCTTAAAGGCACTTCTTGTTTCCAGTCTGGCTGTTAGGTCATTGGTTAAACTCCCTCTCCCTCTCCTGAGACTCAATATGGTCCAAGCTGCAGCAAAAGCAGAACTTTTTTAAGAAACTTAAAGCTTCCCATTAAATCCCAGTAATATATTTTGTCACTGAAAAAACGCAGCATTTTTAAACAACTGCAGATTACCACAATTTACATTATGGACATGTATTAAATACTTTCTCTGAACTTATTCATTACTTATGCCATACTGGCAACAGGTGGATGTAGGTCCTTCATTTTACAACATGTTCAAATCTTACGAGCTGTCTAGACGTACGTATTTCAACATGTATCAATGTGGTTACCATTTAAAAAACATTTTTATAACTTATTCATCTTACGCAAAACATACATGTTGTACCCGCGCTATCTAAAACGGGGAGGTGTGACAGGGCCTTATTAAAATAAAAGTTACAGTGCCCAAAAACGCAAACTCTCGAGTTTCTCTTGGCATCCCTCCAACATCACGTAATCTCCTGGTTTCATTCATAAATTATTTGTACTTGTGATGATGGAAAAGTTAATTAACTATCTACACTTCACTGATTTTCCCTTTATTTCCTCTGTGGCTGTTTAAGCCTATTTTTTCCAAAGATTTTTTTTATTACTTTATGATGAGATTAACCTGAAAAAAAAGGTGTTGGCTTATCAGGGAAGGTGATAACATGATTGAAAACCTTGAAAGAATGCAAATGGATAAAACATTTTGGAGAATATTAAAGCAACATTTCCTTGCAGTTGCTTGGTTATATCTCATCAGAATCACAAGTGACATTTTTCATATAATCACATAATAAGGGCAGAAATGGATACAACATGTTGAAAACCGCTGAGAAAGTGGCACTGCATGAAAACTGATCTTAACAACTGAGGAAAATAGCCTTAGGAGAGTGAAAGTGGTGTTTTTTTTTTTTAACGCCCCCTTGTGGCTGTTAGCAGAGAAATAAGAACGTTCGTTGATGTCATAGAGAAAGCTAGTAGACTTGGTTATCAATTTCTGCTATAAAGCACTCAGGGCAACTATTTAGCTGTAGTGGATCAGAAGCATGACATAAACGGACAAATTTTAGTTAAAAAAGAAGAAAATGCACAAAAATGGAACATATTATATTCTTAATAAAATAAAAAGTATTAAGAGTTACAGGTGTTTGAAGATGGTTTTGTATAGCACAAGAGTACTGCTTTCTGGTGATACTTCAACAATATTTTTCCAGGCGTTACCATGGAAGATGTATTGCCTTGAAATGGGTCTATTTAATGAAAATGCGAAAAAAGGGAACAAATTATTTTCATTAACAAAATAAAAAGTTTTGAGAGTTACAGAAGTGTGAAGATGGTTTTGTATAGCAAAAAAGTAGTGCTTTCAGGTGATACATCAACCATATTTTTCCAGGAGTTACCTTTGGAGATACATGGCCTTGAAAATGGGTCCAATTATGGAAAGTGCAAAGAAACTCAACAAATCGTTTTCATCCATATAATAAAAAATATTGAGAGTTACAGGTGTTTGAAAATAGTTTTGTGTAGCATAAGAGCAGTGCTTTCTGGTGACATTTCAACCATATTTTTTATTACACTTGCCCATTTTTAGAAGTAGTTTTTGTCAAAGATGTTTGAGATATAAAGGAGTCAGTGTGTGGAATTTTCTTTCTGACATTATAATGAGTAATCTTACATTATCCACTATAAAAAAACACCTGAAGAAGTACCTCCTTGTAAATGATTTAGATTTTTGTAATAACCAACAATGATTTTGTCACTTTGTAATTTTATTATTATACATTTTTTATTTTTCTTGATTTTTTTAATACATATTTTTCATGTATATTAAGATTATTATTATTTTGTTTTCAGTATATGTTATAATTTTGTTTGTTAGAAGTTCTTATAAATGTAACATAAAAATTATTTGTATTATTAACTATACGTCAATATATACATTTTTTTGTATCTTGACTAAGGAAAATTATATTGTTTATAATTGTACATGATTTATGTATTTTGCTCAATAATTATTTTCCAATAAAGAACTTGAACTTGATAATAATAAAATCAAAAAGATACAACATCTCTATTCTAAAAATAAATTGATAGGCCTGGGTCCTTAGGTAAGTTCTAACTTTGCTTTTGAATAATAGCTTGTTGTTAACAGACCAGATGGATACAGGTAAGTCCAGGCCATTACGCCTTGGTAGGAAAAGTTAAATTTATCAATGCCAATTGGTCGTGGTACACTGAAGTTATTTTTAGCATATCTGGTCGTGTATTCAAGTTGTTACAGAAATATTTTGGTGCAACTTGATGGTAGATATTAAACATGTAGCTACATGTGATTCAAAATTAGTTGTTGAGCCCTGTCTCTTGTGCTTAGATAACCAACTCGGTCAAATTCACACTGCCCTATATGTGATCTTGGTCCCAGATCTAAGATGAAGCGTACAATTTTATTTTGAATTATTTGTAATTTCTTACGTAAGCACTGAGACAGTCCCATAAACCAAGAGGAGACAGCGTAGTCAAAATGGCATTGAATTAATGCAGATAACAAAAGTTTCCTTGATTGACAATGAAGAACTTTGGAATTTCTATACAAGAATTTTAAACGAAATGATGTTTTATTTACAATGTTTGTAACTGTTGCTTTTCCTGATAATGTGTTATCCCTTTTAAGTCCAAGATACTTCACTTCTTCACTTGGTTTAATGATGTGCTCCTTAAACTTCATTGTAAGATTTTTTAGCTGACCTTTTCTATGTTTTGAACAAAGAATCATAGCTTCTGATTTAATCATGTGCATGGAGAGTTTGTTTAACCAACCAATGAAAACAGTTTGATGCCTTATTGCTGAGTCGATCGGCAACAACATTGATGTTAGAACTTATGACTGAATAACAAAATAGCATAATCTGCATACAATAATAATTTGCAGAAAACACAAGGAAACACAAGTCTAATTCAGGTAAGTTCAATCTAAGCTAATCTAAGCAAATCTAATCTAAGCCAATCCTATCCATTCAGTCAAATCTAGTCAAATCCATTCTGATTCAATCTCTTCCAACCCAATTGAATCCAATCCAAGCTAGTCCAATGCAACCCGAATAAATCCAATTTAATCAAAGCAATCCAGTCCATTTAATCTAAGCAATGCGATGCAATCTAATCGAAGCCAAAGTATCCACCTGTGAGTCTATATTTATTAATTTACATTGGGGTTCCCTGGTTGGGGAATCCCATGGATGAGGGATCATTGTGACATCATTTACTGGCAAACCATTCAGACAGAAAGGATAGAAATCTCCAACTAGAAGCATAATGCCTGGATAGAAATGTCTCAAAATGTGATAGAATAATAAGCATGCAGGATAAACTACTCTTTTAGCGTCCCACCAATTAAAAGGTCATATCTGAAGATATTGCAGTGAGCTACCAGTCCTCCCACCACTAAGCCTGATCCACCAGAATATGGTTTATGAAGAAACACTCTTTGGTGTGAGACCAGTGATGCTGCCAATATCACGCAGACTCAATCACCAGCCTCACCATGCAGATGCCCTACAACATGGTGCAGAGCCAAATCCTGCACATACAGACAAAAGATACATTAAATTTGTTGAATTTTATACTGCAACAAAGATAAGTGTAAAAGACCGTGTAACTAGATTGTCTGCGAGGTTGGAATGTTAGATATATTCATGTCAAAGTTGTCCGATTCTAATTTTACTGTACCTTTAAGGTTATTTTGAGGCCTAATAATAGATCAGAGATGTCCAATGTATGTTTATCGAGTTTACAATGACTTATCTTTGTATTGTACTGGTGCTGAATCCATGTTTGTTATGAAAACAGTTAATTTATCAGCTTTTACGGACATCTTTAATTATGAAAAATTAATAAAATCAGTTTTTTGCAATTTTCCTAAAAACTATTGATATTTTGATATGAAGATGAATTAACTACTCCCTAAAACATTGCCATGCTGCAAATTTTGAGTGGTCTTACATCCTCCTACCTCCAACGGTTGTTGAGATATATGCCCGCTTATCTTGAGAAAATTATTTTAAATAACATAAAATTGGTGTCGGCCATTTACGAAAGTTCGGCCCCTATGAGAAATGTGACACCAACCTAATTTCATACCTAGACCTATAAATAATGGACATATGATTGCGTACACCACTACCATGAGCTACTAGAGTACTACGTCTTGAGTGCAAAAAATTTTAGAATACACCATGTGTTGCAGTGCTTCACAATGGGAGTAGATACATGTCTCAACACATAGGAGGTATTAAGCTCTGAAATTCTCTAGTTAGTACTTAGGATGGTCCGCTTTGAAATAGTATTTAATATTGAATATTACAAGACACTTTATTTTCCACCCTGCGGTGGCCAGAATCTGTACGCATTCCCATGCTACAAGGCATAAATCACATTCAGTTTTGGAAGAATAATCCACAAATTTATCTCGTTTTAAATGCCATATTTTGATGAGAAACATTGCAAAAATTCAAAAGAAAGGCTAAATTAAATTCAAATCAAGCTAAAAGCAGGTGAAATATTCACAACAAATGAACGAATCAATTTACTAGGGTAACAAATTCATTTCTTTGATAAATATGCATCTGCATGTGTTTATCACAGTCTGTATTTAGCCAATACACATCTAACACATATGCAATTATCATGTAAATTAAACAATGATGTCTTGCCATCAACACTTGTCTCTCTAAACATGGTAAATGACTTAAACAACTTTCTATGTCCCCGTATCAGCAAGAAAATATGAGTGTGATAAACAGAAAATTTAAAATTACGATAACTCAAAATTTTCCGAACAGAATTTTTCAGTTGTTTTCTTTAAATGTTCTCCTGACCATACTGTATAAGTGTGCGCTTTTGGTTTTCTTGTTGAATTTTTTTGATCTTGAAATTGATTAAGGAGTGCTGTGCGAAGTATCACGGCAAAAGTCAAAAGTACAGACCCAACCTAAATTTGATTGGTTGAGGGGGCTGAGCACATCACATTGTCAAGGCATTTTATTGAATTATAACAGCTTTACACTGCTTTTAATCGGTTGTGCAATGTATACATATATATATATATATAGCTAGACCGTTTAACTAAACTGCTCACACTTGTGGAGTGTTGGGATGGCATAGGTTCAACTCCACCAGAAGTTATTTATTTATCAACTTCAAAATGTTTTCGAAAAATAGAAGACTTAATTTCACTCAATTTATGGTATTTTGAAACATTCATTTAACAAATTTGACTGAGAAATACATTTATTTGGCTGCCAAACCCCCTCCCCTCAAATAGTCACTGAATTTTGCACAAAGGACTCTGGCCGAAAGGATTGCTGGCCCTTTTCCATGATAATCCATGACTTTGAGGATCAAGCCTTTTGGAAAATGCAGCTCAGTGATTTAGGCAGATCAAGACTTTTGGAAAGGTCAAGGAACTTTTCAGCAAGCCTTTTGGCCCAGATCAAGCCTTTGGGCAAAGTATGCCTGATCACTTGATCGGGCCAGCAGACCTTTTGTCCCAGAGCAAGCCTTTGGGCTTCAGTGACAAAGGATGCCCGATCACCTGATTGGGAAAGCAACCCTTTGGGCCAATTGAAAAAATGCCCATGTGGTTGACAAAGGCCGCCCGATCAAGAGATCGGGCAGTTCAAGCCTATTGGGTGTAACAACCCAACAATTAAGACACAAACCTGTTTGTTGAAAACCAGGTTCTCACTGCAGGATTGACTCATGATCTAAGACATATGTAGTTTCCCAATTAAAGTTATTCAACTATTCATCTATCATGGTAAAGGGGCAGTTTGCAATACATTTTGGCAACCAAGCTGGTGTCATATTGGTTGTAGTACGCATCTAACATAGCTTTAATCTCCACCTGATACACCGAGGAAGCTGAACATTGACATAAATCAGGCTATGGCAGTATCGTAGAGCATGGCAACAAAATATAAAGACATGATGACAGAAATCTTTGCAGAAGGTCAGACATTTGCATAACTCATATTTGTAGGAATGTATAATAGCGCACAGTGGCAAAAAAGTGTGTGACCATACACGTTTCTAAATGCTTCATATTGTTGGTACTCAACGCCTTTCCAGGGTATGGTATAAATAAATTTGTTTTGTTTGTGAGGATTATTTTTAATTTTATCCCTATGGGCATGAAATTCCATCATCATATGCATTAAATGCCCTTAATGTTCCTTTTGCGGGTCTAGATGCTCTTAC
The DNA here is from genome assembly GCA_026936325.1 of Platynereis dumerilii. Taxonomy (NCBI): domain Eukaryota; kingdom Metazoa; phylum Annelida; class Polychaeta; order Phyllodocida; family Nereididae; genus Platynereis; species Platynereis dumerilii. Next base: position 3,697,590 of record JAPTHN010000034.1, read on the forward strand.
AAAACTAGTAACAACAAAATCAGCAAAAATGTGAAAAAATGTTCTTTTTTCAGTGTTTCATGATTACGTCAATTTTGGAGTTAGATAAAAACCAAAAACTGGGGAACATTAGGATTTCTGATATTTTTCTCAAATTTTGGTTTCTCAAAAATACCGTGCAAGCACGTAAACCCCGCTGGCTATGTGTGAAGCCATTGAGACCATTCGGATACTGTTACATGCATACAAAAGTAATATATTCCAGTATTGTTTGCCAAGAAAAATGAGCATTAATAAACACTTGAAAAGGGCATTGGTTTAACATTGGTAAATGGCATCATATTTTGGCGTTTTAGCTTGATAATCTGTGAAATAGCATTTTTTCCCAAATTTGATGAACTTTGTTACCAGAACTATTAATTCATATGACCAGTCCTTACCATACTACGTTTACTACTACAGTAGATTAAAAAGTTTGTAGATAATGCAGTTCTAGAGTTTTAGCTGATTGAAAAGTTGCATCAATAATTTACGCCAAATGGAAGAGCCTTTTGGAATGCCTGCAGAGATAAATCAAGATGAGAGATACCCCTTAAAGGTATTCAAAGCCACTTCCTGGACCCCAGATATCATGTCTGGAAACAATCAAGGTCGAATCTTTCATGAAATCCCAAATATTAACATTTGAAAAGCGACTTATATATGACAAAAAAGCCATAAAAACAGTCAGTTTTGAAAATATTTCTAAACTAAACTGTTCAAGATATTGAGCTGAAACTATTCGCACATCTATTACACTACTAAAGGCTAGTTTGAGAAATGTTTGAGACGAATCTAAGGGGGTCAAGCGGAAAAATTTCCTGAAATTTATTGAACTAACATGGAATTACGCAAATCTAATTGCTAGAAATGCCTGGAAACTTGTCATTCCCATCTTCATGACAAAATAAGATAACAGACAAAATTTTAATGAAATATGAGCAACACAAAGTGAGTTATGCTTGACGAAATCCCCAGCTACCCGTCACGTTGAGGACTGCAGTACCCCGTAGGCTATTACATAGCCAGCGGGGTAAAAGTTAATGGTGAGGAATAATTTGGTAAACTTCAGCAAATAGTTACTTAATCATGTTAGGAAGTTACTTTTATAGCCATATGTGTATAAAGTTTAGTGCAAAATTTTGGGTTGGAACTCACTGGATTTTGATGAATGTCACAAACTGTTGTATTCAGTGTTCCATAATGGGACAGCTAATTCCACAGTGCCGGCTGTAAGTAAGTGAAACGCATGAAATGGTGCCATTGCATCAATGCTAAACATCCTCAGCAAAAATGCTTGTGGAAGCACGAATTCTCATCCGATGAGAGGAAAACATATTGGGTCATTTAGGCCGATATGTGAGGCATGCGGGATAACAATGGCAGCCAATTTCTTTGCTGTAGACAGGGTTAAGTATGGGTCAAAGTCTTTGATAAGTAAGTGAAACACAGGCCCAATGTTATTTAATAGGGAAGGGTGGTTCACTTACTTATCAAAGACTTTGACCCACATCTAACTCCAACTACAGCAAAGAATTTTGGCTGCCATTCATATCCCACATGCCTCATATATCGGCCTATATGACCCAATATGCCCCTCACAGGGGCGTAGTTTTCGCGGCAAATGTGGGGGGGATGAGCGGTGACGCGGTCAGAATCAGCTGTCAAATCCGCGAATAAACGAAGTCAATCGGGCTTTTTTACATTCATGAATTTCAAAGTTTTGTATGGCATGGTAACCTGCCCAAGCAGAAAGTTGGGACATGTCTTTTAGAACTGCTCCCTATCAAATTGAATCCAAGGGCCATTACTACTTTTTTTATTTTCACACAAAAAAGTGGGGGGGACATTTCATATTATGTCCCCCGGGGTCAAAAATGTGGGGGGGACATGTCCCCCCCGTCCCCCACCAAATTACGCCCATGGCACCTCATCGAATGAGAATTCATGCTACCACAAGCAGTTTTGCTGAGGATGTTTAGCATTGATGCACTGGCGTTTCACTTACTTACAGGCGGCACTGTATTAGTGGATAAGAGTAGTTTTAGATTCCCAGGCTTCTCATCTCATCATGGGTTGTTTTTCAATCGGGGTACATAGTTTTGTCTCAAGCGGGTCAAAAATAAAGGTCTTTTTTTTCTGCCAAATTGACTTTTTTCCATTGCTATATACCGTGCCTTGGCTTTCTGAAAATTTCAGGTCTACGAGTATTCTGAATTTTTTTAATTTGATTTTTTTGATAATTTGACCAAGGTCAACACTCTGCTCATAACTCTGTTACTGGATGTATAGAACACCCAGTTGTATGGGCTTGTGCTGAGTAGATAGATATATATATGACAATGAAAAATCATCTTACTTGCTTAATTTTGGCCAGTAACTTTGTGCGTGTCAAGGAAAATAGACATTTTCGGAGAGGACAGTATATTTTCGGAGAGGACTGTTTATTTGACGAAAGCTGTATTCGGTGTTTTCCGCTACAAGCATTGTGCAATTCGTACAACTGAAGTAAAACACTTACCAAAACTTTGTCTAATCTATTGAAGGAGTATTTCTATAAAATAAAAATACTCTTAATTTAATGTTATTGCTGTTTTGCTGACCCAATTTCGGAGAGGACAATATTTGACGGAATTGACCTTCATGTGTTCAATGCAGGATTCTGAAGGGACTAATCATAATTGTTGCATGTATTTCTAAAGTTTAACTTCTAGGACCATGTTGAAAGCGTTTGCACTTTTGTTTAAACTTATTAGTAGCCTAATAGTAGGTTAGGGCTGAAAAATCTGCAGTGATATTTGCCTAATTTGCAAATGAGACAGTAAATTTTGGTCAAAATTACACTATTAATTTTTTCTCAAGCACTTATCAATAGAGTTTAATAATTTTTTCACTATTGTAGGTCTGTCTCTGTATGTTTAGTCATTCTCTGTAGTGATTTTTTTAACGTACATGGCATTTTTGGTATTTTAGATATTGTTTGACTTTCCAGAGCGTACCCCGATTGAAAAACAACCCTTATCATCGTATCATAATAATAACCAAAGCAGGTGCATCATCTCACTCATAAGGCTTATTTCTCTCAACCCATAACACCTTAAATTATTTAAGGTGTAATGGGATAAATGTGGTTTTTTGTCAAACTCCTAAACCTGTCAATTCCACTGAAGTTCAAGATAGAGCAATTTTTACGTTTTTACATTTATTATCTCCACAGTTACAGAAATTATCTGGGGAATTAAAAAAAAAAAACATGTTTTTCCACATAAAAATATCCCACCTGTATATTTATCTGACACAACAAGGGCTGTAATGCATTTCATATTAAAGGCCATTAAATTCAGCATCTTTTGATATGCTGACTGACCTTCTATGCCCACTATAACTACCCAGTTACCAGATATTCATGAATATTCCTCTTGGGAGTCTGACAAAAAACCACATTTATCAAGTACAAATCTGGGATTTATATATTTCTCTATAACATCAAGAGCAGTAATGCATATCATATTGCAGGCCTTTAAATTCCACATCTTTTACTGCACTGATTGAACTTCTATGTCCGATATAACTCCCAGTAATTAAGTAGCACCAACATTTAGAAGAACTCATATTTTCTACATCAACTCAGTGTTGCAGTGTTTGTAGTGCTTTAGACCCCACTGTAGTATTTCCAAACTATCCACATTACTTCAGCTAACAATTGAAAGCTGAATGGAAGCCGCAAACAGGAGCTGCCTTCACATTACTCGAACCTGGGAAGAACTTGGAACTCGGTGCATTTTTTAAAAGCAAGGAACCATAACAGGTGAGCAGCTAGTATAAAATAACCACCAAAATGAATGTGCAGCTCCTTCCACTAAAAGGATGTTGACCTACCTGGCAGATCACACACATTTCTATATATCATTTTAAAGCTCTTTCAAAGTTCATTAATGAAAATGTATTCTTTTTACCATATCACCTATGCCACATTTTGCGGCTTGGAATTGATTATTTGTAAAATTCTGAAATTTAGCACATAATATAACAGGGATGGGCACGAGTACTTAAGTACTCGTGTACTCGTGTACTCGAGTCGAAATTTCAAGTACTCGCATGTACTCAGTACTCGCAGCTTTTATGAGTACTGTACTTGTACTTGTACTCGAGTACATTTGCAAAGTACTCATATTTACGAGTACATTATGAGTACATTATGAGTACTTTTTGCAATAAAGTTCCTTTTAGAACAAGGCTTACAGAGAGGAGACTTTACTTTTGATTGATTGAGGTGTGAGTGGCATTTAATGCTTGTCCAAAATTAAATTTCTTCTTTCATAGTATATTTACATTCAAAGATGATAATAGATTAAAAAGAAATTTAGCAAACACTCGTAATGACAATTAAAATTTTTAATGTTCACTTTTTAAAGTATATAATTTGAAATTCAAATAAAATGTTAAAATGCTACTATACTCTAATGTAATTTCAAATATCTTTTAATGAACTTAAAATTGCTATTTTGTCCTTTTGTTTGTTTTTAAATTCTGGTGGGATTTAATTTTTTTTAATCAACTGGATGAAAGACAAGTTTATTGTTAACTAGACAAACACATAGGCCCGTTTTCACCAACATGGTATTAAGAGTTATGCCAGGTTTTAGCTAAGACCTGGTCTGGCTAAGCCAATCACTCAAGCGGAGCAGGATCAAGGAATTTCAGTTCAATGAAAGTAACACGTAATATGTGAACAGCTCAACTGCTACAAACACAATGTCTCAATTTCTCAAACGCAGCCAAAGGATATGCGGATATAGAAGGGGAGGGGTGGTTGACTGGGATATTTTTAAATATATATCTATATATACATGGTAAATGATAATAAGTTCTGACACATCCCCTTTCCATCAACCAAGCAACATGTACCAACTCACCAACCAACAAACCTATCTACATGTATCTACTTAGATATAATTTGAGACAAATTAACTATTTTCACTTCAATAGGCCTATTTTGAATATTTTAAAATGTTACTATGAAATTTTTCATAGTTTTCAAAATATCTTGTAATGACTGATTCTCACAGTATCATATTCTTTCACACAAGCATCAAAGTTCTGTAATATGTTAAATTGTTTCTGTCTTACTGAAGCCCAATATCATAGTTTTGGACAACCTCAACAACATTGGTGAACCTTGCGCAATTTAACATTATGGTAGGCCCCTCCCCAAGCTAATGGTGAAAACAAGCTCTTTTTTCTATTTTGATGTGCTGAACAAACTTTTTGTTTCAATGTCATGTGTCGAACAAACTTTTGTTTTATTGAAAGTCCAGAGCCTCCCTCCCCTCTCCTTTCCAAGTATTATCTGGTCAGCCCTTCAAATTTACACCATAACAGTTTGAGATCACTGATCTGTAAGTTTGTAAAAAATGTTTGAGAGTCAGTGATCCTTGACTAGTGTAAAGACACAGTTGGTGAAAGGGACTTAGTTAAACCAGGTTTGAAGAAGTTAATACCAGGACTAACTGTTAAAACTATGTTGGTGAAAACGGCCCTAAATGTTTTTAATTTAACCCTACATGCCTGAGATGAATGGTTTAATGAACTTTTGTATGTTGGCCGATCAGTGGGCAGTAATCTTCACTGAGGTTATTTCTGCATTAATTCAAATCAAATCTAATATTTTTATTTGATGTCAGTTTGAGTAAAACATACAACTCTAGCTAAAACAGCCAATATCAACGACTATGCAACAAAAAGACTGACAAAACACATGTATAAGATAAAATTTTAAAATCAGCCTTTGAAATGTAAAATCAATGTATTGCTTCATGGCTGTTCTGAGTGGAGCTCTATACTATTGAAATTGATTTCAAATCGAAGTGAAACTTCCAAAATGAGGATTAACAAAGAAGTTATCAGAAAATTAAATAAAAATGTTAACTTTATAAAGGCAATAATATATAGAACTTTATATAACTGTTACGTGTCTAATTGTTCAGACAACAGAACCCCCATATTGCAATGCATCAATGCTCACAATAATATAATGCATGACTGTGTTTGAATAGCAATTGAGACAATGGCTACAGTGTCAGAATAGCAGTTAATATATAAATATGCTGACATTAGTTTTATCGAGTTTTGAAATTAAGGAATGCAGGCTTGAACTCTATTTACAGACCTTGCATAAGAAAAAAAGATTGTAAATACCAAATACTTTGATGCAAATACAAATACTTTCGAAATCTGCCAAAAGGCATTTAAATATAAATATAAATACTTTCAAATTTCCGAAAAATTATTTGAATGCAAATAGAAATACAGTATTTAAAAATACAAATACAAATATATTTGTATTTGTACCTGATGGGACACTTGGTACTGTGACAGCCGCCTGCAAGTAATGCAAATACATGATTTCTGGTCATGTGAAGACAACTTCAAATTAAATTGTGCGATTTAATTTAACATAGTGTTACATGTACATCATAAAATTGTTATTGTGCCACTCTCGAGATACTGTTGCGTATATTTTATATCGTATTTATTTAATTTTTGTTTATTTTCATTATATTTAATAAATTATTGACAATAGTTTGGATGATTTTTTGATTATATTTTTGTTGGATCTGGTTTCAAAAAGTACTCAGTACTCGTACTTGTACTCGTAGAATGTACTTGTACTTGTACTCGAGTACATTTGCAATATGCTGAACTTGTACTTGTACTTGTACTCATTACTTGCAAAGTACTTGTACTCGTACTCGAGTACATTGGCATGTACTCGTGCCCATCCCTGTAATATAATCAACACCAGGTTCAGGCCACTCAGGGAAAGTATTTTTCTGGTGATATGAAGTAAGACACTACACCACCTCCATTTTGAACCCCTTGGTTCTTGTTCAGATTCCATTGATTAATTCACAATAGCTATCTGGCCTCACTAAGCATAGAATAGCCTGGTACAATTTGGACATTTGGCATTTATTACACAATGTTATGAACGGTTCAGGTTCAGGAACTGTTCAGCATGGATGCTTCCTGTCAATGTGTCAATGTTGTAGATCCAGATGCAGAAATTACTTGCCAATGTTGCACATAAACCACACCACTTCATTATACACTCTATAAGGGTCAAAATTTGATAAGTCTGAAATTCTTGTCTAAAGTGTTTAACGATAATTCATGATGGCAGGAAGACCAATAGACGACCTCTTGTTGTCATTTGTCATAGACAAGGATATTACCAAAACTTATAACACAAAAAATATGTGGCAGAATAATTTAATCCCATCCAAAAATAGCATTGAAGTGGCCAACCCCCCTGAAAATGGCCTGTCTCCACCAACACTTTCTTTGAAAGATCGCATCACAAAAACTAGTACAAGATTCTGATTCAATTAAACTCTTCCATACATGGAGACTTGCCTGTCAGTCTTCTAAAATCTGGTCATCAATAGCTGAAATAATATTCTGTATAAGAGCAGGAGTTTGTTGTGTCAATGTCTCCAATATTACGTCATTAGCATCACGCCGGATTTGTTTCTTAATAAAAAAATAAAGGGACAAACGTTCTGTGAGAAAACCTTGTGTCTGATGTTGTCTGAGAACCAAATAAAATAACTGAACTATTTGTAGCTTTTTATCATTTATGTAAACCAAAATATTAGAGTATTTCTATCGGCATGTTAGTTGTCCTATCTCAATTTCTCATTAGCAAACGCCTTGCTACTCTATTTTGACTGCACATTTCTGGACCAAAATTACTGTGAACATGTTTCTGGTGTTCATAAGGTCATTGCATGCGCATATTGTCAAACTGTCAGTTTCGCACTGGTCCCTACAAAGATTTTTACTGTCATTATCATTAGCATCACGCTGTCATTAGCATCATGTCAAAAAAGGCTTATTGCTTTTATCTCACTAAAATTTTGTCGCAGGTGACTGGAATTGAAATCAGTTGAATATATATTATCAATTAATGTTTCAACAGACTATTACATAACATTTTTGCATTTTCTGTGCATCTGACATGCTTAGTATGAAGTTTGATTCTTCTCTGAAACTACTAGAAAAATTCGGGGTGCCAGCAACATTTTACCTTGTCTAGCATCTGAAATATGGTTTAGCAAAGACATTGTGCACTGGAGGGAGTAGTGGAGATCATCTTTATTATTCAGAATCCAAACTATTGGTGAAAAGAGTATTTTTGTTTGTTCTTGTAAATTTCTGGTTCAAGGATTTGTTCTATCTCAATAAATAGTGGTCATAGAGACCTGAAATATAGCTCATTGTGTGCAGAATAGCCACTTTCCTATTTATTGGTAATACATTATTCAGCTCTACATGGTACGGATTTCAAGTTACAGACATGATGCAAATGACACACATATTTGGTATTTTAATTGATCAAAATGCAGTTTCTCAAAAATGATTGCCACTGGAGACCTGCAACTTGCCCAAAATGTTCCAGCCACTTGCCTAATCATTGGCAATAGATTGTTTAGACCAAGTGTTCTGGATTTTTTAGTTATAAGTGTGATTTTAATGACAATCGAAAAACATTACATCTATGTTTATCACCTCAGTACAGATCAACAGGGCATTGGGACCCTTGGACATGAAAGCGCAGTGATAGCTGGTTGTTTGATACACTTAACGCAAACTTTAAAAGGCATTTCTGGAACGAAAAATTTTCGAAATTTTTTCAGCTGAAATTTCAAGGTTTTCAAATTTTGACCCATAAAGTCTCTTTTTTTTATTCAGGTTTGTCTTCCACATCATTCATCTAAGGGTTTGTTGAAATACAAAAATGTTTAGTAATATAACAAATGGAATGACATTTTTTTTAAATGTTCATCCAAAAACAACCATGTGGAAGTACCATTAGGTATTTATAAAACCAACATTGTCTCAAATGTTTTAGAGTGATACAGTGCAGTTCCCTGCACTATTCTTGGTCATCGTGTAGAGTGGGTCGGGGCAAGAAGCCCGGGTTAGGTGAGAAGCCCCCCCAGGGTTATTTCTAAACTTACATTTTTGGTGCTTTTTCTTATTGATAGGATTGAAGCTAGAGGCTTTTCAGGTGACATCACAAATTTTCAAGGCATTCAGCACCAAACCATAGTCGTAATTAAAGAAACAAAAAAAAGTGCATGGTTTTTGTTACTTTGATTAATTCTTTGAAAGTGGTTGTCAGAAATAACTTCGGAAATTTTTGAAAGTGTAATGGATATCTGCATTGCTTCACTTTATGACAATCACATAAATATGATTTGGATCATGTTTTTTGCATTTTAGCTCAAAATATAGAGGTCAAATTAAAATATGTGGGTTTGAGGCGAGAGGCCCCACATGTGGGTTTGAGGCGAGAGGCCCCACAAGGCGAGAGGCCCCACTGAGGCCTCGAAGCTGCTTCAGGAACCATTTAATAATGTGTACTTTACCTTAAATCTTGATAGAATAGCTAATTGAAATAGAAAAAATTTTGGCCGAAATTGAAAAAGGGCAAAAAATATTAAAAAATAAATGTGTGAACAGAAAAATTCTGAAATTTAGAAAAAGTGAATAGAATGCCTTAAAAATGATAGAAGAACCCCAAGAAATAACTTTTAAGCTGAATGCGCTCGCAAAAAAATTGTGGGGTAAGAAGGCCATTTTAATTTTTTTACAGAAAGGGCCGTAACTCCTTTATTGAAATTGGTAGACGTTCGTTTCACTAGTTATAAGTAGAGTTTTAAAAAGTGATCCCTTCCTGACAGCATAAGCATTCAAATAATCGACCACAAAAAGTAGGTCAAATTGCTCCTCGAAGTTAAGGGGGGCTGCATGCCCCACGCTACTCTACCTATCTCTATAGGATGGATGGATGATTGGGGCTTTACGTCCTGTATTTATGCACTTCTTAGGCTAAATGCAATGAAGCGAACGATGATTGATACAGCTGTCCAACATAGGCCAATACAAGGTGACCCGGCTACAGCTCGATCCGAACCCTGGACCCAACGATTCGCAGTCCAGCCTGATACCACTAGACCAACCCTCCCCCGCCTATCTCTATAAAATAAATATTGCAATCAATGAACTCCACTTTACAGACAGCACATGTGCATGTTTTTTGTAATGTCAGACAATGTCAGTCATACTGTTACATAATAGACAGATATTTATTTTATGTACCAATGCTGTTACTTACTATCTGAACAGAACTCACTATTGATCAAATGAATAAATGACACATTTCAGTGTAAGTCATATGCAATTGCAACGTCAGTTTCCTGTATACTGATAAGTATCTCAGTAAATTGACCAATATGCCTAATACTTGATGTTAGGTGGCCTGGACAGTGCTGAAATGCATTTCAACGAATTCAGTGACTCCAAAAACCCCAGAATAGACCTATCACACTCTCACATTCGATCACTATTGACCGAGATAGATAGATTTAAAGGAAGGGCGGCCATCTTGGATGCCATCTTGAATTGGCAAGATTGAGCAGCCGGTTGGTAAGGTTGTGAACCTGGAGGTGATAGCTGAGGGTCTTAGGATTCCAACCATACCCCACAACCTTTTACCATGTGTAACAGCAGCCCGTGTCTGGTGGACCCTACTCGCCCCCTGGGTTGAATACAATACATTGTAATTGATATAAACAACCTGTGAGACAACACTTATTTTGTGACACCTGGTTTTCTGTGCTGGATAACACAATTAAAAATAAAACATATTATACATTAACCTTAAAACATGTTTTCATTACATTGCTTTGGAATAAATGTGCATTCCACCTACCTAAACCGACCTTTTGCTTCAGAGATATCTAAATATCCAGTCATCTCGCCAGCCAGGTACTCCTCAACCGACTCTGAATAATCTAAGTCTTCTGACTCCTCTGACTCCTCTGCATCCTCTACATCATCCTGAGTTGAAGCCATAGCAATTGCCTGGAATGAATTACTAATATTACAAAATGAACATGAAATGTATTAGTCCAATATCTCCACTACTCACTTGGCCAAAATGACAAAAATGATGTGCATATTAATGTCTATTCTTAGCAACCTTCCTCTTTACGGAAAGATTAACTAGTGTTGTACATCCACCACTCACTCGGCTTTCATTCTATCTTCCTCCCCTGAATCCTGAGCTGAAGCTGTGGGGAATCCCATTGGAAGTACAATCAACTTAATATCAACTACTCAGACAGAATTTGGCAAACAAATGGGTCATAGAACTAAATTCTATTCTTAGCAAACTCCATATTCAGAAAATTGAAAGCACTACTACTTACTTGGCTTTGATACCACCCTCCTCCTCTGACTCCTGAGCTGAAGCTGTGGGGATCCCCCTGCAAAGTACAATCAACTTAATCTCAACTACTCAGACAGAAATTTGGCAAACAAATGGGTCATAGAACTAAAGTGTATTCTTAGCAACCTCCATATTCAGAAAATTGAAAGTACTACTACTTACTTGGCTTTGATCCCACCCTCCTCCTCTGACTCCTGAGCTGAAGCTGTGGGGATCCCCCTGCAAAGTACAATCAACTTAATATCAACTACTCTTGAAGGTAAAATTTTGGCAAACAAATGAGTCATAGAACTAAAGAATATTCTTAGCAACCTTCATATTCAGAAAACTGAAATTACTACTTACTCTGCTTTGATCCCACCTTCCTCCTCTGACTCCTGAGCTGAAGCTGTGGGGATCCCCCTGCAAAGTACAATCAATTTAATATCAACTACTCTTGAAGGTAGAATTTTGGCAAACAAATGGGTCATAGAACTAAAGTCTATTCTTAGCCACCTCCATATTCAGAAAATTGAAAGTACTACTACTTACTTGGCTTTGATCCCACCCTCCTCCCCTGACTCCTGAGCTGAAGCTGTGGGGATTTCCCTGCAAAGTACAATCAACTTAATCTCAACTACTCAGACAGAATTTAGGCAAACAAATGGGTCATAGAACTAAAGTCTATTCTAAGCAACCTCTGCGTTCAGAAAATAGAAAGCACTACTACTTACTTGACTTTGATCCCACCTTCCTCCCCTGACTCCTGAGCTGAAGCTGTGGGGATTTCCCTGTAAAGTACAATCAACTTTATCTCAACTTCTCAAATAGAATTTTGGCAAATAATGTGTCATAGAACTTAAGTCGATTCTTAGTAATCTTCAAAATTATTCAGAAAATTGAAAGTACTACTACTTACTCCGCTTTGATCCCACCCTCCTCCCCTGACTCCTGAGCTGAAGCTGTGGGGATTACCCTGGAAAGTACAATCAACTTAATCTTAACTCCTCAGACAGAATTTGGCAAACTACTGAGTTATAGAACTAAAGTCTATTCTTAGCCACCTCCATATCTAGAAATTGAAAGTGCAGTCGTTCTTGCGTTATGAGACCGCCCCTTCTGCAGGCGCCTGGCGGTCTCTCTTCGGGGTGCGGTCTCTCGTCGGGGGAAAGATGCGTTGGCAAATATTCAAATATCAGTATATAGCAAAGCTATACTTGCATTTGATTTGGAGATCCTATCAAGTTTCGTACCTTAATCATCCAAATTACTGTTCTGTGAGTTTTCTATGCCTCACCACTCACAAAATCAAATGTAATCCTGTATTGTTTGCTGGAAGCGTGAAAAAGTTCACCAAATATTTACTGTCAAGTAAGAAAAGTTTAGTTATCTTGACTTCACTAATCAACTTAGGCTGTAAAAGATGCCTAAACACTTTCATGCAATATTGATATTTTAATAAATTCACAAAAATTGTATTTGTAGTTTGTGCCTATCACCTTATTGAGGAATCGATCAATACATTAAGGCATCACATTTTTTAAGGGACCAAAAAACGACCAATATATATATATACACCTTTCAAGTTATAAAGCCACAAGTAAACTTTAATTCTCAATCTGCTGCAAAGTCATTGACAAAGTGTAATCTACATTCTTCTATTGAAGTGTAAACATCCATTTAAGAATCAATTAACTATTGAAGTTATGCCATTGATTGTTTGATTGATTGATTGATTGAGCTTATTTAATGCACCCTATTGGCACCAGCCGCTGGTTGAAAGATAGTTTACTTTAATACTCATGTTTGCTCAATTGAAGCATGAATCAACTGAAGTAACAGTAATCAATGGAAGTAACATCAATCAATTGACGTGACAGCAATCAATTGAAGTGACAGCAATTTATTGAAGTGACAGCAATCAATTAAAATAACAGCAATCATTTGAAGTTACAGTCAAAAGAAATGATGGCAATCAACTGAAATGCAATTAACAGATTAATTGAAGCACAGGTATCACTCTTTCCCTGTTGAAACAAACATGAATAGCTTGCCCGAAGAAACAATGGACTGGAATGCTATCACTTTTAATGACATGTTGGTCTAAGGAGTGCGAAATGGCCAAAAAAGATCGTGGCTTCATCGCTGCATTTTGGTCGTTTCTGGTCTTTTCTTAGTCGCATATGAGGATGACTTTAACCAATTCTGGTCATTTTAGCGGTCGTTGGTCGCGTTAGACAGGTTGGTCGCATATTGGAGTGATATTTATGAAGAAAAACGTTAATACAGAAGGCCTATGGTCACATATAAGGGTGTGGTAGCTCATTAGGAGGTCGCTCATTGCAGAAACCACTGTACTACTCCTTACTTGGCTTTGATGCCACCCTCCTCCCCCGACTCCTGGGCTGAAGCTGTGGGGATTCCCCTGGAAATTACAATCAACTTCATCTCAACTCCTCAGACAGAATTTGCAAACAAATGGGTCATAGAACTAAAGTCTATTCTTAGCCACCTCCATATTCAGAAAATTGAAAGTACTACTCCTTACTTGGCTTTGATCCCACCCTCCTCCCCCTGACTCCTGAGCTGAAGCTGAGGGGATTTCCCTGCAAAGAACAGTCAACTTAATCTCAAATACTCAGAAAGATTTTTGCAAACAAATGAGTTATAGAACTAAAGTCTACTCTTAGCAACCTCCATATTCAAAAGATTGAAATTACTACTACTTACTTGGCTTTGATTCCATCCTCCTCCACTGATTCCTGAGCAGAAGCTGCGGGGATTACCCTGGAAAGTACAATCAACTTAATCTTAACTCCTCAGACAGAATTTGGCAAACTACTGAGTTATAGAACTAAAGTCTATTCTTAGCCACCTCCATATTCAGAAAATTGAAAGCACTACTACTTACTTGGCTTTGATACCACCCTCCTCCTCTGACTCCTGAGCTGAAGCTGTGGGAATCCCCCTGCAAAGTACAATCAACTTAATATCATCTACTCTTGAAGGTAGAATTTTAGGCAAACAAATGAGTCATAGAACTAAAGTCTATTCTTAGCCACCTCCATATTCAGAAAATCGAAAGTGCCACTACTTACTTGGCTTTGATCCCACCCTCCTCCCCTGACTCCTGAGCTGAAGCCGTAGGGATTCTCCTGCAAAGTACAATAAACTTAATCTCAACTACTCAGATAGAATTTTGGCAAACAAATGGGTCATAGAACTAACGTTCATTCTTAGCCACCTCCTTATTCAGAAAATTGAAAGCACTACTACTTACTTGGCTTTGATACCACCCTCCTCCTCTGACTCCTGAGCTGAAGCTGTGGGGACCCCCCCACAAAGTACAATCAGCTTAATCTCAACTACTCAGACAGAATTTGGCAAACTACAGAGTTATAGAACTAAAGTCAACTCTTAGGAACCTCCATATCTAGAAATTGAAAGTACAGTAGTTCCTGCGTTATGAGACCGCCCCTTCTGCAGGCGCCTGGCGGTCTCTCTTCGGGGTGCGGTCTCTCGTCGGGGGAAAGATGCGTTGGCAAATATTCAAATATCAGTATATAGCAAAGCTATACTTGCATTTGATTTGGAGATCCTATCAAGTTTCGTACCTTAATCATCCAAATTACTGTTCTGTGAGTTTTCTATGCCTCACCACTCACAAAATCAAATGTAATCCTGTATTGTTTGCTGGAAGCGTGAAAAAGTTCACCAAATATTTACTGTCAAGTAAGAAAAGTTTAGTTATCTTGACTTCACTAATCAACTTAGGCTGTAAAAGATGCCTAAACACTTTCATGCAATATTGATATTTTAATAAATTCACAAAAATTGCATTTCGATGGTGAAAGTGCAAAACCTCGTATGTCAAAATTTTGCTATTTTTAGATTTTGAGTGGAATGACTAATTCAATATCCAATACATGTTGTCAATTGTTCACCTTGCCTCTTTGCTATTTTTGGAAGCTGTAACAGAATGATTTTACCATGGTTTCACCAAACCTTGTATGTCGATTTGTTCCAAAAAGTGAAAGTGCAAAACCTCGTAACTCAAATCAGAACTTTGAAGCACATATTTAGGATATTTCAACCTTTTTTGAAAAATTATGATTGTGGTACGTTTTTTATGGCTCACAAGAAATTTCCTTTTTAAAAATGTTTTACCTCCCTATATTTATTGTGGTGATATAGGCTATTGAAAAAAAGCGTGCACAAAAATTTGAAAAAAGTGCCATTTTCCTCATTTTTGCCATTGTAGCCACTAATTAAAATTAGCTGTTGTTATTTATCATGGTCAAATTATATTTTTTACTGTTTACCTATAGATTAAAGGTACATTGAATACTGCAAGTTGCTTTAAAGTGTGAAAAATGGTCGAGTTACAAGGTTTTGCACCTTACTAAGTGAAAGTGCAAAACCTTGTAAGTCAACATTTTCAATCATATCTGATGTGACATCAATGCTAGGGGTCAACGACCTCTGACAAAAAGTTATGCTAAAACAGGGTGTCACTTTCTATAAATTAAGTTGAGCCTAACTCACATATTGATAAACATTACCATAAAAAAAGATCGGTGATAGTTTTTTCCAATTTCTGAAAAATGGCTTTTTTTGACATACGAGGTTTTGCACTTTCACCATCGATTTGTGGTTTGTGCCTATCACCTTATTGAGGAATCGATCAATACATTAAGGCATCACATTTTTTAAGGGACCAAAAAACGACCAATATATATATATACACCTTTCAAGTTATAAAGCCACAAGTAAACTTTAATTCTCAATCTGCTGCAAAGTCATGGACAAAGTGCAATCTACATTCTTCTATTGAAGTGTAAACATCATTTAAGAATCAATTACCTATCGATGTATTGCCATTGATTGTTTGATTGATTGATTGAGTTTATTTAATGCACCCTATTGGCACCAGCCGCTGGTTGAAAGATAGTTTACTTTAATACTCATGTTTGCTCAATTGAAGCATGAATCAACTGAAGTAACAGTAATCAATGGAAGTAACATTCAATTGAAGTGACAGCAATCAATTGAAGTGACAGCAATTTATTGAAGTGACAGCAATCAATTAAAGTGCCCGCTTCAATTGAAGTCACAGCAATCAATTGAAGTCACAGTCAAAAGAAATGATGGCAATCAACTGAAATGCAATTAACAGATTAATTGAAGCACAGGTATCACTCTTTCCCTGTTGAAACAAACATGAATAGCTTGCCCGAAGAAACAATGGACTGGAATGCTATCACTTTTAATGACATGTTGGTCTAAGGAGTGCGAAATGGCCAAAAAAGATCGTGGCTTCATCGCTGCATTTTGGTCGTTTCTGGTCTTTTCTTGGTCGCATATGAGGATGAATTTAACCAATTCTGGTCGTTTTAGCTGCCGTTGGTCACGTAAGACAGGTTGGTCGCATATTGGAGTGATATTTATGAAGAAAAACGTTAATACAGAAGGCCTATGGTCGCATATAAGGGTGTGGTAGCTCATTAGGAGGTCGCTCAGTGTAGGGACCACTGTACTACTCCTTACTTGGCTTTGATGCCACCCTCCTACCCTGACTCCTGAGCTGAAGCTGTGGGGATTCCCCTGCAAATTTCAAGCAACTTAATATCAACTACTCAGACAGAATTTGCAAACAAATGGGTCATAGAACTAAAGTCTATTCTTAGCCACCTCCATATTCAAAAGATTGAAATTACTACTACTTACTTGGCTTTGATCCCATCCTCCTCCACTGACTCCTGAGCTGAAGCTGAGGGGATTTCCCTGCAAAGTACAGTCAACTTAATCTCAACTACTCAGAGAGATTTTGACAAACAAATGAGTTATAGAACTAAAGTCTACTCTTAGCAACATCCATATTCAAAAGATTGAAATTACTACTACTTACTTGGCTTTGATCCCATCCTCCTCCACTGATTCCTGAGCTGAAGCTGCGGGGATTCCCCTGCAAAGTACAATCAACTTAGTTGTTTGCATCCGACTGGCCTTTCCAATCATTGGGCTGTCAGTGTGCATGTGACAATTTCAATTTTTGCTTCAATTTCAATTCAGTTTATTAGTGCCCAAAATACAAATACGATTCACAATTTTCAAGTAAAACATTAATACCATGGCAGGTACAAGGGAAGGAGTGAAATCATTGGTTTTTATCTTGTTCCGTGTACGTCTCGCTCCTGTTGCAGGGAGATGTGAATTACCCCCTAATAGCCTCTAATGAAGTCCCAAAAATGACAGTGAGGGAGTGTCTTTTTCAAAGGGGTACAGCAGAGCTGCCCTCTTATTGGTCCAAAATGGTCATGTCATCAAGGAATTCCCAGGATTTCCCAACTGTATATTTACTTACTCTGTTTATACTCAGCTTCTTACAGTAAAAGCTGACTGAGAAATTATGAATTCCTATAATACTAATATTATTGACATTTATCAATGAGCACAAGAAATATATATACACGACAGATAGACAGGATTTAATTTATTTTTTCTACCAAAAGATGGATATATAGTTGGACAGATAGTTGGATAGATAGTTGGATAGATAATTGGATAGATAGTAAGATAGATAGTTGCATAGGTAGTTGCATAGATAGTCAGATTGATAGTTGCATAGATAGTTGGGCAGATAGTTGGATAGATAGTTGGACAGATAGTTGGATAGATAGTTGGACAGATAGTTGGATAGATAATTGGATTGATAGTTGGATAGAGTTTGATAGATAGTTTGATAGATAGTTTGATAGATAGTTTGATAGATAGTTTGATAGATAGTTGGATAGATAGTTGGATAGATAGTTGGATAGATAGTTGGATAGATAGTTGGATAGATAGTTGGATAGATAGTTGGATAGATAGGAAAGGTAGATAGAAAGGTAGAAATTAAGACAGATAGTCAGATAGCTGTCATAGCCAGCCAGATAACTAGATTGATAGCTAGATAGATAGATGGATAGATAGCTACCTAGATAGATAGCTATAGAGATGGATAGATATTAGTAGACAGAGCCATGTCAATCAACTATACATTGTCTGGGTTTATATATATCTAATAAGAACATTTTTAGATTTTTAGATTTACATCAAATTTATATAATGATAGTTATATATATATAATTAATAATTAAATTATCAAATTATTTAGTCCTAAATAGGTTTCATGTTCTTTATAGGTATGCATTACAAAATTAGTACATAAATATTGCTTATTACAAGTAAAATTGGGCCCTAAAAGAACATTTTGTTTAAAATGTTTCAATGGATTGTTTAAAACTACTGAACCCTGCCCTCTTTACACTAGCACTGACAAAATCGACAACAATCGACAACTACAAGGACCATACTGTCAGGGGGCACATGTTCTCCTCATTCGTCAACCCAGTTCACAAAGATGCACTATATAGCACTTTGAAGTTATTGAGAGATATATACAAGTATTTTTGCAATCTGTTTAGACTTAAAATGGGCGATTTTCTCACCCTTTATTGCCTTAAAATCCTTAATTTTGGAGATATTTGGACCAGAAAAAGACTCCCAGTATCACAATTAGGTGAGAAAAACTGCTGTCACTGCCCTCCCTGTCTCAAATCGATATCTTGGTCAGATCTCCAGGTGAGATGCACAGTGAGGCTTTGATTCACATTGAGGCAGCTAGCGGGAATTTTAAAAACCCCTCTAAAAGAGGTCAGGGGGTAGCGAGACGTACATGGGGCATCAAAGGACTTCACAAGTGATTACAAGAAACATTAACTAAATGGGGTCTGAGCCAGTTTTGCCCAGGCTTAATATGCCTGAAAAATAATGGAGGTGTGAAAAACATTTAGATTTTGTGATAAATTCAATGACTCCACTCCTTCCCTTGTACCTGCCATGTTAATACAGAGTATTTAGAGTATGTATGGGCACTACAGAAGCCAATAGTTAAATTAACTGCAAGTGACTTCTGTTATCGTTACAAATGTAATATAAAATACCGTGCAAGCACGTAAACAACTCGGTTGCAAAGTGCGACAGACAACTCCAGTATCATGGCATGGCTGGGAGTGCAATACACATGAAGTAAAGACATCACCAAAAGTCCCAGAATGCACTTTAATTTGGGCGATTTACCCTGAAACCATTATAAAATGTGCTAGCAGTTGTTTTTCATGACGGCCAAGAATTTTGTACTTTACCCCTTAGCTTCATAGCATGAAGGTTTTCTAGACTTTTTAAAATTTACCAGGCTGCGTTGTGTCTTGTGACAACTGATTGAATGATTCATTTGGTACATAGGTCCATGGATGCAGAATTGCAGATCTATGCATCACCTCTGCTCTGTTACTTCAAATACTTCCTATTTGAACTGTTTAAAGTGTTTTTGCAAACAATAATAATGTACTGCTCTTTTTATTGTCTGTGATAATTCTTTTTCCTGACTTGTTTTAAACAATGGGGCCTTCAACAAAACACACTGCACCATGCACCCTCTTATCTCAGTGTTGACAGGTCATGCATTAACAGGATTTGAAGGGTATTTTTATCCAACTCTCCACAGCTCCAGAACACATGTGGCATGTCACTGGCACCTCAGATTGACAATTGATTGGTTTGTTTTCCCACATCATGACACATGACAGATAACCATGTGCAATGTGAAGGATTTGCTGTAAAAACTTACTTGTTCTTGTTTACTGTGACAGTTTATATTGTCTAAGGTGGAGATCCACATTTCTGTAGTCTTTCTGAACTGACAGCTTATACAGTCTGTCTTGAGATTACATATACTGGTGTCACCGCTGAGCTTTTCGCTTCAGTGGTGTCTTTCTGCCTTCTGATTATTCCTGCCTTGCCCATTCACCTGCCTTAAACAGTCTCGTTTAAGTTAAAGTAGTAATATGATTTAATATGTATATGTATAATACTGTTTGATAAGTATCATTCATTGTATTATTGTGTAAAGTATTATGACGAGTTATATTATTGTGTAAATTATGAAGAAGTTTAGAATAACAGCTAAGGGGCAAACTCATCCCCATGGTTTCCATAGCAACGGTTACCCTGGTTCCTTTGCGCAGTCGCAGAGCACTCTGGTGTTAATCCCAGGGGGTAAGCTTGGTGGCCCAAGCAGAAGAGGAGATGCCTTTGCCCAGAGGAGGCGCGGCTCTCTCCGGCTCAATGATGTTAGGATGGCGCATCTTGTAGGAGGCAAGTAAGGTGAAGTGAGAGGTATGGCAAGTTAAAGTTAAGGCAGGAAAGTTTTATTAGGCCATTGTTTGATTGACATGAATGTAACTGTTCTGATTAATGATTAATTAAAGAAGTATTTGGATCTTAATGGTCATGTCTCTGGTATTCCTTGAGTAGGTGTTTTGTGACGGCAGGTGTTGAGATGTCTCCCGCAGGATCCCCGGTAATTAGACCATCTGTCATTAACACCAAAGATTTAAAGATGGCACTGGATACATGTTGACTGATAGGCCTGCAGGAGCATGTTTAAGCTATTAAGTACTTGTAGATCACTCAGCTACATCACTATTTTGGAGCATGTAGAAGAAATAATGTAAGATATTTAGAAGTCAAAGATAGTTTTGAGAAAATAATTCCAGTAATTTTTGACAGTGTACATGAGATTCTTGGTAGCAATAACTTGGAGAACACATGTTAAAAAGGTTTATTTCAAAGCATCCTTTTGTGTGGATTTCAGAAATGCACATGACTGAACTTCTGTCATTCCCGAATTTAGGCAGAAATAAAGCAACATGTGTAGTTTGACAGCAGCAGGTGCGACATGCGATGAGTTGTGCTAGGACAAAGATTGTATCCAGCCGTGTGGGCAAATGCAAGTTTTGGCCATGTGCCTCTGCAATACACCGAGTACCTCGTTGAAAAATACCGTGCAAAGCACTGGAAGGTTCGAATCTCAAATTTGAAAACAAGAAGGCACATAAAGATAATATGCAAAGGTCGGTGGAAGTATAATTCTTACTGAAAAGTAGAATGCACGAGATGCTCAAACATTTGTATATCTGCTTGATCTCTCCACCCAATTGCTTCAAGCAAATTTTCTCCACGCACTGCTATCCATCAAATTCTATTTCCCCTATTCTATCTATGAAATTCTATGCACCCACATCATCCCATAATGATAATTGACAGAAAAGTTTGGAAAAATACTGTGCAAGCACGAAAACCGCGGTAGTTGTTATATAGGCACTATTATATTGCCTATTGGAAGGGATGGATTACCAGTCAACCAGGTGACAGACAACTCCAGTATCATTGCATGGCTGGGAGTGCAATACACATGAAGTAAAGACATCACCAAAAGTCCCAGGATGCACTTTAATTCGGGCGATTTACCCTGAAACCATTAGAAAATGTGCTAGCAGTTGTTTTTCATGACGGCCAAGAATTTTGTTCACTTGGTCCATGAATGGAGTGGAGAAAGTATGAAGGTTTTGTAGACTTGTTAAAATTGACCAGGCTGCATTGTGTCTTGTGACAAATCATTGAATGATTCATTTGGTTCATACATTGTAGGTCCATGGATGCAGAATTGCAGATCTATGCATCACCTCTGCTCTGCTACTTCAAAGGAGGCTGAATACTTCCAATTTGAACTGTTTAAAGTGTTTTTGCAAACAATAATAATGCACTGCTCTTTTTTATTGTCTGTGATAATTCTTTTTCTTGACTTTTTTTAAACAATGGGGCCTTCAACAAAACACATTGCACCATGTACCCTCTTATCTCAGTGTTGACAGGTCATGCATTAACAGGATTTGAAGGGTATTTTTACCCAACTCTCCACCCCTCCAGAACATATATGGCATGTCACTGGCACCTCAGATTGGCAAGTTATTGGTTTGTTTTCCCACATCATGACACATGACAGATAAGCATGTGCACTGTGAAGGATTTGCTGTAAAAACTTACTTGTTCTTGTTTACTGTGACAGTTCACATTGCCTAAAGTAGAGATCCACATTTCTGCAGTCTTTCTGAACTGACAGCTTATACACTGTATAAGCTGTATAATATACAGTCTGTCTTGAGATTACATATACTGGATACATGTTGACTGATTGGCCTGCAGGAGCATATAAAGCTATTTAGTACTTGCAGATCACTCAGCTGGTCATTTTGTCTGTAACTGGATATTGGGCCCTCCTACAATAAATTCTAAAAAAGAGAGTAAGAGCAACACGCAGGATGTCTGGTGAAATGGATTATTTATCAGATTCTTCAGATTCTGACAGGTCTGAAGATTTTTTTGACACTGACATCACTATTTTGGAGCATGTAGAAGAAATAATGCAAGATATTCAGAAGTCAAAGATAGTTTTGAGAAAATAATTCCAGTCATTTTTGACAGTGTACATGAGATTCTTGGTAGCAATAACATAGTGCATTGAAAAATCTAATTTTGAAATAAAAGCATAAATAGAAGGAGGACAGACCTGCTGCCTTTCTAAAGTTCATTCATAGATATGCAAACTGGCACAGGCAGAAAGTCAGAATTGGGCTTAGAAATTGAGTAAATGAGCGGCATAGGTCCTGTCTTCAGCCAGCCGTCAATCCAGCACAACACTGATCGCAAGAGGTGAGAGATTCTCACCTAAAAAATGTTATTGTAATCAGTAATAGTGCTTCGAGCAGTATGAAAAATCATATATTTAGTTTTTGAAGTATTAATAGATAGTTTATTGGCTGAAAACCAAACACCAATTTCTTTCAATTTTAATTAATATTTCGATGAATTGATAATGTTAAGCTCTTTTCAAAACTAAATATTATAGCTTTGTATCATCAGCAAAGATAATGAATTGAGCATCTAGGCTTGTATTAATATCATTAACATAGATTATAAAAAGTAAATTTCCTAAAATGGAACCTTGAGGTACTCCTTTAGATATATTAAACAATTCTGATTTTTGTAGTATTTAAATAAGTGAACTGTATTCGATTTGCCAAGTAACTTGAGAGCCAATCATATGCAATACCATGTATTCCATAATGGTACATTTTTTAAAATAAAGTTTTGTGATTTATGGTGTCTAAAGCTTTACTAAGGTGTAAACAAAATACCTAATGTCCTATGTTTTTTATTCAACATGCTTGATATTAAGTATTGTATGTTTAATACAGCTAACTCTGTTGACAGCTTTTCTTGAAAACCAAATTGGCACGTAGTAAATAAATTGTGAATATTAAAATAGGTTTATAATTGGTTATATGTATGTACAGTGGGTTGAATAAGTATACACCCCCCTGGAGTGGTCTTCAATTTTTCTGTCATATCTTCCCTCAGAAATGCATCATCAATCCAATATTGATACATGCTCATACTGACCTCTCTTGTTACCTATTTTCACCATAAAATTCTGGGTTGTAAGTCATGTACGAGTAGAAAAAATTAATTCAGTGAAAATTAGCGTTGCAAAAGTATACACCCCCTTCATGTAGTGAGATTGTATGCAGCTATAAAAAGTTTCCAGCTTCTGGAAGTCCAAGAGAGCATTATGTGAATGATTATCTATATTGTTCAAGCAGTTAGTGCTGTTTTATGCATTTTTTTAGAAAGTTCCTTATTGTGTAGACTGGTCCAAAATGTTTATTCCAGGAGCCATTCTCGCCTGTCAAACAAATTTGGATCTAGCTTCTCAGAAAAATGAGAAAATATCAGGAAATGAGTGGGACAGGTGTACACTTACCCTGTTAGAACCCAAGACACTTTCCAGTTTGATATCTGTGATAGAACTAAAAAATCAGAATGGTCAATTATTTTGATAATTTTCATATTTTATCACAAATTGGGAGACGAGTAAAAATATTACTTAAACTTGATTGAGCATTGACAAATCACCTACTTTATGTTTGTAGCTGATAGAACCATACATGGATAATGGCTTTATCGAAAACACATATTTCAAGACACAAGACATCAAATGGGAAAGGGTCAAAACTAAGCATCGCCGCAGGTTCCTGTGACCATATATATTTTCAACTTCTGTTGCAGATACTGAACTGAAACTTTTTCTAGGTTGTATCAGGGTGTGTCCCTGCCTGTCCAGCCCTTTTCTTGCTTTTTGGGGGCTTCCCAAGGAAAGAGTATCCCAACACCTTTTGTCACGTATAAATGTTAGTTCATTCTGACACTGCTGTGGGGGATGCTGATGTGTAATTAGGGCTCAAAATATTTTTGTTTCCCCATTCAACCTCTAAACTTCTCATATGCAGCTTATCAACATCATTAGATATCTGTTATATTTTCATATTGAATTTTTGTACAATTTTGATTTACAATAGGTTGATTTCTTGATATTGTTCATCCACAGTCAATCACAGAAGTTACATAAATTGGGTAAAACAATCCAAAATGTTAAAAACCAATCAGAGATCAACTATTTATATCATAATTTTACTTTTTCATGTCAAAACAACATTATTATCACTGAAAGAAACATCAACAACTTACAAGGGGTGTATACTTTCGCAACACTAATTTTTGCTAGTTTAACTTTTTCCACTCTACCATGACTTACCACCCAGAATTTTATGGTGAATATAGGTTACAAGAGAGGTTAGCATGATCATGCAGAAGTATGGACTCGGGGCAAGTTGTCACATTTTCACAAACATGACTTTGAGTTACAACATGACCTACATGAAAACCCATGGTTGATAAATCAGGAAGAAAGCTGGATAAAAACTTCTCAAGACTTACAAAAATGTTTCAGGGTTGGAAGTTTCAAGACAACCTGAACCTAAAACCTCTCAGAGACAGTCAAACTTGAGGGAAAAAAAATTGTGACAACTAGCCCCGGTCTCCCCTACATATTTCCAAGATTGTCCGCAGTTGAACACAATTATTTGAAGCGAAGAGGCTTTTTGTGAAGGTTGTTATGTTATCAATTTTACAGCACTAAAGGCATTTCCAATAGCCACATTTTTCAATGGCACTTCATTTAATTGGGGAATCTGATTTCCACTTTTGTCTAATACACAGATTTCAATTCAACTTTCATTCTAGTTATTCCTGCTCTATCATTATGAGTCAGATACATGAGAATTGATATTTTTTAAAGCATTTTACTAATAGATAAATTATTATTTTTAATTGAAGATATGCCAAAACTTTCATGGGGAAATTATCATAAGGTGTGCTGCGCATGTGAAATGCTGTTTAGCCTCCCAAACAACTTGCTGTAGTTCATCCAATTACAAATACCTTGCATACATTTTAGGTGTATCATAAATTGTAAAGGTGCAATTAATAATTTGAACCTGCATTGCTTGACCCTAAAAACATAGGTAAAGATACTGAAATCAGAATTCTATCACTAATATTAAAGAAGTGACGGTATTTTTTCTTAACAATTATCTCTGCAATTAGGTAGTTATGGCATGTGAAACCAGTGATCGTTCTACACGATTTCATGATACACTGTTTGTTGATGTTCCTTTTTGTCAGACTACACTGAAAAAACACTTTGTCTAAAAATAGACAAATTTTGTCTGGATTTACACAAAATCGCATGTTAGCTGGTGTCCGTCCAAAGTCTTGTCTATTCCAGACAAAATGAAATGTGTGATATTTTAGACAATAATTTTGTCTAAAAAATTTTGTGTCAACCAACACAATATTTTGTCTGCTTTAAACATCAAAACTGTCGAAATATGTGTTAATTTTATGATAAATATTTGTCTGTTGCAACATAGATTTTGTTAAGAATTTTGTCTGTTTTGACACAGGCCATTGCTATATTTAGCATAGACTTTGTTGAGATTTTTGTCTATTTCAGCATAGATCATTGTCTGAAGTAACAATGTATTTGTTCAGAATTTTGTCTGTTCCAGCACATGCCCTTGTGCATAATAACATAGCCTTTGTTCAGAATTTTGTTTATTTCAGCACATGCCCTTGTTTAAAATAACATAGCCTTTGCTCAGAATTTTGTCTTTTTCAGCACATGCCCTTGTTTAAAATAACATAGCCTTTGTTCAGAATTTTGTCTGTTCCAGCACATCCCCTCGTGTATAATAACATAGCCTTTGTTCAGAATTTTGTCTATTTCAACATATGCCCTTTTTTAAAATAACATAGCCTTTGTTCAGAATTTTGTCTATTTCAGCACATGCCCTTGTTTAAAATGACATGGCCTTTGTTCAGAAATATTGTCTGAATTAACAATTAGTAAATCTATGCACACATTGCACAGTCAATGCATCCTTAACCCTTTAGATACAGATAAACAAGGTATATTTCATTCTCCAAAATGCAATGATAACCAAAACAAGATTTCCATTGATTATATGAATGTTTAATTATAAAATAGCAAATAATGATACAGTGTACAGTACTTGAGGTATTCTTAATCATACGCTTAGAAAAGAGTCAATATGTATTTTTTTTTTATAAATCATAAAGATATTTGCATAGTTCTTCACAATATGAATGTACAAATCGAATAAAGTTTATAAGTATGATCTACATACCCATCCCTGAATAAAAATGTCCTTAATTTTAATGAGCAAAACATAAATAATGTTGTCCAATTCAAGCAGGTCATGTATTATACTACTGCGTTCGACAATGCTGCAGCTGCCAAGAGCAGGAAATTGTTGCTACCATGTGACACCTCCTTTGCTAAAGGAATCTTTCTCAATCCCGCATACTCATCCATGCTTGGTCCCACCTGAATAGTAATAGATAAAGAAAAGAAATAGTGAATTACACCATCCATGTTTGTATGTATTGATCCTTATTTTGCAAGTTGTCGCCGGGCACATCTTAAACACCACAAAACATTGTAACCTTTGGGTCTTATTATAATTATACACCAAGAAATATAATAACAAAATACAAACTTACTGGTTTGAAACCCACAATATATTCCATGGTCTCTGTAAGTTGCCATTTTAGCCACGACGTCTGCAAAAAAAAGGAATGCTGACCATATAATGAGGAAAGAAGATGATTTACCAAATAACATTCTGCAACTATACCAATTAGTTAAACTAGATTTGTGTGTATTGAGAAAATCAACAGATATAGAGCGTAATTCGAAATGTATTAGTATTTATTGATCATATTTGAAAATATGCACAATGAATATTATTTCTAATTTTTGTCTAACAAGTGCCATATACATACTCCAGTCTTGTATGTCTTTATCAATTGTTCACCCATAAAATATATTTAATTTACAAAATACACTATGTGGAGTTATCCAATTAGTAAAAGTAATCTTGTATAAAACATCTGCAATTGGCATAGTTGTAATATAAAAAAGATAAAGGTGCTGCCCAATGTGGTGACGCATGATAAATGTTGTGTTGTAACTCTATTCTGTAAAAGAATAAATAGTTATAGCCACCTTCCTAATTCTTTGCGATGTGCTCCTTTCTTACCTGCTTATAAATCAATTCCATCATTTGCAATTTTAAGATCATCTCTTTCATTCTATTGTTGAGCTTTTGGTGTAGCTTTGACAGCAGTGCTGGCGCCATTCTCTCCCATTTCCCAGAAAAATTATCGAAATGTCTGGCCAACTAGTTGAGAAATCGTTGTCACTCTGAAATAAACAATTACAAGTATTGAATACAGACAGAAACAAAACTCTACCGTCCAAAGTGAAAACCCAGTAAGTCACAAATCGGGTCAAATTGAGTTAAGGTCAAAATATAACTTCTGAGACATGTTTCTATATATTCATTAAGTTTAGATTTTCAAGAAGTGGCACGTTACCCCAGAAGGACACTGACAAATCCCAGTAAGCCTATCTCTTACTGCAAGAACTGGAACTTCAAAGTGGATTATCTCAGAAACTCCAAAATGTGACTTACTAGGTTTTCCCTTTGGACGCTAGAACTGAAGTTGTCCTACTACTGTCTTTGCATGAGTAGAAATTCATAAGCAAAGAGCAAAATCAAGGCTTTAGTAATGCATGACTGATGTGTCAGGTGATCAGCTACAAGAAAACATACACTCAGCAGCAAAGACTGGTGCTCACAACATTCTACGTGTAGTACAAACACACACAATATTTTCAAAAATGCACTCTAGATCTTAATGAGCACGCAGGACATGTTATTCTATTCATTATAATGCTTTTATATCCCTGCCCAGTGCCCATCTCCTTCAATTTCAGAGTACTGTATCTCAGGAATTACAAGCACTTACATGTACATGTTAAGAACCATGTTCTGTGTATGACACACACTACTACCATCCCAATCATAACCAATGTACGGTCCATAGGCACAGGAGGTCAATACATTTTGGGGGGCTGCCTAAAAAATATCGTCGAAATTGCCCCAAAATCTAAGTTCACAAAATATTCAGCCCGAAACCACCTGAAAAATAAATGTCTATTTCATAATTTTATTTTTGGGGGCTGCAGCCCCCCACCGGACCCCTGCCTCCTACACCTATGAGCAATTTTCAACAACCACGCAATATGCGCCAACCCTAAACCTATCAACTATCTCAAGCACCAATGTCCAACATCTATGCACTAACCCTTTACCTGTCCTTAAGGCTTAAGTATCCCAAACAGCAACTATCCCAAGCATGACCAAGGTCCAACATCTATGCACTAACCCTTAACCTACCCTCAACTGTCTCAAACAACTGTTGCAAGCATGACCAATGTCCAGTATCTGTACACTAAACCTAATCCAAACTGACTGTCTATTAAAAAGAAACTATCCCAATATATTCCGATGTTCTACAACTGTCCCAACCACTCTACATCTATAGCCACGGATATGGCCCAGTAATTCCATTGTTTTCAAAACAACATATAAATTAGCAATATTGACAAATAAGTAGGCCTATATATACACACAGTCTTCAAGCTTATAATTAACAAAGTATAATACTAATTCAATTTTCTTAGAAATAAACAAATAACTTTATCCCACATAATTTCACACATGAACTTGCAATGCCATGTGTTTGAGACATGAATTAGCCCTTTGTAATGGCCTATATTTGACTCATGTCATGCTAATAACTTGGAAGTATCACTCACCTTAACATGATACTTGAGCATTGTAATAATAGTCAATTTTCCACTTAAAATCTGCTATATATCACATTTGGTTCATGCATGCAATCAAAAATAATTAAAGCGAATCTTTAACTTACCTTTACACATTTCAGTCAGCTCCAGCAAACACCACAATGTGAACTTCCCAGTGAGAAAATGTACTTTTAACCAAGGTTGCAACATGCTTGTCTTTTGCTAACAAATATGTAGTCAGACTGAGTCAGTACACTTCTTAAGTGAAGCTTGATGACTTTAAAATCTAAACGAGGTCAGTTTTGATCCAGTTTAATTGTTTGCCATGTTGGCCAACAAAACAAAACATTTATAAAGGAGATTAGTCTTGCACTAAGCAAAAGTATCCAATATTTTGTGTGAAATTTTGTGTGAAATATCAGACAAATTGGAAGTTGCTGGATCGACAGTGTGCTTTATGCTGTTGTACAACACTGCTTGTCTGTGTCACACATTATTTTGACTGGAATACACAAAGCCCATTTTACACATAGATTTTGTCTGCTATTTTACACAAAGTGTTTTTTCAGTGTAATGTCGTGAAAAGATCATTTATATATATATATATACATTCTTTTATTGACATTTGAAAATATCACAGTTGATACATGTGTCATTTGTAATGGGAATAGAAAAAAATATAAAAAATCAAACGATATTGATTATATGCAATATTAACTATATACAAAACATTAATTATATATATGTAATAAATAGCTAAAATGAATAATAGTACTTTCAGATAATAGAGCACCAAACACACGATTAAAAGAAATACAAATTAGGTTCCAGCCACCTAAATAGTAATAAAGTAAAATTGCAATTGATTAAGACCAGAGCAACAGACATGTTTGGTATGTATGGCTTGTAGCATGGTATTTTCATACATGCACTTTTGATCTCACCTGGAATATATATACTAAATATCTGGAATATTGCTAATGGCTGTGTAGAAGCCCCGTAGTACACCTCTTCCAGACCAACACTTCTTCAGTTCCTGGGACCATTATAAGAGCACATTTAGGATTCTTTTGCATTGCTTATGCAAATGTTCACAAGTACGTCGCGTTTTACAAATTCGTAGGTTTGGGTGTCAAACTTTTAGAGGTAAGGTTGACAATTTTTTACAGATATTTATGTATCAAACTACAATACCTGACAAAATATTAAGTCTCTAACTATCATATTGAACTTGTTAGAGCTGATTTTAGTGTGTTCACAAGTACGACACGTTTTAAGAAACCGACACTTGCTGCTGCTACGTCACCACGGCTGTGCCAATTAGCATGGATACTTGTAAATAATCATTAAAAAACATATATAAGAAGCAAACATTTTTTTTTAGAAAAATCAGAACTCAATTAAGTGTAAAATTAGCATATTTTTTAAAATATGATAAATTAGAGAAAATTATCAAAAGCCATATATTCCTCTTAATTATGCTAAAGACAGGTAATTCTGCATTAAATTCAATATCAATAATGCGAATTTGAATTATTTTCTTCAATGGACTATGCATATATGTTAAAATGAAAATGAGTAGGGCTATCTTGGGGAGAGTCAAAAATCTGCTATTAACTTGGAACAGAACTCAAGACCCAACAAAATCAAACACTACGTCATTTAATCTGGTTCCCTGGAACAATTACTAACTGATTTGGAAGTGAATTTCCTTGTTTTGATACCTTCAACTCTATATTATGTCACATGATTTCTTGTTAATTTCAGGGAATTTATCCTTATCACAATATTGAAGTGTTTAGTCATTATTTAACAATTTTAAACATGTTAAAAGGTTAAATTGATTTTCCACTATGTTTTAACCATGTTCATTATTCATTTCATACTACTTGACCCCCCTATTTGGTTATTGTGCTGCTATTAATCATTTATTTTCATCCAAAAATAATGCTAAAATTGACTTTGGCTTGGTTTTTGTTGAATATAGTCAATGTTGTTATGGCTATGGTTACCATTTTTTTCCAAAGTTGGTCAGCACTATATCATGAACATTTCCAGCTTATTTGGAGGCTTTAATACCTATACTTTAAATTTTTGTGGCACAAGTGTTTTGACTAGCTGTGGAGAATTCAATTTTTGCAGGGCGAAGCTTAAGGTGCAGGTCCTCACTGCCTGCAATTAAAAATGTAAAACCCAATCAAAATATACTCCAGTATGTGTATTATAAGTCTGCCAATAATTAACTTCCTGGATTAAGTGGAAGTAGTTATTTTTCTGAAGAAATAAACCAGATTTCGGTTCTGTCATGATTAACCCCAGTGTACGAATTCACCCCGTATTACGGAACAACGAATGCACATTAAGCTCAATCCTTTTGGATTTAGTTTCCCTATAATATATTAGCTATCAAAATATAAGAAGTAGTTAATTGTGCTATAACTTCCATTTTTCATCATCAGTGGCCAAAATGTGTACACAATAGTGTGCTACAAGCCGTATACAAGATAACAAATATAAAGATTAATTAACAATGCATGATATTTCATATTCCAAACATTATTTACAAGACAGGCATCAAATAACATACACTGTTGCTTTAACAATGCTATAAACAAAATCTAAATAGTTCATTAGATGGTAAAAATAATTCCTCTCATTAAGGTGTAAATTGTATGCTTATTTTTTATTGTTTTCATATTAATCATGATTGTGTTCTATGACCATATGGATGTAGGAGATATGCTTTAAACGTCATCCTGAAGTAAAAATTTCCCTGGTGTATTTAGTAGGTCAGGTTCCTTACTTTTCATTATTGATGTAAATTTGTCAGTATCATTCAAAGACAGAAAATTGTTGATAAATTTAGCAGCTGTTGAGAACAAATTTTCCCGGAAAGATTCATCAGCAGGGCATACTATAAGGCAATGGATTTCATCCTCCACCATATTTAATGGACACTTTTCACATGTTCTATTTTCTGCAGGAGTCACTGGTTTTTGATGTTGACCTGTTTATACGTAAACTATCTTAGTTAACACCTTACGGTTTTGTCGCAGCCTGATATATAGAGGTTCTCTGGCTTGGAACAAACTGCCTACTTATTTACACAATGCTAATGATGTTGAAAATTTTAAAAAGATGAACAAAAGGTTTGTAAAACGATAGATATTACGTAATTTTTTTTCAATTGGTAAAGATATAGAAATGGCCAACACTGCTTTTTATTTGATTTTGTTTTTCTATAATGTTTTATTCTTTGTTACTTTTATACATACTGGACCACAGTAAAAACTACAACATTGTATGTAGATGTGTAATCCAGAATAAATACATTCTCAAATAAATATTTAAAAAAAACATTATTTGATTTTCCCCTATAATTTTTTTAAAATTATGTTTTTTAGCTGGCATATCAATCTGTATGAATATCTCTGTTATGAGAGAACTATTCTACAGAGCTACTCTTGCGACTGGTCATTAGAACGCAAGTCTAAGGTTTTGGCTGGGTGCCAAATTTGTGGAAATATTCATTGTTGCCTTAAAAATATATGTTAATTGCAATGAAGATTGGGGTATTACTACAGGGGAACAAGAAGTGCAACGAAATGACCATGTGGTTTACTGTTCAAGTTGTCTTGTGACAAGCAATTTTTCTATGCACCACTGAGCACTGAGTGTAAATATCTCCCAAACTGAGTACAACACTTTAATCCATAAGTTTTAGTAACACCTTTCTTTTATGAAATGGTACGTAATGGTGCAACCTTTGAGGGAGGGGGGAGTTGGATGTTTTCTGAAATAAATAATTTATTTTTCAGTTTTCGTGAAATAAAGTAGGCCTACCGTGTAACCTTCTTGGGCAGTCATTATCGGCCTACAGATAATTTCCGGATGAAAATATTTCTTAGAAAAATTGTGTTGTTTCATTTAGAAGTTTGTGGACATTGCAAGCTCGTTACTGTAAAATAAATAATTTCCTATTGAGAAAAATTCAAAACCCTCAAGATATCCCCTCTTGAAAATTGAATGCTCGCCCTTGAAAACCAATTTTTGTGAACAACATCTTTGTTCATATGTCTCACCAAATGTTCATATGTCTCACCAAATGCATTGTTTCCCTGATCATAATTCATTTTTACCTGGAAGGAATATCTGTTCTCAACTAAAATTCGATAAATTAATTATTCCTCTTGCCCAGTATGTCGGGGAGGGGGGTTGGTCTAGTGATAGTGCGCTGGACTGCCAATCGCTTGGTCCAGGGTTCTGGGCTTATGTAGGGCGCTGTTTCAATTATCCTTCGCCTCATTGCCATGTCCTCCTCCTGTTCTAATTACCCTACCAAGTGCATAAATACAGGACGTAAAGCCCCAATCATCCATCCATCCATGCCAAGTATGGTGAGGGGGTTAGTTCAGTTGGTAGTTAGTGCTTCCAAACAATGAGTAACAGGTTTAATCCCAGCTCTGGGCAGCTGGATCTATCTTGGTCAGCAGTTTCAACTAGCCTTCATCCTATTGCTGTTGTCTGTAGTAATTTGCCGAATATAGTGCCCAAATATAGGATTAAATTTGATTTTCCTATGCAACTGTTGAGATTGAGAGATAAACTGATTGATGTATTTATTGTCTGGGCAAACATTTCAAGATTTACTACTGGCATATCGTACTATTGACTTTTAATAATATTTGGCTTTTAATGATATAATGAATAGAACCCCCCCCCCCCCCCCCTTGGGCGCACCCCTGAACATGTGTGAGGTGTATGCATTGTGTTTTCCCAACAAATATCAGTTGTTGATGACAGTTGCTTCAAAGCAAAACATATAATTGTAGAAGATTGTTTTGTCTCACTTTTATGGGAAAAATATTGGAGTGTGATATACTGAATGTGCTCAGTCATCTATGGAAATTTGTGACGTGGCAAAGCTACTTGAGCACCAGACACATTGTCATTTCGTTGCACTTTTTTTTCCCCTGTAGTAATGGCCCAAATATACATACCATAGTGACAAACAGTTAGTGACAGTTAATGTCCAACAGTTAGTGACTGACACACCAACAGTTACTGACTGACTGACCAACAGTTAGTGACGAACAGTTAGAAATCAACAATTAGTGATCAACAGATAATTACTAACAGTTACTGACAATTTTAATGATCAACAGTAAGTGAACAACTGACCAACAGTTGGTGACCAAGAGTGAGTGACCAACTGAACAACAGTTAGTGACCAACAGTGAGTGAACAACTGACTTACAGTTAGTGAGTTAGTGACAGTTAATGACCAACAGTTAGCAGCCAAGAGTTAGTGACCAACAGTTAGTGAAAGTTAATGACCAACAGTTAGTGACCAATGTTCAGTGAGTGACCAACTCATTAACAGCTAAAGCAAACTGTTAGTGATCAACTGATCAATAGTTAGTGATCAACTGACCAACAGTTAGTGATCAACTGACTAACAGTTAGTGATCAACAGTTAATGACTACAGTTAGTGACCACAGTTAGTGACCAACTTAACAACAGTTCATGACCAACAGACAGTGAGTTGTAGACAGTTAGTGATCAACTGACCAACAGTTAGTGACCAACAGTTAGTTACCAACAGTTAGTGAACAACAGTTAGTGACCAACAGTTAGTGACCAACAGTTAGTGACCAACAGTTAGTGACTGCCAGTTAGTGACCAACAGTTAGTGACCAACAGTTAGTGACCAACAGTTAGTGCACCAGTTAGTGCACCAACAGTTAGTGCACCAACAGTTAGTGCACCAACAGATAGTGCACCAACAGTTAGTGCACCAACAGTTAGTGCACCAACAGTAGTACACCAACAGTTAGTGCACCAACAGTTAGACCAACAGTTAGTGACCATCTCAGTCCATCTGAACAACAGTTAATGACTAACAGTTAATGACCAACTGACCAACTGACCAACAGTTAGTGGCCAACAGTTAGTGGCCATAACCGTAGCTTGATAGATCGGTAGATGCATAGACACGTACATAGATATATATATTACAGATCACGGGGTTGCCATAGATGATTTCCGTATTCCATTTAGATTATATTTTTATGACAAAACCACCAGTTATAAATTTTGAAATCTGTTATTACTACAGCCAGCTAATCTTTTTTTTGAAAAAGATTTTCTTATTACCAATTACAACTGACTGAGAGCAGAAATTACCTATGCACTCAATGCATAGCAGTTTGAACTAAATCACCTTTTAACAACTTAGATGTTGGTGAAATGTTTTTTGCACTTGAGACTGGTCTCTAACAGCTTGGACTAGTCCAAACATGTTGGTGAAATCGGGCCTATCTGTCTTGATTTGGAAAATCCAGTAAGTAACACACTTAAAGAAATCACTTACCGTATTGTAAATTATAAATCAATGACTGGTTTTATAGAAAAACTTGCCAACACAGCCTGGAATTTTGTCTTAAACGATAATAATGTTGATAATTCGTACAACTTTTCATAGATGAAATAGGATGGCTCCCACATAATGTGACTGGTCACTTTGTTCATATTAGTGTATCAACCTTTCCAACATATCTACAAATTGGTTCTTTGATATCGTAAAGAAACCTTTGGAAACTAAGATTGTTTAAAATAAGCCACACAGGTATTCTGGTAGCATGACTTAAAAACAAATGTCTTGTTGCCATGGTGAAACATATATCTTGGTTTGTAAATTATAACCGTAGAAGGGCACTATCTGCAGTATGAAATTAAAATTGAGGATTTCATATGTCAATGTTTTTTATAAACAGATCTTTAAGTCTTCATTTTGTATTTATATAACGTATAATCATAAATATTGATAATATTGTTATGAGGACAATTGAATATGCAATGAGGGTGACCCCCTACATATATTGGCATGGCTCCATTGAAACCAACAGGCCCGAAAACATATATTTGGACACTAAACCGGTGTCATTCACTTTTAAAGGTTTTTCTGGGAGTTCAAGCCTTTTCTTTCTGACTTGTCGCTATGGAAATGCTTGTGTTCTCTAGGCAAATATAGAAACAACCACCTTTCTCAACTCTTGGGAATATTACCTTTCATTTGGTATCAAAATTGATTGTTATCAGCATCAGTATGATAAATTTCATTTTATTTTCTACCGGTCCAGGTTCAATTAGCTGATACTGTCTGAAGTTTTATTTGTTATGACAAACGCGATGGCATCCAAAAATACTCGTAAAATGAATGTAAGCAAATAATACATAATGATGCCAAGTTTCCAAAAATACTTGTCAGGATATAGACAATTTTAATATCTATGCGTATTTTTAGAAAAATTGCTATTTTGGATGTTAGTTACCATGGCAACTTTATTTACTGCTGGTTTTCCAATTTTTCCTAATAACACATTTTGTCATAAAGTTGACTTTTTTTGCCAATGTTAATTTTCTTCCTTTACCTTATAATATTGCCACAGAAGACAAATTCCTGAAGATTGTTTTCAAAAAATACGCGACTTTAACGTTGCTTCATCGGGTTTCGCTTGATGCGTTTATGATTAGAAAAATTGTTAATTTCTGATGTAAGAATAAAGTAGTAAATTGTTTTTCTTATTATGAAATTTAATTTGTTTCATAAAATTCCACATCTATGGAAAGCATTTGACACTATTTTTTTTTCAAAAGAAGAAGTGCAGTTATTTCCTACACATACATAAAATGTCACCATATTTAAAGAAAAAACCAGTTCTAGTAAATCCTAATGAACGAAAAATTCAACCATATATTTTATAGCAATTTTGAATGCTTGATTTTATGTGTACGCAACACATCCACAAACTTTGGTGGCTGTTACTACCATGAGAATTATAACATAGCAGCACAATTGATTTTATGCTCAAAATTCAACTTATTCATTATTTGTCCTCGCTATTACTGTGAAAATATCATTTAATGCAGTTATTTCTACCAGCACACCTGCTACGCTGTACAAACAATAATTGCTCACGATTTAGTAAATATTGAGCAAGTATTTGCATTATTATTATTGGTCACAATAATTGCACCATATTGCAGCATTGCAGATGAGTGAAAACTTATGGCCATGGCTGTACATTCTAATTCATTCTCAATACGAACATCATCGTCACATTAAATTTTGTCATTTTCACAATTGTCATCATCATCACCTTTGACATGATCAAACTTGTCATCACAATTGACGTCATCATTGACATCATCATCAACATCACATGTATAGTCAAAAGCACTGTCTTCATCACTAGAGTAAAACTCATCATCATCGTCAATGACATCATCATCATCACATTTAACATCATCAACTAGGTCACTCCATTAAAAATTGAAAGTCCTACCACTTACTTTGATCCCACCTTCCTCCCCTGACTCCTGAGCTGAAGCTGTGGGGATTTCCCTGCAACGTACAATCAAATCAATCTCAACCACTCATTTGGCAAACAAATGGGTCATAGAACTAACGTTCATTCTTAGCCACCTCCATATTCAGAAAATTTGACAGCACTACTACTTACTTGGCTTTGATCCGACCCTCCTCCTCTGACTCCTGAGCTGAAGCTGAGGAGATTTCCCTGCAAAGTACAATCAACTTAATTTCAATTACTAAGACAGAATTTGGCAAACAAATGGGTCATAGAACTAAAGTCTATTCTTAGCCACCTCCATATTCAAAAAATAGAAAGCACTACTACTTACTTGGCTTTGATCCCACCCTCCTCCCCTGACTCCTGAGCTGAAGCTGTGGGGATTACCCTGGAAAGTACAATCAACTTAATCTCAACTCCTCAGACAGAATTTGGCAAACAAATGGGTCATAGAACTAAAGAATATTCTTAGCAACCTTCATATTCAGAAAACTGAAATTACTACTTACTCTGCTTTGATCCCACCTTCCTCCTCTGACTCCTGAGCTGAAGTTGTAGGGATTCCCCTGCAAAGTACAATCAAATTTATCTAAACTACTTAGACAGAATTCTGGCAGATAATGGGTCATAGAACTATAGTCTATTCTTAGCAGCCTTCATATTCAGAAAATTGAAAATACATTATTTACTCGGCTTTGATCCCATCTTCCTCTCCTGACTGCTGAGGTGATGACATTTTGATTCTTCTGGAATTTACAATCAATTAAACTTGCAAAAATTATGTGTAATGAAAATTTAATGTCTGCTCTCAACTTCCCTCTTTGGGGAAATAAATTCACTAGTCTTGAATGTATCTCCACCACTCACTTGGCTTGAGTTCCATCTTCCTCTCCTGACTCCTGAGGTGATGACATTCTGATTCTCCTGGAATTTACAATCAATTTTATCACAACCAAAGAGGCAAATACGAATGGATATATGCAATTAATTGTCTATTTATCTGTTTCCAGAAATGTATTAGTCCTGTATCTCTACCACTCACTTGGCTTTGGTTCCATCTTCCTCCCCTGCCTCCTGTGGGGAAGCCATTGTGGTTCTCCCTGAATGTAGAACTCCTCTGCCTCAAGCTGCAAATGAAGGAGAGGAGAAATAAATATTTACTAATCACTAAACATGAAAAGTAGTGCATACAATTTGTGGGTAAATGTAAAAATCAAAAGAAGCTCCTCATTTGTTATCAGGGACATACTGCTTTACTCCAGTGTCATGTCATGAATTTGAATGCAATTGACGTTTGAAGTGTCACTCTGCATCTTTCATGCATTCTCTGTTTTTAGAAGCACTGCATTTGGAACAAACCGTCACTTATTAGACTTTTTTGGTGCATTATGTCCAGGCACCCATTCCAAATCAATGGTATTTCTGTGTTACTGAGCTGAAGCTGAATCAAGAGTCAGTTTTCCTTCTAATATCCCAATATTTTTAAAGTTAAGTTTTACAATTCA
Organism: Platynereis dumerilii; assembly: GCA_026936325.1. Classification (NCBI taxonomy): domain Eukaryota; kingdom Metazoa; phylum Annelida; class Polychaeta; order Phyllodocida; family Nereididae; genus Platynereis; species Platynereis dumerilii. The sequence continues at coordinate 3,736,789 of JAPTHN010000034.1, forward strand.
GCGGGATATAGACTATAATTATTTCTAGTTCACATTAGACTGTTTTTGGTATTATTTCATTGAGTGTATTGATGTAAAAGATGTATTTTTTTTTTTAGCTAATTCAAATAAATGTCATCAGATGCACATGCTCCACATTATGACAGCTTTGCAGATTTCAAGAAATATTTACCTGACAAATAGACCCACTTCACTTAAGTGATCTAAAGTTTGGCCCCTTATAACTTTTACGTAATTCAATGACTATCAATTTGCTTTCTGCACATATAAGATGTATGCACTTTAAATGAAGAAAAACAACTTTCAAAGTTTAATTTAAAAGAATGACCAAATTTTATTTTAAAGTCTTAAAGTTACATTAAAATGCACTAAAAGTACTCCAGATTGGTTGCATTTGGTTGAATTAAGAAGCTAGGGTGGGAAATCTATCAGCCAATGACATTTTTAAAAGCATAGTGAAACCAAGCCACTCGCCCACTTAGCGTTAATTGTGAGAAGCTTCCTTGAAATTAGTCGATCAAGATATGATATTCAATGGACATTTTTTTGTTATCACAAAAATGTCTACTCCGTTTGATTCATTTCCAAGCTTATAAATCTTATTTTTTATAAACGATTTACGGTCCTCGTTATATTTATGATGAATCTGAAGTTCTTTTCCATGCTGTTGAACTGTGATGTCAGAGATGACTCGATTCTTGCATTGCAATATACGTAAATAATTACTAGTGGTGATGTCATTTTAAACTGGGTCAGATTCCTGGCTTATAGCCAATGTGGATCCACCAAAACTGAGCATCACAGTTCCAACACAGTGTCAGAGTGAAAATTGGGTCTGGGAAAACCCATGCAAGTTCCACATCACAGCTTGTCAGCCAATGGGCTGCCAGAACAAAATTTAATACATGTCACATAATCCATGTGTTTACAAAAATTGTCAAAGCCTTTTGTTTATTGCAAGATTCAAAGTTGTAAATTCGCAAGTTTGCTGATTATTATAAGTGATTAATCAAACAACTCTGTGGGGATTATAACAGTTGTCTACTGTGAATGCTCAAGAAGCTGCCATTTAGTCGGATTAGACTGGTGATTGCCAATGATAGATCATTGGGATAACAAATGTAATGTTTCCTTCAATATATCAATGTTTCATATCTATCCATATGTTTTATTGCATACAGAAGTACATTTGACTAATCTTAAACTAAGAGCATGTCTAATATGACTGAAATCGTTCATTACCCAGCATATTAAAGCTTAGGATCTAATGGTAATATACAAATATGACATAACATTACTTTAATTATTGAAATCTATTTGCAGGGATAAATTCATACTGAATCTATCGGTCAAACAATCGGTCAATTAATCATTCATTCAATCTTCAATCATTTAAACAACTATCTATCTATCTATCTATATATCTATATATCTATATATCTATCTATCTATATTTCTATCTATCTATCTATCTATCTATCTATCTTGTCTTATCCATCCTTATCATAAGTTATGAATACAGAATAAAGACCTGCCGAAAAAAAAGAAATAATAGATAGATAGGCTGTCTACCTATGCAATCCATATGATAGATTTTAAATATTTAACTAAAAACAATGTAATGGCCTACAGACACTTTCTTAAGACTAATACACTTGCTTGTTAACACCAAAAAGGTTGAATACTGTCCAAACTTGGGGTATAACAACAGCTGAAAAGAAAAAAAAGGCTGCATGGGATATAAAAAGTCGCTCCTTTTTCCTCCAGTGACCATGCAACTGTTTTATCTAAAGTAAACCGTCTTGAAAGTTTGAAACATGAAATGACAACCAAGCCTTGTTTTAAAAAAGCAGACTATCAACTGATAAATGCCTTCTTAAGTACAATTAACTGGGAAGAAGTTTTTTCAGAATGTCAGTCAGTCAATGATTTGTGGTTAGCTTTCAAAGATATTGATCATTAATACTGCAATTCTTAATTTTGTCCCATTTACACGCCCAGGTAAACGAAAAAATGTCCCCTGGTTCAACAACAAACTGAAACACTTGCGATCTGTCAAACAGCGTAACTGGAAAAAGTATGTGAATTCTAGAAACGTTGTCACCAGTGCTCAGTATAAAGACTCAGCAAATAAGTTTAGAAAAGAGTTTCTTAAGGTGAAATGTGAAAATGAACAAAACCTATTCTCTATGGATACCAGTAGAGGTAAATTTTATGCTTATGTTAAAAGTCAAACGTCATCAAAATACTCAATTCCAACTATGAGATGCACAGATGTTTCACTAGCTATGAATGATTACGAAAAGGCGTGTGAATTTAATAAATATTTTTCATCAGTTTTTGTAAAAGACAATGGCAGTATACCCAATTTTGATTCTGCATGTACAGATAAACTTGATCAATTTTCATGTGATCCTCAAAGCATTATCAAAGTTGTTAGAAAATTGAAAGGCAGTTCGTCTGCTGGTCCAGATGGTATTACAGTGAAACACTTTGATATAGGAAAAATCCTTTCAGGTTCATGATGATTTTTGCATTTTGTGAATCATGATACACCATGATTTGTCATGACCATTGCATTAGTATAGGAAGCATATGCTGTTGATGATTCATGATCGAGATTACATGCCATAGCTGTGAATCTGTAAGATCCAAAGCTGTGCATGAAAGATATTGACATGGGATGATTGGTCATCATTGGGATGATTTGTCATAACCAGGCTCTGGCAGTGATTGGTCTTCCTGCATGATGACAATTTCCTATTCATTACATATTGGGGGGGGGGGGTGGAGGAGAAAGTACTGCACTGTGATACATGTACCAGAGTCAGTTATTTATTTCAAGCACTCGCTGTACAAAACTTGATTACAAGATCGAACAACGCATTGTAAATAAGAGAAAGAAGGAATGGTTCTTTTACTGAGGCTAGACAGGACATTATTGTCATTTAGGCCAGACTTTTAAAATGTTTTGCTTCTCAGAGCGACCGACCCAACCGATTTTCGGCCTATGGAAAAGAAAATTATCATACCCACAATTATTGACATGTATAAAAAACTGAGATTTCACCTTCTTTTTCGTCCTACCGACCTACCCTAGAAAAAGTGCCTTGAGAAGATTAGAGAAACTAAAGATCAATTATGTCTGGCCTTACAGAAAGCACCAAGCCTCTGGGGATTTAACAGTTGCCAAATTGCTCCTATTACACATACTTCCTTAGTTTATCTATTGAAGTTTTTCAGGATAAGGGAACTAAGGTGGTTACTAAGACATGAAACACCCACTAATGAGCTACTTAGGTACTAACACTAGTAGCCATGGCCCCTTAAATGGGTCCTTACAGCACATTTGGCTACTTATGACAACTGTAAGGCTCCTAAGAATCCACTAACAGTCAAACATAAGTACTTATGGGTACTTATGTTAGTTCCATCCACTTGCAGAGCATGAAATCTACTAAGAATGTCCCCTTAGAAGGATTACAAAAGTGAGAATGCTTAAGGTGAAAATCCTTTGTTTGACAAACTTTGCAGATTCATTTCGCATTGGTTCATCAAGCCCATACTGAGGAAAACACACCAGTTAACTGACTTGCATTGTTTCTCCAACACATACATAATCTTGATAAAACTGACAAATCAAGAAGCGCAGCAGCAAACCCACGACTGCACAGTTCTGTTGCTTGAACAATATGATGGAGTATATGCCATAAATTTTTCTGTAAGAAAATACCTTGATATACATGCCAAAGTTTCAGATATGTACAATCAAACTGTTTATTGGAAGGATGTTGGATGAGGGGGTGGGGTCTAGACCAAAACATAATTGCTTGATTTTCAGTGCCTCTAAATCAATAATTTTGGTTTGAATTGAATAAAATTATCAATGAGATAGATAATCTTCCAAAACCAAAAAAAACAAATTGTACAGTAAATGCTGCATGCATTCCAGAATTTATTCTAATTCTCACTAGGGGTGACTGGGGCAAGTTGTAACTTTTATAAACCATCGTTAATTTGAAACTAAATCAGGCAGATGATTCCTTAATTTGATACATGAAGCTAGTGTTGGAGGTTCGAGATCTGCCTCCATTGATGGTCATGTTCTGATGGTGTGGGCCCTGCCTCAGTCTCAGCTGCACCAGACAAAAATGTCATTTTTGATTGTGAAAATTATGTACTCAAAATTTATAGATAAAACTTACAATTGCCAGTGCTGAATTAGCAGCATGAATGTCTCCTGCCCCATATAACTTTTAATTTAACATGGTTTTACTGACACGTTGTCAGAATTGTGAGTAACACTTAAGCTGTAATTTGAGTGACATTGTCCCCAAACCAATTTTGGAGTGACTGGTGGCATGATATAATACATTTAGACAACAAATAAATTGTGTCAATATAAGATACTATAACAAACCAGTTATATGCTGAAAATATTACATGAATGATTAAACTATGTGAAAAAAGGGTAAAATATAATGTAAGTTTTAAAAAAAGGGGATCAACCAACCTAACTAATCCAGTGATAAACCTTACAGCAACACAGGGTTCAGATGTGCAACCCAGAACTCTTTGTGAAAGTCCACCATTATCTCCCTAATTGTTGTGTCCCATTGTTTTAATTGCTTCACAAAGTCAGTTTTTTAAAAATAGAAAATCACCCCAAGGCAAAAACGACACAACTTACCTAGGTCTCCCCTACTTTTTTTAAAAATAATAATACACTCCTGAACATGTACCAGGCCCCACTGACAAAAGTCAGAAATATCCATTCAAAAACATTTATGCCTATGTTCATGTTTGAAGAAAGAGGATGCATACACCAAATTCATGGTGTTAACAGAAGGCCTCGGTTTAACAATGCATATTTTATGGTCTTATATGGATCGATTAAGTTTGATTTTTGTGTTGGTAATTTAAAGCTTTGCCGAAGGTTTAAATGCTCATATATGCTGTAATGGATGTAAACCTTGTCATATTGCATTATGGGTTTGCTCAAGCACAGTCTTTGCTTGCACACAATCTAGTCTTTGCTTATTTCACACATTAGGATATTTTTATTTAACCTCAATATTATGACAAACACAGAAACTTTGCAAAATGAAAGTATATAAAGCTTAGAAAAACAGTTCTGTAATCCCTCTAAGGAACCTCCACCAAGCATAAGGGGCCTTAGTGTCTTAGTAGCCAGCTAAGTTCCCTTATCCTGAAAAACTTCATTAGCAATCAGGAGACAGCATCGCTGTATTTTCCTGGCTTCGGCAGGCTAATGTATGGTCAGCATTGAGGATATTATTTTATCTTTGTACAGAGTACCTGCATAATTACTATGTACTTTGGTTTATTTCGAAGTTGCGACGGAATTTGGTCACATGGGCCGATTCAACATTGCAGTACCCAAGCTAATGATGGAAGTATATTTTTATTTTATCCATAACCGCTCCTCCTCCGATGGCATCATCCTGTTGGCCTCCAGTTGCCTTGAACTGGCATTGGTGCTCTCAACAGCTGACGAACAAAATCTCTTGAGCGTTTGGGCTATGGTTATGCAGTTATGACAAATCATGCCTTTGATGACTCATCATCCCATGTCAAAGTGTTTCACATATTTAGTCACATTTACAACTATATTACATGGTAGTGATCATGAATCATCAGCTGCATATATTTTTCCAATACTAATGTAACGATCATGATAAATCATGGTGTATCATGACTCACAGAATGCAAAAATCAACATGAACCTGAAAGGATTTTTCCTATATCAAAGTGTTTCACTGTAATGTATTCTTTATCAAGAAAGTTCTTGCTGTTGTCACCAGCCCATTGTGTAAAATCTACAACAAGTCTCTTAATGATGGAGTGGTCCCTGATGAATGGAAGGTTGCCCATATCATTCCTGTGTTTAAAAAGGGTAATAGTCAATTGCCGTCACAGTATAGATCAGTTTAACCTCTGTTATTTGCAAAATTTTAGAGAGAGTAGTGAGACAAAAACCTCTGGATTATTTGCTAGAAAAAAAAAAAATTATTCCTAAGAATCAACATGGATTTGTCCCAAGAAAGTCAACGGTCACTAACATGCTTTAATGTATGAACGATTGGACACTTAATTTTGACAGAAGAATGAGTACTGATGTTATATATTTAGATTATTCTAAATGCTTTGACACTGTTTGTCATAGCAAATTATTATATGAATTGAAAAAATATGGTATACAAGGTGCAGCTTATAAATGGCTTGAAAGCTTTCTTGTCAACAGATTCCAACAGGTTAAAATTAATAATTCATTATCTCCACCATCACATGTAGAGTCAGGCGTGCCACAGGGCACAGTTTTAGGCCCTATTTTATTTCTTATTTATTCTGCAGATCTTCCGAAAGTTGTCAAAAATTGTACAGTGAGCATGTACATGCAGATGATACGAAGGTTTACAAGTCTATAGAAAGTGTGAATGATTGTTTACAATTGCAGAGCGATCTTGACAGTATTTCTGAATGGGCAAATTTATGGCAAATGACCCTAAATCCAGAAAAAACCAAAGTCTTGACGATTGGTAATAAACAATAGATTTTGACTATGCCCTTAATGGTACTTGTGTAGAGAAGGTGAACCATATTAAAGATTTCGGCATAATTATCCAATCAAACTTAAAATTTACAATGCACTGTTCAAATGTTGTCAAGAACGCATATTATATAACTAGAAATATATTCACTACTTTTAAAAATCATGACTGTTATTTTTATATAAAATTATTCAAATGTTATGTAAGACCTACTCTAGAATATGAAAGTCAAGTTTGGTCCCCTTACTTGAAACAAAATATAGATAAAATAGAAAGTGTTCAGAGGTATTTCACTAGGCGCATTTGTCCAAATAATATGTCTTACTTCGATAGGTTAAATTTCTTTAATATCAACTCCATTGAAAATCGTAGAATCTGTTCAGATTTAAATATGTTTTACAAAGTCATTGATTGACTTAACATGTGTTAATGTCCAGGATTACTATTCAATTGTAAATAGACTAAGAGGTCAGGGTAAGCACTTGTATATGTATTTTAGCCGAACTGACAAAAGAAAACTATATTGGATTAATAGAATTGTACCCTTTTGGAATCGTCTGACTGATGAAATTGTATGCTCAAGGTCTGTAAAATCATTTAAAAAGAAAATCTATGTACAGAATAGTATTGTTGGTAGGGGGAGTATCTATGTTTCCCAACTCTAACCCCCCTTTGGTTTTATTTTTGTTATGTTTTTACGCAATAAAATATTTCAACATTTCAACATTTCATATTTCAACATATCTCAGCCTCTACACTGTGTCTCACAAGTTCGTTCCCTCACCACCTCTTATAATTATGCCAATATCTTCAAGAATATATGTCTCAGAAGGATAATATTCCTACAGATGGATCACTGAACTTATGTTTGGGTCAAAATTTGAAAATGTTGAAATTTCAGCTGAAAAAAAATTGAAAATTTTTCGCTCCAGAAATGCCTTTTAAAGTTTGCATTGGGTGGGTCAAACAATCAGCTATCACTGCACTTTCATGTCCAAGGGTCCCAATGCTCTGTTGATCTGCACTGAGGTGATAAACACAGCTGTAATGTTTTTTGACTGTCATTAAAATCACACTTATAACTAAAAAATCCTGACCTCTTTGGGCTAAACAATCTATTGCCAATGATTAGGCAAGTTGCTGGCACATTTTGGGCCAAGTTCCAGGTCTCTAGTGCCATTTTTTTGGAGAAACTGCATTTTGATCAATTAAAATACCAAATATGTGTGTCACTAGCATCATGCCTATAACTTGAAATCCGTACCACTTAGAGCTGAAGAATGTATTACCAACATATAGGAAAGTGGCTATTCTGCACACATTGAGCTATATATCAGGTCTCTATGACCAATGGTTATTGAGATAGAACATATCCTTGAACCATAAATTTACAAACACAAACAAAAATACTGTTTTCATCAATAGTTTGGATTCTGAATAATAAAGATGATCTCCACTACTCCCTCCAGTGCCCAATGTCTTTGCTAAACCATATTTCAGATGCTAGACAATGATAAAATGTTACTGGCACCCTTATTTGATTAGTAGTTTCAGAGAAGCATCAAACTTCATACTAAGCATGTTAGATGCAAGGAAAATGCAAACATTTTATGTGATATTCTGTTGAAACATTTATTGATAATATATGTTAAACTGATTTCCACTCCAGTCACCTGAAACAAAATTTTAGCCTTTGAAAACAAATTTATTACACTGGGACACAGGCAATAAGCCATTTCTGACATGATGCTAATGACAGTCTGATGCTAATGATAATTAAGGTAAAAATCTTTGTAGAGACCAGTGCAAAACTGGCAGTCTGGCAATGTGTGCATGCAATGACCTTATGAACACCAGACACATATTCACAGTGATTTTGGTCCAGAAATATGCTGTCAAAATAAAGTAGCAAGGCGTTTGCTAATGACAAATTGAGATAGCACAACTGACATGCCAAAAGAAATACTCTAATTCTTTGGTTTACATAAGGCCTGGTGCAAATTTTTGCATATTTCAGGTGAAGCCAGCATTGTATCTCATACAAAACCATGCATAATGTGTATGTTACATCCAATTGTACCTTGTTATGTTGAAAACTGTTTTGTCAGTAAATGTTTTTAAATTTCAGAGCAATCAAGGCATTAGTTCCATATATCGGAGGTCTTTAACATTGAGCATTTTAGCATGACTTGCATATTATCAGCAATGTTTAACCCTTCATTAAGAAAATAATTTTAACAATTTGTCGATGGAAAGCATTGTCAACTGCTGCCATGGGAGTTCTGGTTCTATGACTATCAATTGCAATTTGATACTCTGGGTATTTGTCAAATAGTGTCAATGAGACACCAAAGTGGCAAATGAAGCCAAAAATTGAAATTTTAGCAATTTCTGTTACACAACTCAGTGTACCTGTTGGTTCTCAATATTCTTTGTTGTATTAGCTCTCCCAGCGCAGTTTAAGGATCCCCCTATTGCATATTAAACCTCATTTCCTTATATACATGTCATAGCTACTTGTTTGCATCTCTTTTCCTTGCATTGTAAAAGTTGTCCCGACCCTAACACTAAGTTTGTTGATACCCTCAGTCCAACAAAGGCTGGCTACACAAACCTTTTTACTCCAACATTTTCACTCAGCCATAGCTCAATTGTTTAGGGCCAAAAAGGATGCACAGAACTTTCTGGATTTTTAGCTAATGTTGAAAACTAGTGCATGTCCCGACCCTAACACCCCTGTCCCGACCCTAACACCTTCTGTTTTGGATCCCCATGTAACCTGCAAATTGCAGGCTTTAGGCTGTTATGGACTCTGTATGTCTTCTGTGCTGTTAGAGATGGCAAAAACTGCCAAAAGAACTCCAGGAATAGTCTAGACCAGCAGGGATGGCGCAAATAAAAAGTAGGGGAAGAGGGGGTGAAAAGTCACAGGGGTAAAAAGTCACAGGCCTTTTTGACCAACTTGCAGTGACCTAATTCTTAAGCTTAAATCATAATTTGGGACAATTTTATGAGAAGAAGGTCTGCAGGGAATATGAAAATTATGCTCATTGTGCAAAGTGGGCTTTTACCCACCTCATGCATTTTTGGTGTCCCAAACAGGTTTTATTGATTCTGAACTTTCTCTATTAATGTCTGGTCACTGTGACATAGGAAGTTGTGCTAGTGTTTCAAGGTCTTGTGGATAATTGTCTTTCATGCTGTGAACCCATTTTTGGCCATTTGGTCACCAAGTTGCCATGATCATTTGTTGAATTTAAAAAACAGCAGAGGGGTGAAATGTCACACTGTGACATTTCACCCCAGCACTGTGATATTCTACCATAGGGTACCGGGAAGTCAGTATTCTGAGCTAAGGAAAGTAAAGTATTCCACACTAGAAGCTTTTAGCTTACAATCTTATCATCACCCATCATCAATAATACTGATGAGAGAGCATTACAGCAAAATTTCATTTCGCAAACTTTGGTCAATTTCTGATGCCGGCTTTACTGATGGTGCATTGTTATTGCATGCCGATAGCTTTTGAAGGCTCATTATAAATTTCATGCACAAGGATGACTATCAAGTCTAGATCTGCATATTACCTCATATAGTGTTGTATGTTCACAAAAATTGCATGTGACTTGTTACCCCATGGTTGTGACTTCTTGACCCTGACATTGGGTAAAAAGTCACAGCGGACTTTGCCTTAAATAATTTTGAACTGACTTAAGCCTATATACAGCACAGCAGCTATCATGTGGTACAACTATAGTCAACTAAATACTGCATAATTGTGCCAAAGGTCATTCAGATCTAACAAACACCTGCTCTGTTCTGGGGCTTTTTCTGAATTTTGTGACTTCTGACCCCCGCCTCCCCTAATATTAATATACTTCAAGATTGTCAAATAACCTTCTTTTGTGACTGTAAAAGCTATTGAGTTAAAAATTGAGTTAGGATTAACGTAAGACCAACATGGTGACTTATCTATGGCCACTGATTGCAGTTTATACATGTCTTTTTGTGATTGTCAGCTAGTGTCCCGACCCTGACACCTCCAACAAAATTTTCAGTGCCATATCGGCATGTTATATCTCCAATACTAATAACAATATCTATTAGAAATTTAAATTGTATACTAGGCTTTGTATGCAGAGCAACATTTTGTCATCTTTATCAATTTTGAATTATGTAAATCTTTGTTTAGGAAATATTCAATTCTATCTAGTTCAAAATGAGTTAATCTTTGAAAAACAACAATTTTGAATATTGGAACAATTTAAAAGGTTTTGTGTCCCACCAAAATATGCATGCATGTCATTCACGGCCTGACAGATTCAGAAAGTGATTAGATATGACCAACTCAATACTTATAAAAGAACCAAATCATACCAGAGTCGTATGCTTTGTTGTTGCTTCTTCCACTGAAAAAATCACAATAGCTATGTTGGAAATTCATTACTAAACCCTGATTTTGTTGTTTATTTATTGCCATGTATATGTACTTCGAGTTGCAACAAGATTCCAAGCAAAAACAACACCTTGATTTTTCACCCTCTTGTCACGCTCTTATTTGCACCAGGCCGTAAATGATACAGAGCTACAGATAGTAGAGTTATTTTCTTGGGTTCCCAGACAACGTCAGACACAAGTTTTTCTCACAGAATGTGTGTCCCTTTCATTTTTATTGAGAAACAAATCTGGTGTGATGCTAATGACGCAATATTGGAGAAACTGACACAACAACCTCCTGTTCTTATACAGAATATTATTTCAGCTATTGGTAACTAGATTTTAGAAGACTGGCAGTCAAGTTTCCATGTATGGAAGAGTTTAATTGAATCAGGATCCTGTACTAGTTTTTGTAATGTGATCTTTCAAAGAAAATGTTGGTGGAAACAGGCCATTTTCACGGGGTTAGTCACTTCAATGCTATTTTTGGATGGGATAAAAATATTCTGCCACGTAATTTTTGGGTTATAATTTTTGCTAATATCCTTGTCTATGACAAATGACAACAGGAGGTCCTCCATGTGCCTTCCTGCCCTCATGAATTATTGTTAAACGCTGGAGACAAGAGTTTCAGACTTATCAAATTTTGACCCGTTTACCAGATAAAATTTATTGGAAATTGTTTCGATGATTTCAACTGTCATTTGGTATTGAAGCGTGGATCATGTTCATGAAGAAAAATACTCCAGATGGACCAGCAATAATTTTGTAGTATCCACTTTGTATTTTCAATTTCGGCAGTAAGGAATATTTTAAAATCTCAGGGATTGATGTAAAGGCCTTGTGAAAGAGTGCAGAATTCATTTAGAAAAAAATTCAGCAGCTCAATGACGTCTGAAACCAATTGAAATGGACATATTTATGGCACCATCAAATGTTTCTGCAAAACTGAAAACGGGCTTCATTAAGTATAGTAATCTAAAATGACACCGAGGCCAAGAAAATTGCCATATCCTTTCCATAATCTAGGAACACATGTCTAAGGACACATCTATCTCTGTCAACTTGAATTATTAATTTGCATGCCTAATAAGTAATAAAATTTCCAATTTAGTTGATTTTTATGAATGTGCAAAGAAAACCAGGTATTTCTAAGACGGTGAAAGGCCTTATTTTCAGTGGAAATGGCTGAAAACCATGGATATGTGTGTCAAAGAGTCTCTTTTATCATTTTCTGCCAAGAAGCGGAATAGCTCTGGATAAAATGTGTTGCTCATGCGGATTGTAATTTTCCAGAACAAGTAATTGTTTGAGAGAATTTCCAGATCTCATTTATATAGAAAAAGATCTTGCCAAGTCATCATACTTGATTTCAAATCAAAATCTTTGACCATTTTCAAATGGATGCCTTTTTGCATGCCCACTCTGCCCTACTTTGATAAAAGGCATTATCTTTAAAATGGCCACTTTTCAGGAAAGCCCAAATATGCTGCTATATCTTCAATGAATGACCCCATAAAGAGTATTTAGTTTTCATGCAATATTATCTAAATAAAAGCAGGCTGATATTACTTAATTTCTTATTTCAATTTACATCATTGAGGTAAAATTTGAGCAAAAGGATAATAAGTGGGGGTTTTGAGATTTGAATCAGAACTATGTGCATAACACATATTTGTCTATATATAGATAATTTATTATATTTAACTACATAAATTCTGAAGAAGAATGTGATACAAAATTATATTTGGGACACGATGTATGGCACTTTGAGTAACCAAGATGCAAATTTGACTGAAATGTGACAATTCAAAGGTCTACAGTTTTTTTTTGCCTATTTTTAGTAATTTCTGTTTTTCATATTCAAATATCGGATGGTTTAATAGATATATGTAAGAATAGCATGTATTTTCATTCATGTTTATTCATTTTGTTCTTATTCAAAAACATAGCATGACTTTGTTAGACACAAAATGGTCTGGAAGTCGGTATTTTCACATTTTTGTGATTTTTAAACTCTTTCTGTCAGCCTAAAAAATAGCATTAACTACATAATGGCCATAAAAGTTCCTTTTTAATGGAGTGACATTAGTCACTCCATTGTTAGAAGGGTAGTTATAATGGAGTGAGATGACTTGCTGTTGCTTGTCAAATCGTTGTTTTGGTCATATCTCTGTAATTAGAACTCGACAACATTTCACATTGAGTAAAGCCATTACTGGCTCGCATTGCATACATCTGCCATAGGAATGAACAGTATGGGTGTTGGCATTTGTATAGAAATGAAGTTTTTTACGTGCCTGGCAGAACTTGAGAGCAAGACCAGTGTACATCAACATTGAGGCCCACATTAAGCGATGTCATTGTGACATGAAGCAACATGTTGTTCATGGTGTGCACCATTCCCAGCTCATTTGCTGGCTGAAAACATCACTTACATACCTAAATGTCCTTTGAAACTCTGCTATCCATCTTTATTTCATCAAATGAAGAGTCAAAAGGCATTAATAGGACTGTTATCCATGGAATGAGGCATCATTTCCAAGAGCCACCACAGTGTGGTTCTGACATTTTGCATGTGAACATGGTGCCCTGTCACTAGCCTGGCCAGGACTGGCACTAGCAAATTTCAAGACAAATTTGGTCTAAAAAGTCAGTTAACACATAAAGATTATATTTATATTGCTATAATTTCCCATTATACACGTGATAGCACTATCTAGTTCAAACTATAACAAAATATATTTATTTTTGAAGGAAACCATCAATTTGCTTCATGCACAGGTCCTGGCTCAGGCTTGTTTGCATTCCTTTTGGAGCAACAGTGACTCAGCTCTGGAACTGAGATAGCACTGGTCAGGGCACCCTGCCAAGCTGCATGGGAGGGTGGGTCAGGGGTGTATCTAGAAATGGTCTGGGGGGGGGGGCATTTGGTTGCAGGGGGACACCCTCACTCATTACTTCATTCATCCCCTGTATATATGTGTGTGTGTATTGTATATGACTATCTGTGATCCCAAATAAATCAATAAATCAAGCCTATTTCAAATTATGACAGTAGATTAATTGGCTGTTAACAATTAGGTAGATCTGTCTAGACCTTGAGGTAATGCTCAGCCAATTGAGCGTCTCAAGTATCAGGCAGATGCAGATTAGCTATCCTTTGAAATTAATTTTTCTAAACAATTATTAAACAGCTTCTGCTTCCTGAAATAATGTGTTCATTGCTGGGGTTTGAATCTTTTAGATACTTTTGAATTTCTTTGACTTGGCCTGGAACTTAAAAAAAAAAAGAACCCGTCGGTTGCAAAATAGCAAAATGCTTAACTTAAAAAATATCCTAGTGTTGTGTATGTTGATTAGCTAGAAGGAGCCTAAATTGCCTATGTGTATTATATGGCCTAAAATTGGTGATGAAGATCTGTCTATGCTGCTGGCCCTAAGTTTGGAAACACTTGGAAGATGTCTGCATGGTTTTGAGAATTTGGGTAGCTAACTTAAATTTTTGGAAGTTAAATTATCTGCTGGTTGTAGACAATACTTTCACGAATACAGAATGAGTGGCAGTTCATCAGATATATTATGTGTCAGCTGCATTCAGTGCAAAGAGAATGTTATCTCAGGCTCCCAAGATTTTGAATTCATCGGCCTACTTGGTGGCTGGTGTAAACTGTTGTTTTCAATCAAAACAACCTTATTATGTCAATAATCTCATTTATAATCAGTCGAGCTGGAGTGACAGAACCCTAAAAGCACAGCGTTCTTGAAAATAAAAGTTAAAAATCAACAATCTTAAGCTTCAACTCTAAAAAGATAATTTAAAGATAGAAATTATTTCCCTACAGAAATCCAATTTTAAAAACTTGCAAATTGGTCTAAGGGCTTATATTGGTCATGAACACTGGACAGCAACAGAAGGCACAAGAATTTCTCATGCAGCCTCGTGACTACGTGTGATTTTGTGCCGTTGTTGTCATTTTGGGAACCAGCCGCCATTTTGTACCAATTGGGGATGGTTTTCCGAGGCCCATAACATTGTTAAATCAGCTTGTCAACACTGGATTAGCCCTACCGAGTTGAGATCTGTACCTAATCCATGGATCCCACTTGTTTTACGAGACCTACCTGTGATTTATCCGGATATTTTGACCGACGAAGTTTGTCTGCCAGACACCTCCACATAGCTAGGCCATAACTGATGCAAATACATAGTGTTTTCAATGGATTAAAAAAGTGTTCTGGAGCCCGGCATGCCTGCTCTATGGACTCAGCAATGGTACAAAATGGCAATGTGTTTGCGGAAAAAGTTTTAATGTGCACGGGGACGTCGGAGAGCTGTAAATTGAAGAGTTCCACTATCGCGGCCAAGTAAACCAAATTAGATTTTGTTGACTTATTTATGAGTGAGATATTGTCAAACAAAATCCAACAGAAATTCTCGTGCACTATATAATTATATAATTCATTCTTAAATAGGCCTGACTGCATAGATGCAGAATGAGAAGGATTTACACAGTTAATTTGATTGGTGTCTTGAAATAAATAAATGTCTTCTATGCTTCCTTGGAAAGCTCTCCAATGACTGCAATTAATTTTAAGTTATTTATAACAGCTTTCCATATCCACATCAGTTCCACACCAGGTGGTTTTTAAGCCTGCAAGCCCAGACCTGTGGTCTACATGTGATTTTAAATGGCCAATTCCCTTTTGGAACTGTGCTAATCATTAGTGGGGGAAAACACAAACTCACTCAATCCCTTTTGGAACTTCCTGCACTTTTACAAGAATGTTTAGGATCATCATCTACTCAGACCACAATAACACTTACTCAACTTTAACTTAAATTTGCATAGAGGTTTTTAAATCTGGGGCAATTGTTGAGGTACTCACTGGTGCTGTCATTGGGAAGTGTTGAGGTACTGTCATTTAACAATTTATAATCAATCTTCAGAACCTTAATCTACTTTCATGGCACTCCATTTTGAATCCGCGGATTCTTGTTGATAAGTTTAACTATAATACCTTTTGCTTTTTACCAATATAGTTGATACTGTTTTGATGTGAGAAACCAAAATTCAATAAAAATGTAAAAATTTTAACATTTTTTCAGTAGTTTGGTTTTTACGCAAAAGTCGTTGGATGGACCTTCTAAATGATTCAAGTAGTTTAAAGGGCTATATTTTAGACAACTAATTGCTAAATTTCAAAAGTCTAAGCCCAAAATTGATGGAATTACGGAGGGTTGAAAAAAAACCTTTTTTTTTTACATTTTTGATGAATTGTTTGTAATCAATTTTAGTAAGAGCATTTAGACCTTCAAAAGGCACAACTAGGGTATTTAATACATGTTATGGTAGATTTTCATGCCCGTAGGTATAACCATTTCCAAGTTTGGGTCCGGAAACGAAAAAAATTAATTTTTCCGAATTATCAATATTTTACGAAAACTGTGTTCATTGTGAATATATGAATTCCAAAAGGCACATTAACCCTATAAGACCCATTCATGTGTCAAATTTCATATGTATATAGGTGTAATAGTTTTGGCACTGAGCCAATACACATTGCAGGACGCCGCCCGCCCACCCACCCGCCCGCCCGCCCGCCCGCCCGCCGGATGGACAAAAATTTGCCATAGTAACTACAATACCCGACGGCAATATGAAGATGCTCGAACACTGGTAAACTGATATATCAGCATTTAGAACAAATCTAGATCATAACAGATAAGACGTGGTATTTGGGGTATTCATCTGCCTTAGTACCACCCTGTGGCATAATCCTGCAATATAACCCAGTTTAAAATGACATCCTAGCTTGAAGTTAATATATGGCCATTATTCATACCTCAATAAAAAAAAGTCTCATAAAATAGAAGGCATCTAATGGGAGAACCAATTTTGGTATGCTGGTTTTTTAAGTGCATGAATAATTTACAATTTACCGTATATACTCCCATATAAGTGCCCCCGCGTATAAGATGCACCCATTCTTTGAGACCCGCAAACCCCCCTCCAAGTGAAACCCTTGTATAAGTCGCATTAGATTTGACAAGCATCGAAAAACTGGGCGGCGGACGAAATATCGCTGGATTTCCGATAGGATTGATGCTTATTCAGGTAAATTTACCTTCTATATTAGCTAAATTAGGGAGAAATCAACTCGAATCCACACTGTTTACATCTAGAAGACGCCATCTTGGCCATCTTCATCATGTCATCTCTCGCGAAAGCGAGAACTTGACGAAGTTGACAGCGCGTGTTTCAAAATGGCGGACGAGAGTGACGAAAATAAAGAATTTTCTGGATTTTGCCGAAAAACTTTGATATTTTAGTATATCCCATGTATAAGACGCACCCGTTCTATAGGTCAAAATTCTGGGTATCAAAAGTGTGTCTTATACACAAGTATATACGGTAAGTGAAATCCTCTTAAATGTCATAATTATGTCAAGGAACAAAAAACTATTGTGTTTTTCTATTGCATACATGAGTATATATTGATTCCTGTTACAGAATTACAGTGTGTGTAATGTGATATAAATATCACGATTGTGAAGATTAGTCATCCAGGTATTATTCTATTATTGATATAAATATCCACTATTTACTTTCTGGAAGTACATGTAGCACAAAAAACCAACACTGATTTTTTTCTTGCACAAATGCAATTGGTCTTGGAAAATATCAATGACTAATAAGGTGGTCAAAGGAAGAGATAAGCTCAGATACCAGTTTTGATTTCTTATCAGAACATAAGATTTAAGAGTGCACGCTAAAATCCAAAGCAAGGTGATGTGTGACTTCACTGTCAGGAGCACAGTATTTTTAAATACAGGTAGTCACCTTTCTGTCAGTTTAGATAGATAGATAGATAGATAGATATGGTAAGTGCAGCCCTCTAAGCCGAGTTCTGGGCGCTCACGAGGGTTGATTGATGAGATGGCAGAGAGAGCAGGAGTCCTCAACATGTTACACATTTACCCCATGTGAGGGATCTTTTACTTGCCCAGCATAGACACTGATACAAGGGAGTGTTGTTAGAGGTAGAATGCAATAATCGCTATTGTCTAGGATAGGCAAAAGGATGACCTCTCTGGAAAACAGATTTATTTTTCATGTAACTTGGTTAAAGTGCAGCTTTAGTAGCTTCGTAGAACGACCAGGAATAGCCGAATGGGACACTTTTTATCACCACAACTCAAGCTGCTGTGGAGCAATTGGGAAAATGTAGGTTTGAAATTAAGTAATATTGATGTAGGTTTCCATTAAGGTATTTTCTACTTGAGAAGAAGTTATCTTAAAGATAAAGCCAATTCTAACTTTTTGCTCTTAAGGTGACTCAACCATGGTACACTGCACATACTTCTGAGCAGCCTGGTTGCCTAGCAACATAGCGTCACAACTGTTGCAGGCCCTGAAAAAGTTGTGACGTCACCATTTTCTACTCTCTTTTTTTTAACAGCATGGAGCTAGTAATTTGCTATCTAAATGAGATCTAATGCAGCTAGAAGCATAATTATTTTTTTATTGAATGCAGTAACACCTACTCTATGCTAGTTCAAAGTTTCAGCTTCTCATCTTAATCCAAAGAATTTTCTCAACTAATTTCAGTCAACTGCATCTAAAAGTGTCTTTATTTCTTTAAATTGACATTGGCATAGTCATGGCACTGCAGTTAAAAAACGCCTCGGTGAATTTTTTTTATTTTTGGCCATTTGTTTGACAATAACTTGTTTATGATATATGCAAATTTAAAAAAAAATCTGTATGATCGTTTTCCTAAAATTTGATTACTGCCAAAATTGATGCATACAAAATCAGCTATTAATTTGTGTATTGGTGCCCTTTGAGCTCTTACAGAAAAAAGTATTTTAAACTTTTTCTTCAAATTTGTTGAAAATGTATTGGTTTACATCCATGGGAATACATTTATGATGTTTTTGTGTGACAAATGCATGTAATGCTTTATTCTGTGGTACATAACCAAAAACTCAATTCATGACTTTTAAGCGGTCATCAGCCAAAACATACTGTTGCCATGGCAGCAAAACGAGTCGGTGAAATTTTTTTGTTTTTCATTTTTGGAATGTATGGGTCCTATAGAGTAACTGTGCAAAATTTTAGAAAAATCTGTATGATCAAACTACCATGCATGAGTCACCTTAAATGGCTTTTTGCTTTTTTTAAATCGCCCAGCTTTTGTTTTAAACGTTATAGCTGGCCAATACTTGGTTCCACACGTTTTAACATGCTATATATTTCTTTGTGTTTGTAAACTTCTGAAAAAGAAAGGCCCAGTGACCTGAAAAGATATCCTCACAGCACAAACTACAGGCTGTTCTTTCAGCACAGGGACACAAGCTGTGGCCAAACAAATTCTTAAAAGCGTATGTTTTTAATGCATTTACAATTTACATTCACAAAATAACTATGTCCCATCTATCCATCTTGCTATATAATTGCTTATCTATCTATCTATCTATCTATCTATCTATCTATCTATCTATCTATCTATCTATCTATCTATCTATCTATCTATCTATCTATCTGCCTGTCTGTCTGGCTGGCTGTCTAGCTGTCTAGCTGTCTGTCATAGGCATTCTCTGAGCCCAGACTACAGGCTGTTCCTTCAGCACAGGGACACAAGCTGCGGCCAAACAAATTCTTAGAAGCGTATGTTCTAAATGCATTTACATTCACAAAATAACTATGTCCCATCTATCCATCTTGCTTAGACTTTCCATACAATTGCTTATCTATTTGTCATCTATATGTCTATCTATCTATCTATCTATCTATCTATCTATCTATCTATCTATCTATCTATCTATCTATCTGTCTATCTATCTATCTATCTATCTATCTATCTATCTATATGTCTATCTGTCTATCTCTCTGTCTATCTATCTGTCTATCTATCTGTCTATCTATCTGTCTATCTACCTGTCTATCTATCTGTCTATCTATCTGTCTGTCTTGCTGTTTTTAGCTGTCTAGCTGTCTGTCATAGCCATATTTTGCAGATGGTCATGGGGGGGGGGGGCGGCTGCAACCCCCTTGGCATCAGGGCAAATGGCTATTACGTAAAAAACAAATATCTGTTAATTTTCAGATCTATTAATTTGAGATTTAATGATCTGTCTTTGAAATGTAATACTGCATCTTAAATACAGAATATTGATTGAAGAAGCTTATTGCTGTAATTGAAATACACAAAATGCGGTCTAGGAGGCTTCAAACATGGTCTTACTCAATCACTGTCCTTGGGAGGTGCACACATAAATGCTCTCAAATCAAACTCTCATGATTGATGACTGACAAGTGGATCTTGAGACCGCCTCCAAATTTGTGAAGTGCAAAAATTTCAGTTTAACTCAAACACAAACAACATGCATGCATATATCAAAAGTTAGAACTAAGCTTCATTGTCAGTTCACAGCTTATGTTTAAGTCTAACGGCAGGTTACGGCCGACTTTTTGTGCCGGCGGGCTAGGATTTCATCGGAGTTTAGATAATATTTTGATAATTTGTGACATCCCGCTGACGAGGAACTCCACTGGGGCAGTCAAAAACAATTTCAGCGCGTTGACAATTTTTCTTTAAGCAGCCGTAGAAGAGCCAGAGTTTTTCTCAATTTTTGGATACCCGACGGGCATTTTTCTGGATCGCGGGAGTAAAAAACATAATTGACGGGCTATAGGGCCGTACTAGGGTGCCACATTTCAGAAAAAGTTTGGAAATTCCCACTACCTGGTATTTCATGGTGTTACTTATATCAGAATACAAGTCCATGCCAATTTTCAGCAAAAAATATTGATATCTAAAGGGTGCTCAAGAGCTCTGAAGATAACATGGTTGAAAGGGGTGCTTTTGGCCATTTTCGTCTAGTATACATGTTTCTATTCTTAGTCGTGTCATTGTAACAGCACAAATCATCCAAAAGTTCAGTGTTTATTAGTCTGAAAATATAAAAAAACTTATTTCGAAACTGAAAAAGTATTTTTTCATGGTAATCTTGCCTGTATTTAAGTATTTTACTGTGTTTTTCGGTGAAAATCGGCCATTTTAATGCTGAAAGGCTGTAATACACATTACTACACTCAACCATGCCCTCAACAGTCTAGGAGGCTCATTTATAGATCTATCTGTATAATTTATTAAGGGGCCTGCCTGCTGGAAAATGTTCATCAGACTACTGTGACAAATCCAAAAAGTATGCAAAAAGCTTGACACCTTCATTAGCCGCCTTCACAGCAGTGAATAAGTTCTTCGTAATTGTATATGGAATGCCTCAATTGTAATATTACACTGAAATTGCAGTTTATTTTCAACATTTGTGTTTCTCAGTAGTTTTTTTGGGAACATATTATTGCTTCGTTGAGGCTAAAATACCGTAGTCTTCAATTTCACATTTACCACAATTCATTTGTCCTGAGCAGATCAAGTGCGTAGGTCAACATATGCTGTGCGTGTAATGTAAGGCATAAATATTCTAGGATTAGCTACAATCTTCCACATCATAACTTCAAGGTAAATTTGACAGTTGGTTAAAGGTAAAGAGAAATTGAAAATATTGAAAAAGTCCCATAAATCTCGGAAGATCTTAAACAAATTCCAAAGCTTTAATGCTTTTGAACCAGAGTAAGATTTGTTGCAAGTTCAGTGGTAGAATGCAGGGCAAAAGGTTAGCAGTCTGCATTCAGGGGGGAATCGGGCTATCGCCTTGCGGAATGCCTGACTCACGACATAACCCGACTGCGCGCCGATAAAATTAACATGTACAAATATTAAAATTTTGGTCTGGTGGGGGAGGGGGATGCATCCCCCCATCCCCCCTGCGTCCGTCCCTGTCTGCATAAATAAGCCCAGGTCAGTATTGATAAAAGAGGTAAAACTGATCTTGTTGAATGATGTATGTATTGAATTGTTGGCCACACAAAAATTATCTGTTCAAAATTGTGATACTGTTATTCTAATTTAGAGCACATCCTTGACACCGTTTTCTTTTCTTACATGATGACTCTCAATTTATCATACAGAACTGTTCAGAACTGAAAATATACTGTTGTCCACCAGCAGTTGCCGGACTTGAACATGTCATGTGTTGCATTGAATTACTAATGTGTGTAGCGTGGTCCACGACTGGCTTGATACAGCTTGATACAGCTTTTCTATTGAATATTGAAGGATTGCTTGGTCACACTGAATGCAACTATATGCAGGTTGCTTAAAAGCAATGAAATATTACAGCATACATGTTTGCAAGGTTCTGCTTACAAATTAGTGGATGCCTTAAAAAACAAATATGAAAGGGTTGCATAATCTCATTGTCTTTCCCGCCTTGAATATATTGTAGTTGCTTGTTACTCAGCGATGTGAGCAAACTAAGCATGGACAGGAAGTTGAGATATGACAGAACATATATAAGTTAGTGTTAAAAGAAAAAAACAAGCTACTGTACAACATAACAGATTAGCCATGCTTGACTTGGTGCAAGAAAAATGAAATATAATTTTTTTGCATATAGACTTGTCAGATGTAGGTAGATGAGTTAGCAGCATGGGGAAAGGGGGGGGGGATATTAAGACTTGTCGACCACAGAAGTAAAATCATTATAATAGGAATTTAATGAGATTTTATCAAATATTGCACTGATGAGTTAGTCTTGACGTTTACGTCATTTGGTGACTGAGATGAATTCCCTAAACTTGTACCATTTTGTTTAATTTTGTCACCATTTAATACAATTTTCTACTATTTTGTTCAAATCTTAAAGTTGCCGAACTATCCAAATTAGTTATTTATGTGTAGCTGAACAGACAGGCAATAAGGCTTCAGATTAAATGTGTAAGTGTCTGATTCTTAAGTTCTATGCCTCAGGATTATTTAGTACAGGAATTAGGTGTATGTACAATGCTTTGCAATCTGGTAATTTCAGAAAATTGCCTGAGCTGGCAGTGATTCAGGAAATTCAGATGATATTTATTAAACGAGTTGATGAAAAGAGTTTGATAATACATACAGTCGAATTTGGATTTTTCAGTGAATACAGGTCAAGCTACGTACCACAAAGTCCCGCTGCAAGGGTGGATATTAAACCACCTAAGGGCCTAGCATCTATAGTTGAGCCTCCTGGACTTTTGAGGGTAGAAATAAAGCAGAACTGATCCAATCTTACATTGTATTAATGCCTTTCAGCTTTAAATGGCCGATTTTCACCGAAAAATACAGTAAAACACTTAAATACAGGCAAGATTACCATGAAAAAATACTTTTTCAGCTTGGAAATAATTTTTTTATATTTTCAGACTAATAAGCACTGAAATTTTGGATGATTTGTGCTGTTACAATGGCAAGAATAAGAATAGAAACATGTATACCAGACGAAAATGGCCAAAAACGCCCCTTTTCAACCATGTTATCTTCAGAGCTCTTGAGCACCCTTTAGATATCAATATTTTTTGCTGAAAATTGGCATGGACTTGCATTCTGATATAAGTAACACCATGAAATACCAGGTAGTGGGAATTTCAAAACTTTTTCTAAAATGAGGCATCCTAGGCCGTACTCTGCTCCTGCAGAACATTTGTGCTGCTCCTGCGGAACATCCGAAGCCTCGCCGTTGGTTTTTGCAGCCTCGCATGTGGTTATGATCTTGCCTCACTGATTTATGATCTTTCCCCACCAAATATGATCTTGCCTCGCTATTCTATGCCTCTAATCCCTTTTTAATTAATTACAAAATTGTTTGTCTACTGCCCTGTTCAGGTCAATTTTCCCTAGAAATCATCTGAAGCCACTCCGCAGGTGTAAAAAGTCCTCCGGATCTCCTTGTGAGAATGGGGCATCAGATGAGAACTTTTCACTGCAGAGTATCACAGTTGTTACACAAATTAATCGTTGGTCCATCTGAACCATGAGTGGCCATACTAATCATTGAGAGACAAAAGGTATCAGGGCATGCAAATGGCTTCAGTCAACCTGTATACAATCATATGACAAATCAAAATAGTGCCCAAGACATGTGTGGTCTGATATATTTGTCACAGTTTCCATCCAATTTTACAGTTGATTATGAAAAACATTTTCTCAAAATTCACAGTTATTGTTGGGTGTTGTTGGTTCTATAAGTTGTAGATTCTTATCAACTTCTATCGTATGTCTAACTGCTGAAAGCGCAAATAGTAACAAACAATGTATAACAGTTTGTGATCACTATTGTTGATGTATGTTAATTAGAATTGTCATGTGATTTTGGAATAGGCTCCCACTAGTTATGCATTTCTTCAAAATATGCAAATACTATAAAGGAAAAAATGATTTGCATACCACAACATTATCAAAATAAGTGAGATGTACAAGGTCAACCATTGCACTTTCATTATATCTGTATGATATTTGCAAAATGACCCTGCTTCTGCATTCTCCAAATTCGAATTGCATACACTTGTATCGTCTCATAGGGTATTACTGGTATGCATGTGCGTGGTGACCGTGGTCTGAACTGAATCTTTGATATGCATGAATGCCCTCACTTAGATTTTTATATCTTTTCTATACCAGTCTAAACTCATTACAGTCCTCGTCATACTTACGTGCAATATATTTAAATTAACTTCAAGCTAGGATGTCATTTTAAACTGGGTTACATTCCCCAGCTTCTAGCCAATGCGAATCCACCAAGCTGCATGAGCAAACAGTGTCAACTCAGTGTCAGAGTGAAAATTGGGTCTGGGAAAACCCATAAAAGTTTGACATCACATCGTATCAGCCAATGGGCTGCCAGAACAAATATACATTATTATTATTATACAGCATTTATATAGTGCCATAATCACAGATACTCTGTGCTCTATGGCACTTTACAATGTATATTATGTACAATTCACTGTGGACAGCTCAGTATTCAATCTTCTGTGCCTCAGGAATCAGGGCCAGTTGTCATCCATTCTTGTTTGGAGCTCCTGCGCTGTCCATGCATTCTGTGTGGAGTCTGGCTGGAGGTCATAACATAACATAAGCCATGTGTTTACAAACAAATTGTCAAAGCCTTCTGTTTAAAGCAACTTCCATCAAAGTTTAAAGTTGTAAGTTAGCAAGTTTGTAGATTAATCAAGCAACTCTGTGGGGATCATAACAGTTGTCTACTGTGAATGCTCACAAAGCTGCCATTTGGTAGGATTATACTGGTGATTGCTGTGATAAATCATTGGGATCATAAATGTAATGCTTCTTTAAATATATCAATGTTTCAACTGTGATGCATAGTTTGCTGTCAGCCCATTGGCTATAACAAGAAATTCTTTAAAAAAAAAATAATTGTAGGAACCGTTGTATGAAATATGAGATTTTTTCAAACACATATTTTATTTTTATAATATTCTGTTGATTTGTTATGCATGTGCAGTTACATATACCTCCAATGTACCAACTGTGATTTCACATTTAGTTACCTCATTATTAGGCATGCCTAATTACAGGTGTTACAAACACAGACAGCAAACCAGGCAATGAGAAGCCCTTTTATATTCTTTGTCATGCATGAACATGAAATTTCTATTTCTATAACAATAAACTAATGCTGGGTTGCATATTTGGACTATTACACCTTTCATGTGCTTATGAAAATCACAGGAGTTGTGAGGAGTTGAATATATAATATTTTCATACAGTGTTGTTTGGTCACATCTATTATATCATCCCAAATCTTTATGTATGTACATATACAGTACTTATAAAACCAATTTTCTGAAGGAAATCTCTATGAACTTCTATGGGATATGCTCCAGGTGTGCTTTGGATATGGTCCCCAATCACTCAACCATGAACAGCAATTAAGCAGCTGCTCACTCAACCATGACCTTGATGCTATGGGGGAGTAGCTACTTCCATATCAAGAGGGGGCAATATTTACTTGATCTGCAAATTGTACTCACAGACACCTCCTCTGTGGTATTAACACCCTCCTAATATTGGAGGTCAATCAGGAAGGTACTCCTACCATAAGGAAAGTATCTCTGCAAGTCCAACTTCCTATTGGCCCCCTCCAGAAACTCATGTAGCTACACCAATGTAGTACACATAAATTGATGACAAAGCACTTGGCTGATGCTTTATGGCCAATAAGTTAGGGACTTCCCATGTAAAGTATTTCTTCATTTGGAGCTTTTAACACAGATCTGAGATGGTCCCTACAAAAATGTGATGACATGGTTGTGGGGGCTATCTCTGATAGAATTCTTATTCTGAAACTGTGTTGAAACTGTGATGCTCAGTTCAGGAGGATCAACATTGGCTAGAAGCTGAAAATTGTGTAGCACAATCTATTTTTTGTCATGCACATTTTGTGTTAAAATTTGTGTTAAAAATTCAGTAATTGATTTTAAATATGTTTACTATTGTTTGAGGGGCTGTCTTAGCAATTAAACCTCCATCCAGTTCAGTGTGGAACTTAGATTTTGGATAAATTTTTTGCCTAATTTTGTTATATTAAACAACTGTCAACATAGCCAGATATGTTTGAAATCAACCAAAGAAATTTATGAAACCGACATTTGGAATTTTTCTTTGTGATAAGTATGAATTTAAAAGACTTATACCCTGAGCACCAGTGTTTGTAATTACGATATTTGACTTAGACTCCACAACTAGACTTAACATATTATTGTCTTTCAGTCAGAAATTCTTTTATCCATTATATCAGACTTCTGTTAACATTCATGTTGATAAGTTTTTGCATCATTATATGCGATTGGCTTGTGTTAAATACATATGTACGTATAAAATATTATTATCGTTTTCATAGATATGTGTTTTTCAAATTTGTACTCTGCTTTATCTTAAAACTGTGATGTCACAGATTTAGTTGCATAATTTTGTATATTACAAGCACATATTTCAAGAAACTGACCAAAATACATTGACACATGTTTTATGTATGTTTAGCTTGTTTGGCTTTCATACCTGTACTGGTTGAGAGATGCTTCAATCAATCGTAACTGAATCAAACAGACTACTTATCTGCCTGCCCCATGTGCTGTGGATGTGGGTTCAAACCCTGCATCGGACAGGTGATCCGTAACATATCAATATAGTGATTGCTAATTTCATGATGTCAAACTCATTCAGGAATCATTGTTATGTAGGCACATTGTAGTACCAAGTCAGCATACATTTGACTTATTCAAGATACAAAACAATTAAACATACTTGACGTATAACAGGCAATACTATCTTACACAATGGTCGACTCAAAGCGGCCTCCATTTTGGAGGAAGCCCTTATTTGGAAAAGTGCCTAACCAGGGCCTTTATCTCAGATGGACCTTTATTTATTATAATTTTATACTTTTATTCATTTGTCACAATATAAGGAATCTTCACATTCCATATCTAAACTCATTTTCATTCTTTTTATCTTATAATATAATAATTAAAAGATTTTTTTTTAAATTGGTTGCAGCAATTACATAGGTACGTTGTAACTCAGCTGTTTACTGTTGATGCTTTTTTCGTCCTAAATTGTCTTGTTACACTACACGAAACTCAAGTGCTTACAAAAAAGCACTGGAATGTTCCTTGTGAGGTCACATCCTATCCCTGCCATGTTATTCCTTCTGAGTCATGAGCAGCTTGTGAAGTCATAGCCTGTACTTGCAATGTTATCAAAACCAGTGACCAACTAAGTGTCAATGAGGTCACAAGTTACTCAATGACATGTTAACAGCTTATTTCAATGATATGGATAGGGCCTGTTGTGAGGTCATTGATGACCACAAGCTGCCAAATGTAAGTAATCGTACATCATTAGTTTATCTTCAACCGGGCACTGAGTTTGTCCACAAAAAATATTATTACTGGTGCAAAACCTGACTCATTTTGACTATTTCATAATTTGATTATTCTAGTTACAAATATGTGTGTAGAAAAACTCACAAATTTAAATATAATTTTAATGATACTGTGTATGATTTACATGGTCAGCTTCTTATTATAAGACGCAAAAAAGTTATTTTGTTGTTTCATCCTTCGGAACAGCAACTGCCCACATAAAGAAACTTTTAAGTATTTCATTAAATTGATTGTTCTCATTGTATAAAACACTCAATAAACACAAGCACAATTAGATCAAAATAATTCTCTTTGTTGAATACTATAATAAAACCCCATGACAGTGTAGTTCACAGCTATGAACATCATGAGTGTCAGGTCTGCTCTGAATTAACACGAGTCCGAAGGACGAGTGTTATTCAGAAGGCAGACCTGACACGAATGATGTTCATAGCTGTGAACTACACTGTCATGGGGTTTTATTTATATCCCGCAATGACTTTATCAGTGGTTTTTACTAAATTTTAATCTGATAAGTTCAAATTCTCCCAAGTCAGGAGCAGCAGTTTGTTGTGACGTCACCAGCTGCCTATTGTGACGTCATGACATAAACAATCGATGCCCATTGTTTGCATAACAACGTCAGATAATTTATTTCATTGAGTTCACACGGATGAACTCAATGGTGTGAACTCAATGGTTTTTTCATGGTGTTCACTCGCAATTGCGGGATATAATTCTCTTTCAAATAGTATAACCCTTATATCAATTTACACTTTTATTGTCAAAAAATGACATTTTTCAGCAAAAAAAACATGGAACTATCTTTTATCAATATCTTTGTTCAGGAGAACTTCAACCAATGTATTTCATACCCAGATAATTCTGACTATATGGGCTCACCTAATATAGCATCTTTACAGAGGCTGGAAGCCTCGAGTCTTGCAATCGCCATCAGGCCAAGCTTATGGTTGTAAGGCCAAGCAAAGACGGGTGGCTGAAGACTCCACCTTTTCCATTCAATAAGACTCACACACAGAAAAAAACTTGGTTTTTTGGGGTTTTCTACATAATCATTTGAATGTATAAACAACCAAATGGATAAAACGGGTTAATTATGGTTTGTTAAAAAATCAAATGAATTATTTAAAAACCAGTTTGGTTAACACGGGTTTATTGGGGTTTTATAAGAAATCGCTTGGATATTTACAAAACCAGTAACGATTAAAATGGTTTTATTGCAAACCAAATGAATACTTAAAACACCATGTGTCCAGGTTCATTGGTCTTTAACATTGTTCACAGCTACACATTTAAGGATATCAACACTTAATCTGGCAAGTTTGTGTTTGACATTGTTACAGCTTGTTTAAGGCTAATCACAAGATAATTTTGTTGGACTTGAGACACAATTATATGCCTGTCTCTGTTCGGGACTGAAATGTGGCAGCAGAATGCTGACAGTCCCTGGAAAATCGAATTGGGTCAACATTAATTCAATCTGTTTTGGACCGATCACAAGATCAGGTCGCACAACAGCTGTCCTTATTACTACGCCAAACTACTTTCACAAAGCATTGTTGGTGGCAAAGATCCAGTACATTGCTTTGAACAAAAATGTTTGGAAATCATGAGACAAAAGAAAGTTTTGAAACTTTAGCATAAACTTTTGCCTGTGAAAGGGATGATTTTACTCATCAGAAGTTTGATGGTATTCAATCTACTTATGCCATTTTATGCTTGTTAAATTGTGGTCAGAAAAGTGTCCAAAAAGAATGCTCTCTCACTTATTCACATGTCCATACAAAGGCAATGTTTTTGCTTTGTGATATCAAAAATACTCATTTGTATTTATTCTATTACTTTACGGAGATTTATTAACTAGGACAACCATATAATTAACAATTTCATAAAAGCTGTGTTGCACTCAACAAAATGTCTTGTCTATGCCACAAGTGGCCCCCTCTATACTGGCAATGTATGTTGGCTACAATGAATACATCCTCCATGATAAAAAATAGTTCCAACTTAATTTGTTATTTACAAGCTGTCTACTTAAAATTGAAGCCAACCAAAGTCAGATTAGACACTTACAGAGTTTTTGGAAATAAACTAGACCATCTCTTAATGATGGAACTGTCCTGGTTTCTTCCTCACACTCCTGGTGCCTTCCGGATAATGAAATTCTGTTGACTGCTGGCAGGAGCTTGGAAATTTTGCACACTAGGTGGCAGCAAATAGCAGTCAACTTGTAGACAGATTATATACTTTTTGTGAGAGTCAGTTAGATGGTGCAGTGACCAGGTCTGACTGATTTGTTCATTGAACATGTTAAATGAAGAGGCAAGGACATCCTGGTTTATCATCAGTTCCCTAGGTAGGAATTTTATGATTAATTTATTTTAGTTTATAAGCTGCATGAGAACATTCGCTAATATTTATTCAACAAAAGAGTCACTCTATTTTATGTATATATCATAGGCCCTTTTTCAGAGAGTGTGCACATTTTTAAAAACCTGTTAGTTGCTGGTGATCAATTATCTTAAGGAAGTAAGGATTATATGGTTTTTTATCATCATCCAGAAATCACAATGGAAACAATTTTTATAATTGACATTTAAAGCTACAAGTAGATCTCTTGGGTTACAGTTTGTGATGTGTACTGTACATGACTCAAGTTTTTAGGTAAAAGGTATTCACTTTTCACCTGAATATGGATAAATTAAGTGGGATATTTGGTGTAATTTGATAATATTACTCTTATCTAACCACCTCAAAAAAGATAGGGTATATGACAGCAAAGGCTTAGTAATATAAATGATTATTATTATAGGCTATTTTCCAAGGTTGCTTATAACACATAGTAAGAATTTCATTCCTTTCCCTGCAGGGAGACATCAGCTGATGTCACAGAAATTGTCTTGACATCTGTCTGACGTCAGGTTATTTTAATACATAATAAGAATTGTTTTCCCTTATTTCAATAGAGTGTGCCTAACAAGTTACTTATTTCTGTTTCAGCTTTTACGTGAATTTAAGCTCATCCGACCATTGGAACTGGATGAGCTTATCACCTGAACAGCTCTGGATAGGTCTCGGGAATCATCCTTGAAAAAACTCTTCTCTGACCCGGATTGGTGATGCCCTTGAGGCAGACGAGTGAAAAGGTGGGTCTCTGTTTCTGACAACTGTTTAATGTTATCTTTCTCTTAATCCTTAAATGAAGGGCATCACATGTCACAAATTCTTTGTTTAGCTTTTTTGCGTAGCTAGCAAAGATGCACATATCATCATGAGCAAATGACAGCTGTTTTGTATTTGAGCTCTCTTTCCTAGGCTTTTTAGAGATTATAATGAAACCTATGGATTGACTGTCATAAAATATGCCATAACTACTGTATATGGCCAAAATTATGAAATGTTGTGAAGAGTGTTTCAGAAGCAGACAAAATTTAAGCCTCATTGTTTCAATAGATATAGCCCAATAAGGTGCTGCAGAGGTGTAAAACACAAACACAACTCATTGTTTCAATATGTTCATGAAACCAATGCAATAGACACTGCGTAATATTATGCTTCTGAACTTATGAAAAGTAACATGGTGATTGCTTGTAATTTCAGGAAGCCAAGTGCTCAACAGCAAACCTTGAAGAATCGTGGTCCATCTCAAAGCCCATTGGACACACGTCAGCGACCATCAGCATTCCAGATGATAACAGTGTGGGCCTTTCCCTGGTTCTTTCTTGCGTTAATGCTTGTTACCGGGTGTACGACATCCGGTGTTCACCAACATTTAGTAGAACATTTTCACGTTTATGGACTATTACATTGCATTCTTCATGGACTATTACATCAACAAATGTATCATATCAGCATGAGTATATCTAAATATGAAAATATGTATTTCATTTATTTTTTATGTGTTTTGTTGTTTCCTAGTGTTTATATTTGTAAATTTGAATAGTAGTTATACACTTTTTATTTCTTATACATTTATATATTTTTTTTTTATGCATGCTAATTTAATTTTCTTCTTGTTTGAAGTTCTATAAATAGATTATATATGAATAAATAAAGTCAAATGCATTTCTATTTTCTTTCTGCTTGGATGTATTTTACCCCTGTGTGCTCAAAATATACAAAAAAGGAAAGATGAAATTTTTCAATAAACCAGAATTTTTTTTTGATGAAATTAAAAAATCGTACCTGGATATTTGAAAGTCTTATCATGGTTTTCCAGCAAACCAGCTAACATTTTATTTAAATTATTTATATGGTTATGAAAGCCCTATGGGAATGATGAGACTATCCAATTGATTACTAGAAAAACCCATTTTGGTTTAATATATGCTCCATGATGGAATAATGTAAATCCAGTTATGGATATTAGTAAAACCTAAAAAGGGTGAACATTTACTTCACTTGGTTTCTATAAAAACCAAAGATGAATATGTACAAAACCAGCTAATGAAATATTTGATTATTTTATAAACCACAGATGGTTTAATAAACAACCAGAAAATTGGTGTTGAAGAGGCCTTCATAGGTTTATTGATAAACCACTAAAGGTTTTATATCATTCCAAAGTGGATTTTAAGATGGTGGTTTTATAAACATCCACATCAAGAGGGTTTTTTAAAAAACCAGAAGTGGTTTTATATTGGTGACAAGCCAAAAAACCACGTATGGATGTTTGTGTAACCTTTTTTTCTGAGTGTGCAGACTCAGACTCAGACTCAGATAACTCCGGTTACCTGCCACTTTCCACTTGTTAACTTCGTCCATTACCCTTATCATGCATAAACTCCATAAAGTCGTAGTTACAGAGCTGTATTCTGTTCACATATGTTTATTTCTGACTGTCAAATAGCACACACATCAGGAGCTTGGAAAAACAACGGAGAAATGCTTCCTGTTTATTTCCTCTAGGTAACATGCCAGCTGTTTTCAATCAAGTTGAGTGATGCTGGGTTTCTGAAAAATACTCCAGATAACCTCAAGTGACCTTAAAAGTGTGGATTTACCCCTTATCCAGACGACTCTTGATGACACATTTTTTTGGTTTGCCCTCTGCCCTTTTATTGCTACTTTAATGTCTCCAGTGATGGAGACTCCAGATTTGGATTTGCAACTGTTTGTGGTTTTGTAATTGGTTGGCTTCTTCACAAGTTTATAACATTGCATTCGAGTTCTGAGTCAGCTGAGAAATATTCAAAGACAATGTGTTTTCTGAAGTTAACAAATAACAAGGGTCCTGGGTTCAAATCCAACTCTGGCCTGGCCCAATCCTTTTGACCGATGGTCATAAAGCCTCAATCGTCTATCCAGATAGATAGATAGATAGATGACTGATGATTGGGGCTTTATGTCCTGTATTTATGCACTTGGTAGGTAATTAGGACAGGAAAAGGACACGGCAATGAGGTGAAGGATAATTGAAACAGCCGTCCAACATAGGCCCAGGTGAATCCAGCAAGAGCTGGATTCAAACCCGGGAGTCGGGACCCAGCGATTGGCAGTCCAGCGCGCTACCACAAGACCTAAAACCTCCCCCCTGTATAGGTAGATAGATAAATGGACAAATAGATAGAAAGATAGATCGATAGATAGAGCAATAGATAGAATGATAGGCAGAGTGATAGATAGATCAATAGATAGATCAATAGATAGATCAATAGATAGATCAATAGATAGATCAATAGATAGATCAATAGATAGATCAATAAAAGATCAATAGATAGATCAATAGATAGATCAATAGATAGATGGTGGCATGGGACTTGCTTAGTTGGTGGCACTCACGCCATTCTATAACTGTGTCCCAAGTTCAAATCCAGCTCTGGCCTGGTCACCTAAACCTATGTTAGACAGCACTTTCATCTTTTGCATCATTACTGTATCCTCACCCTGTCCTAATTGATCTACCGAGAGCACAAATAAAGGATGTAGGGCCCCAGTCACCCATCCTGACAGATGGATACTTTGATCGATTGGTGGATAGGTAGGTAGATAGTATTGTTGTAACTCCAGATCTTAGATCATTCTTGTTTGATGAAGGGGGGGGGGTTGCTCTACTTGCCCCCCCCCCACCTCCTGCATCAGCTGCATGACCTCTTATTTTTACACTGTTGATTTGAAAATAAAGATTCAATGACTGCCACTTAGAGCCCGCAACTGAGTCAGCCACCTTTGGTCAGCTCACTTGAAGAATTTGTGGCTGACTTTTTCAGCTAGCTGGATTTTGTTGGCTGCAAATTGAGCTGACTAAAGTCAGCTGACTTGATGCGTCATTTTCATGAAATATTCACAGATATATAAGACCAGTTACTGTAGCGTCAACCATTAGTTTTGTAAAAGTCCAAGCCTGACAGTCTACCAGGGTAGTCTTACTTATAACTAGTATAAGAAAAGACTTTAGTAGGCTTGGGCCTGTGGTATTTTGAGGTCATATAATGTACCCAATTTGTTAAACAGCACTGTAGGCCTACTAAAAGTCCTATCAATGTCAATAGCCCTATGTCACTGATCATTGACTCCAAATAACTTTTTCGTAATTCTGCAATTCTTCATTTGCTTATCACACATGTAAAGGAGATGTATACCCTCTGCATCCAAAAACACAACTTTCAAAATTTAAGCTGA
Source organism: Platynereis dumerilii (assembly GCA_026936325.1). Lineage (NCBI taxonomy): Eukaryota > Metazoa > Annelida > Polychaeta > Phyllodocida > Nereididae > Platynereis > Platynereis dumerilii. The sequence continues at coordinate 3,771,272 of JAPTHN010000034.1, forward strand.
AAGGATGATTAAATTAAATAAAGCGGCAAAGTTACATTAAAATGCACAAAAAATACTCCAGCTGGGAGTCACCATGGCTTGACCAATCAGAGGCAAGGGCGGGAAGTCTACTAGCCAATGGGATTTAAGTATTCGCCACTTTTCCCCTAGTGTTAACTGAGAGAACCATCCATGAAATTGGTCTTTTCATGTAGAGGACTGAATATAAATTATATTAATTATTCAAATTTATATTAATTATTCAAATTTAAAAACAATGCTGTGCTAAATATTTGGGTTTGGCTAATTTATCGGTAGATAGAGAAATGTATAGGTATGGCTGAAAATCTATTAGACATTTAGCCCCCAAACAGGCTTGTGACTACATGTCATAATATATGTCCCAGGGACACAAAGGTGTGAATTGCAATCAGATTGCAGACTGTAATTGCCATCATGATAAATAAAAGCAGAAACCTTCTCCTCCTTCTTAATTGCAATTATGAAAGTCCTATTGATTCTCCAGTTAATTAGACCTGAATTGCTGTAGAGAAAATTACTTTAATTTGCTTCAAGTTGGCTTTTCAGCTCAGCTGACTTGAAGCAATGTCAGCTGCTGGACTGACTCATCTCAGCTCACTTCAGCTGGAAGAAAAGTCAGCTCGCGGCGGCGGAAAATGTCGGCGGTTCCGGGCTCTACAGTGCCAGTGCCACTTAATTATGCACAAATAAATAGCAAAAGCACAGGGGAGCCGGAAGGAAACAAGGGCGGCAGGGGCGGTTGGGCAAGAAAGGCCAAATCTAATTTACGTGACAAAATTTTAACGTTACGGCAATAACAATTTTGGATATATACTTATATATTTTTGCCTAAATTCACTGCAAATTAAGGCATAATAACGTTTTTTCTTGTACATGAAAAGGGCAACCTTTTTGAAAATCCAGATGTGACTCATGGAAAGGGGTTACCAAGGGACTGGGGCTATAACAGGTCATTTTGTGGTTTGTGGTTGAATTAACACCCCATTTGGGCAAGAGTGTGTTGCTCAACTTGAGCAGTTCTGAGCAGACCTGCCTAGGACTGTATCCTGTAACTTTGCAATGAGTAAACTTTTATCCCACCCTTTTCCTCAAGATTACATGACAAATTGTATGTTCTTATTGCGCTGCCTGCCCACTGGGTGGCAGGGCAGTGCCTTCGTTTCGTAAGGAAGAGTTTTTGCACACACTGAAATGTTAACATTTAGGCCTAATTTTATGTAACAGCTACTGGGCACCTGCCACTACTTTCACAGCCCTTCTTCAGTGTATGTTACGTTACTGTCATAAAGTTTGTCCCCGGATCTTTAAACTAACATTTAGTGGCTTTATTGTGACATTTTGAAAGTATTTCTTCCAAAGTTCTACACACACTGCTCAGCTCTCCCAGCATGGCTATGGCTGCATTAGCCTAGACTTCTGGTCTGTATGCATTCACATAGCAGGGCACCACACTATGGCTGCATCACTGGCATCATTGAGGGGGGCACTCATATATAATATATTAATAATGTTTTAATCAAATGTGTTGAAGACTGGCGCAAAGCACTTGACAAGAATGAACATGTTGGATGTATCTTGATAGATTTATCTAAAGCCTTTGATTGCTTACCACACGGTTTACTCATTGCAAAATTACATGCATATGGCTTCTCAGAAAATGCCTGTTCATATATTCAAAGTTACCTATCTGAAAGAAAGCAGAATGTCAAAATAGGCATAACAAAAAGCAACTGTTTATCTCTCAAAACTGGTGTCCCCCAAGGCTCAGTAACAGGCCCACTTCTCTTCAATATATTTATCAATGATTTCGTTCTTAAAATTCAAAATCTATGTAATGTTTATAACTATGCAGATGATAATACTCTCTCTTTCTCACATGCTGATCCTGAAGTCATAAAAAACAGACTCGAAATAGCTTCACATGCCGCAATGACATGGTTTATGAATAACTTCATGAAAGCCAATCCCTCCAAATTCAAGCAATCTGTTTCAGTAAAGAGGAAATATCTATAAAATATAATATTGATGGTAACATTGTGGAATCTGAAAAGGTTGTTAAACTTTCAGGTGTCCAACTTGATAACAAACTTAACTTCAATGAACATGTATCAACAATTTGTAAAAAGGCCGCCAGGCAAATTAATGTGCTTTTTCGTCTAAGTAAAAATTTAAATTATCAATGCAAATTAAAAATCTATGATTCGTTCATAATGTCTAATTTTGATTACTGCTCTGCAGTGTATAACGCTTTCAATATAAGAAACGATAGGAAAATCGAAAAGCTAAATAAAAGAGCACTCAGACTAGTGTGCAATGACTACACATCTACTTACACTGAACTCCTAAATATGACAAACAAGCAGATGCTCCATGTTTACAGAAAATTTTGTCTAGTTGAACATGTATATAAGATTCTTAATAACTTAGCTTTACCTGTGCAGCCAAATTTCTTTGAAAGACAAAATGCCCCATACTCTTTTCGCGATGATTTCAAATTAGTTGTGCCAAAGTTCAGTTCTATCACATATGGACTCAAGTCGATAGCTTATCAAGGTGTTGTTTTATGGAATGATACCCCTTGTCATGTGAAATATTGTGAATCTCTCAAATTATTCAAGCAATCTTTCCGTAAGAACGTTAACTTTCTGGAATGTCAATGTGGATCTTGTATTGTATGCCTGAAAGATAACTTATAGGTCTTATAACAAATGTAAACTAAGCAAATGTCATCTTTCATCTGTACATATTCATCACTATTAATTTATCATTGTCGGCTAAAAGCCCATGCGGCTTGTGTTATTGTTTTATATTGTCACCTCCGACTTTAAATAAAGTTTTACTTACTTATTTACTTACTTACTCACTTTCAATTCAGTAAGAATTGTTTTACAGCTTTTTGGGTTCCTCTGACATAGGGGGGGGGGGGCTCTACTGGACTAATAAAATGAATTGAACTCACTTAATTCTGAAAAACATGCAATTGTATTGATTGGCATTGTTTCATATCACCCCAATGTTGTGAATTTACCAGTTAGTGTTATTTTAATGCAGGTTGAATTCTATGTAGAATTGGCAGATCTAATTCTTTAATTTCAAATATAAGCACAATGATTCTTTTTACCTTATTTGTGCAGTTTGTCTATGTCAGTGCTTCCTTGTACTCAATTAATCTCAACAGGAAGTTTATTGAAAATGGTGCAATCATATTAAAAATCTAATGGACAATATTTCATGTGACATGTTATTTACTATTAGCTGACAATGATGAGAAAGCCTAAAGAAAAACATACCTTAATTCCTGTTCACATATCAAGTATTCCCTTAGAAGTGAAAAAAGCAGGTCAGCTTATACTTTGTACTTCAAGAATGTCCATTTATCACATGGAACTAGGTTACATGTGCGAGAAACATGACACACCTTGTAGCAGTCCTGTTAGATGTTAACTGTAAAAGTTAGCTGTTATCAACAACTTGTTTATACTAAATTTGTCCTAAAAGCATCCCAGTGCCAGCTAGATCCAGTGTTTACAAATTCGGTAGAAAGAATGCAGGAAGGAATGAAGAAAAGAAGGAATGAAGGAATGAAGGAAGGAATGAACAAAGGAATGAAGGGAGGAATGTAGTGGGGGAAGGAAGGGAAGGCCTCGAGATAGATAGACAGATAGATAGACAGCTAAACATATAGATAGATAGATAGATAGATAGATAGATAGATAGATAGATAGATGCAAGCAACTCTTAAAAGTGCTTGCACTTTTTTTTAAAGGAATAGCAGTGTTGCCAATCGTAAATGAGAGAGCAATAACAAGCTGGTAAATTACTCCTTGGCAGAAAGACAGGAGAGTATAATCAAAGACAGGTGGATAGCCAGGAAATGTGTATTTATCCAAGACAGCAGTGATCCTGTGAGCCGAGATTTGACTGAAATATTGCACAGAGGGATATACACTAACTACGGATACATGTGTGATTCACCCTTAGGACTCAGTCCGGGCAGCGCATCACTCACCGGTTTCCGGTTATGAAATTTCTAGTTTAACAACGGTCCAAGCTCAGAGGACTGGCTCAGAGGCCAGGCTCAGACACCCGGCTTAAGGCCTCGGCTCAGAGTCCTGGATTTCAACTTTGATCTGACTGTGAGTCAGGACTGTGAGTCAGGACTGTGAGTCAGGACTGTGAGTCAGGACTGTGAGTCGGGACTCTGAGTCGGGACTGTGAGTCGGGACTGTGAGTCAGGACTGTGAGTCAGGACTGTGAGTCAGGCCTCAGAGTCCTGGCCCCTAAAAAAACTATTTTTTGAGCTTGTAGCCTATATCAGTGCAAAAGCGGCGCCATTTCGTCCCTTTGGGACAGAATTCTAGTTTTCCATAAATTTACTTTCTTTGATTTAACAGACAAAATTTACAAATAGGCATGGTTGTTGGTCACTGACAAGCTATAGCATTATTATTACCCTGAAATCAGCTGTCACACAATTAAAGGGCTCATAGTCCATAGAGCTTTAAAACTCACCATTTTGCCCATTCTCTGACTTCACATTTCATATATATATATATCACACAATAAATTCAATATCACACACACATTCCTTCTCAAACATCCTATCAGGTCCTCCTTCTTTGTTCTCTTCCCCTGCTCGTCACTCGTGTCACCCAATACTCAAATGAATAATAAATATATAGAGCCGAGGGTTAATGTGCTCTGCACGGTATTTTTCCTTAATGGTATCCCAGTCAACTCATTCTAAAACATATATTTGAAAATTGTATTACTTTTAATTCTCGGAAAAAAAATACCTGAAATTAATCTTTTGTTTAGTAGGTATTTCTATTCATTTTATCAAGCTATATGACATGGTAGTATTTCATGCAGGAAGCAAGAAAAAATACCTTCAATTTGACACCATATAGGTTAAAGTGGGTCAGCCATCATGGAGTTACATCCTTTTGAATGTTGAGTTAAATGAAACTTTGGTAATTGCACTGCGCCAGCCCACCGCTAGGTGGCTAGCAGTGCCCTTGTTTTCGTAGGCTTCAAAATTCGTCAACTAACAGCCCTGGAGGGAGGGTAAATAGACTCAATTCATAGCAATAACCAATTGAATGTATATCTGAAGACATGGGGGAAAAACTTCAAGTCATATAGAGAACATACATGTGAAAGAGACAAGTTTAAGTTCACTCAGTCATTCAGAAGCTGTTACATAAAATTAGAAATTGTGCATCATACTACCATGGTTATTTCATGCCAATGAAATACAGACCCTATGCATACAAAGGCAAATCAGAGAAACAATATTTGCATTTCATTTATGACTTGTGCTGCATGTGAGAAGAAAAAAAAGAGATTGATTGAATAAAAATATCACCTATATTTCTTTGTGAATGAAATTAAAAATATACTATTTTATAATTTTACTACAGTAACTGTGCTACAGACAAAGACTCCCAATAGCCTCATGAATGTGACTCACTAGCGCAGTGCTTCACTTACCACTTTGTGGTTAGGACACGTCTAGTTTTTTCTACGTTCGTACGTCCATGACCACACTTTCATACACGTCAACTGCAATTGAGAAACTCACATTTACTGAATTTGCTGTAACAAGCTGTTGCTTAATTTCAGAATGAAATTTATAATTTCCCACCAAGGAAAACTCCAAACTTCCTCTGAATGTTAAATGGTCACCCCCTAAAACTTTGCCGTGAGAGGTTGACCAGTACAATAGACCAACTTTCTGTCATTGAGTACTTGCAGGGTTCCAATATCATAACACTTCAATCAATTGTTATGAGGTATTCCTAATTTTAGGATAATTTCGGTTGAGAATATTGGCTTTTCACTTGTACATTGTATTATATATAAAACAATAATTGATAATACTGGCCCCAAATCAAATGAAACAATAAGAAATTAATAATGGTATTGAAGCACATGACATGATGTTAGTTGTTACTTTAGTCCTAAATGACATTGATTAGAAAAGAGACAAGATTCATAATATAGTTGCACCAGCTTCAGTGAAACAAAATAATTATTTTGCAATGTATGGTTTATTGAAAAACTTCAAGAATGACAAAGAATGCTACCAATGAAGGGCTTAATTTATGAACATAAATGTTTAACTTTGATTTATGGGCAGTTTTACAGTATTTGCACTCAAAGTGTCTCGTGGGGGTCAAAATAAAGTTTGAAATTTGAGAATTTCCATCATTCTATCATAAAATTAACATATTACTGTTTCTATAATCAAAGAGGACTGAAGTGATTTGGTTGTTTACTACCAAAATACCGCTACTTAAAGTAGGCAAGGGTTGATTCTTGAAAAAACTGTTTATCAGGAAAAATTTCTGTCCAGAAACAATTTTCACCTATTCTTATTCTTGGAAATCAAGCCACATTGTTGCATAGGATCAAAACCCATACAAAACTTATATTTTGATTAAACATGCCACACAGCGCTCCTGAAGAAACATTGGGGTTAAAAAAATGAACTGAAAATGGGACCTATACCACGTGAAACTACACGATCATACAAACGTTTTAAGACAAAAACGAAAAAAATCTGTTGGGAATTTTTTGAGAAATTCAAGTTTTTGAAAATCTTGTTTATCTCATCACTTGCATACACGTAAAATGGGTTATAATTCAATAAGCTAGCTTGAAAACGTGATTAAACCTACTAGCTTAGCTCTCTGAGGAATTTCAATAAAGTTAAAACAATGAATCGAAAAAAAAAAAAAAAGTAAATGTGACACATTGTTTATCGCACACTGTATAAATGCAAAAATGCTGAAAATAACCAAATTCTCAATATTTTCAGTCTTTTGGGGTTATTAAACAAATTTGTTATCCTTAAACTGGATATGAAAAGCTTCATACAGCTTTTAAAAAGTGAAAGCATGTCTAAAAAAGATATAAACATGACAAGTAAGTATGTTCTCACAGCACCGATTATTATTATTTCAGACAGGTTTCTCATTGGCCCATTTAGTTTATATGATACTATCTATATACAGTAGTTCAAATAGAGCAAAGGTGATGCAGGCTGAAGTAGTTGACAGCCATATCTAGAGTGATTTCTCAGGCTTAAGTTAACACCTCACAATTTAATTTTCTAACATAGGTTTGTGAAATAAGCTGATATTTGTTTTCTGTATCTGCATTGGAGGCCTAAATTAGGATAAATAATTAAATATGGTTCAAAATTAAGTACTATTTAATATTGAATGGAATATCCTCAAATCCTTGGACATAATATAGGCTATGAAAATAGGCATGGCTGTTCTCAGCTGTGTGCGGAAGTTTGGCTTGATGTTTGCTACATTTTGTCAGGTACATGCCTAACTGTAGTGAACACTATGGTGGTGGTTTGAATATATATCCTGCACCTTGCATGGACTTTTTAATCTGAGCATCTCTTTGAATAGAACAGATTTAGGGAGGTGCCAAAGAATGCTTGCATGCACAGAATCATAGAATGCAACAGCTGTAATGGGGCCTACATATTCTGCACTGCATATCAAGGCTCAAGAGTAACTCAAGATCAGTAACTGGATAAATTAATTTCCCTCAGAGGTTTACCTGCTAATTTTCTCTTTCACAATGAGAAAATCGATGTGAACCTGCATTTTTAAGTCAGTCATTTGGATTTGGAAAGAGGTGTGACAGCTCATTGTGCAATATATCTATAATAACCATTTTGATAAAGGGAGAAGGAAAGCGTGCGGAACCATTCTCCTTTACTGAGTTAGGAAACTTTGTGTATTTGTGATCACTGCTACCTGCATAATAATGTTTGAAAGTTGACAATCTGCCGCAGTCCGCTTGACCAAACATAATTTTTAGACCCACTTTTCACATTTAAAGCTTCCATATACATGTCAAGCAAGGTTTAAAACTTCTTAACGATAAAGAGTGAAAAAAATACAATAAATGGGTTATTTTTAGTGTTTTTGAATTTTCAGTGTGTGATAAACAATGTGTCACATTTATTTCAATAAAGTCACAAAATATTTTCATTTCATTGTTGTAACATGTTTGAAATTCTTAAGGGAGCTAAACTAACAGGTTTCATTGTGTTTTCAAGCTTGTTTACTGTATTATAAGCCATTTTACATGTATTCAAGTGATGAGATAAACAAGATTTTTTAAAACTTGAATTTCTCAAAAAATTCCCACAGATTTCTTTCGTTTTTGTCTTAAAATGTTCATATGATTGTATAGTTTCAGGTGGTATAGGTCCCGATTTTGGTTTATTTTTTAAACCCCAATGTTTCTTCAGGAGCGCTGTGGCCACAATTCTTTTTTTTACCATTTTTATTACGAAAATACAGAAACCTGGCTTGCCATTACCCTAAAAGTTTCTGTTGAGTAGGGTACTAGTCTCAAAAGACACATGATTTCCATGGTTAATAATCCCTAGGTATACTATTAATCCCATGTCAAGTTTTGTTACTGTACGATTGAAACTCATGACGCCTTTGGAAAAAATGGCTCCATTAACAAGATATTTGGTTATTATCCTTTAAAGTCATTCAGTTAATAGTGAAAAATTACAATTGTATTGATATATGACACAAATAAATCAACTTTTTTCTCAAATTTAATTTTCTCATAATAGTGTAATAGATAACGAAAGATAATATATTTAACATTTTCAATACTTATAAAAACCCTTTTTAGGCATCCAGGTTTACTTAGTTTGTATAACCATAGCCGTTTCTTCAATGAATCCAGTGTTAAAACGCATGAATCAGAGCAAAATTTCTGATGTGTTGGAGAGGACATTTTTTGACAACATGAATTTTAATTTCAAAGAAAATGTATGAACATGGCCTGGATATCTTTTTAACTTGTATTTGTCACATACTTGCAAAGGCACATGATTGACCACAAGATACACAAATAGCTTGTTTTTCCTACAAAACACTTTGTGTTTTTTCTACGGGTTGGAGAGGACATGCTTTTTTTGACATCACATTCAAGCCTCACATTCTGAAAACCAATTTTGGTTAGGTAAACAAATGGTTCTGTTTTACCTTGAGATATGTCTCAAGCTTCAAAATTAACACAAACAGTACACACATTGTTTGATACTTACTCGTAATAGCATATAAAGCAACTGATGGTCCATCGAAAACAAAATTTTTGACATATGCCATTTTTTACATTTCAGGACCCAAGTAATGTTGTATATATCTTATTCACATGAAACCTATTGTATTTTATACCCAAGCCATTGGTCCAGAAAGGTATCATTAACATGAATCACAACTGATTGGATTTTTTTGTTCTGTTCATCCATGAAATTGGCAAAAAAGTCTGTGAGACATAAAAAAGTGTCAACATTTGTCTTAAATTCCTTACAGCTTCAAAACAAAGCATTGCAGAAGGGTAAAATATGGTGCATTTACATGTATATATATGTCAGTGTAGGACAAGATTGCCACTGCCTGAAATTTCGATATACCTATCATACTTTTCGCGTGATAATTGCAGAAGCATGAAAAATCGGCTGAGTGCAAATACTGTAAAACTGCCCTTATAAGGATGTTATAACCTTCCCAGAATTGTGATTCTTGATGTTTTTGGGCCTCCCATCAAAGGGATCAAACTGGCATGAGGAGTTGACTGATTTAGAAATGAATGAAACAAAGCAATGCCATCTGCTAGGACAGTTAGGGCCGAAAAAGTAAAACATGGGCTGCGCAGCAGCAAATCTTCAGCGAATAACATCTTTAGACAATTACAATTATACAATAAAATTGGTGTGTTTATGAAATTGCATATAGGTATGCAATAGTGGTCGAGTCGCTGCCTTTAATTATCTCTATTTGTCTCCTGCCCTGCCATTTGCCCATCTGCCTGCCAGAGTTTGTTAAATCAAGGAAAAGCCTTATTAGACTTAACGCATATTATGGTGCAGTTTCATGCATGTACAAAGTATAGGTTATGAGCTGTCGGTTGGAAACCAAAAAATATAACGCTGTTTTACTTTTCTCAAGTTTTTCCAATCATTCATTCAAAAAGTGTTAAATACATATCAAAAAGCACTGCTACATTCTATAGGTGATAATGTGTAGAAAATTTCATTGCATGCTGTATAATAAGCAATCTTTAGCAAGTTTTGGTTCCGATATGAAAAAATGATTTTTAATATTACTCTTTGTTTTCAATATTACAAAAAGAATAACATGTCTATCAGTCAGACCATTAAAAGGCACAACTAGACCGGATAAGCCATTCAGATACTCTTGTCCATGCCCGTTTATGACACATCTTTTACATCTGCGAGGGATGCGAAAAATAAAAATAAACCAAAAAGAATTATGATTTCTCTAAATTTTCCCAACAGTATATTTTACTGGGACCTGGTACTTTCAAGTTCATAAGTTTTTTGGCATTTTTTTTAAACCTTGCATCTTTATGGCCTTTGTCTGCTGCTGAAGTTGCATCACTTCAGCCTTTAATATATATATATACGTGTAGTTATAGACCTACATTGGTGAAGAATGAACACTATTAAACAGTCTACTTGAAACAAGTTACGCAGCTCTCACTGAAATTTTCTCAAGTTCTCCGTGAGCCACATTTAGTTTAATATCGATGGTGAAAGTGCAAAACCTCGTAAGTCAAAAAAAGCTGTTTTTCAGAAATTGAAAAAAACTGTCAAGTGTCTTTTTTTATGGTAATGTTTATTAATAAGTGAGTTATGTCCAACTAGATACATAGAAAGTGACACCCTGTTGTAGCAAATGTTTTGTCAGAGGTTGTTGACCTCTAGCATTGATGTCCAATCAGATATGATTGAAAATGTCGACTTACAAGGTTTTGCACTTTCACTTTCTACCTGTGCAAAACCTTGTAACTCGGTCATTTATCACACTTTAAAGCAACTTGCTGCATTGAATATCCTCTCAATCTATGTATATACAGTGAAAATTATAATTTGCCTATGATAGATTGCAATAACAAATTTTATTGAGTGGCTACAATGGCAAGAATGAGGAAAATGACAATTTTTTCAAATTTTCGTGCACTCTCTTTTTCAATAGCCTACATCACCAAAACAAATATAGGGAGGTAAATTTTTTTTAATCAGGAAACTTGCTGGGAGTCATAAAGAAGTAACACAGTAATTGTTTTTCAAAAAAAGTTGAAATATCCCACAATATGTGCTTCAAAGTTCTGATTTGAGTTACAAGGTTTTGCACTTTCACTTTTTGAAACATATCGACATACAAGGTTTGGTGAAATCATTCTGTTACCAGTGTGTTACAGCTTCCAAAAATAACAAACTGGCAAGGTAATCAACTGACAACGTGTATTGGATATTAAAATAGTCATTCCACCAAAAATCTAAAAATAGCAAAATTTTGACATACGAGGTTTTGCACTTTCACCATCGTAATTTATCTACCAGTTCGGTTTTCTAAGATTATACAAATGTTACATACTAACCTTGCAGCTCCTGGCTGCAAGAGAAGGCCACCAGTCTCAGTGCTCTGTCTTTCTCCTCTGTCTCTTTGTCTCCTGTATTATATTTACTAGAAACTTATTTGTAACCATGTAGAGCTTTATTTGGGGAATCACCTAGTAACCAACCAGCCAGACATACCCATGCAGTTTCAGCAGCCAGCTCATTAGCATGAGGGGGGTACTAGCAGATTTAAGGAGACAATAAATTGATATACAGTGGGGGGGGGGGTTGGAGTTTTCCTCAGTGGAAAATAATTTTGTTTCAAGGTACCGGCAAAAGTAATTCTTTATTTTAAGTGTGCGAAGTGCTCGAGTGTTCATTGTAAATCAAGCAACACCTTATAAAGAACTATCCATAGGAGGATTTATATTTATTTCAACAATTGTTTCAAGACTGCCCAAAAAAGAATATATTTATTTCATTACAACATGAGCAAGTAATTATTTAATTTTGTAAAACTCAACACCCTCCCCCCTGGATAATAGATGGTCACATCCAGTAGTCATTGTCTCAGCTTGGCAATGTAAGGGGCCAACCAGACCATAGTTGTGGGCAGGCTATGGCTTCTACACTTGGGACAAACTTTTTTTTCTTCATTCGCCCTCTGGCCTGCCCCTAATATTGTAGACCCTAGCAGACGGTAGAAGTTTAACCAAGTAGGGGGAACCGGGGCATATTGGGACGCGGGGCACTGTGACACCGTAGGGTTTTCTTGGTTACTGGCAAGGTATATGATATGGTAGTGCCATCATATCTTGTAATTTCATATCCTGATGTTTCTATCGTTTTATTGACAAATTACAGCAGCATGCAGAAGTATGGTGAGGAAAAGTTTGTTTTCCTACTACTGAAGTAAATTCAGAGAGGTTCAATTAAAACCATTCTGTGGACAAATCATGAACAATGAGGCTTTCTCAATGCTTGTATGAATATGATACATCGTAATAAACAGTTATATATGAATTGCTTATTGCTGTCCTGATAAAACACTCACTGGTGCCTGAGAGATTAGCATTTTGGCACAAAAGTCATATTGGGACTCATTGGGACAGTGAACATAGGGCACTTTGGGATGAACTTTATATGGCAGAATTTTAAGTGTCCAAGTCAACTGAATGACCAGGGACAGCACATAATAGGTCTTGAGGCCACAGTGAATAGAGGCATAGTGAATTATCATGCTCTTTGAACAAATTTATCGCAAAGCACTGCGTGTTACTTACATGGAAAACCGCACCCAGGACAGTTCATGTTAAATGTTTAAAACTGTTTCAAGTTATTAACTATTGGCACCACAAGGTGTTAATGCACTGTACATAGTCTTACTCACTACTTATATGTAATATCTAGCGCACATGGAATGTTAAAATGATTTTTTGGTTGATGTCCCAATGTGCCCCGTCCGGACACATAGGGACAGTCCTGATCACGACTCACATTTTGTTGTCCGGCTGCAAAAGAGTAGGTGCAGTCTGATCTATTATGTCTTGGATTTAAGCTCAATAGTATTGGGTTATTCTTGCAAACTTCTGAGTTGCTCAGTTCTTTCAGCATTGAAAAAAATTAGTAAAAGTTAAAAGCGTCCCAATGTGCCCCGGTTCCCCCTACCTAAAATTACCATTTGGAGCAAATTTTTGCATTTTGAAAGCGTTGACTTCTGCTTATAAGTTCATTGCCAAATCCAACATTATCAACTTCAGTTTGTTTATTTCTATTTTCATCTATTTTTCAAATAGAAATTATCGTTTCCTCATAATGCCTCCCAACTTTAATAGCTTTTAATTACTGCAGGCCGAGGGGGGGGGGGAGATGGATGTCAGACTGTCGTAGGCCTACTCAGGTAGGCCAACGGACAAATATAGGGGTTTCTGCATTACCCCCTGAGCCCCTCGATCCCACAGCCACACCCTCAATTGACCCTTAAGTCACAGTCCTCATTTCTTCTTTTTCATTTTCAGTTCAATTCGCCTCTTTCCTTTTGTGTTTTTGGTTTTTAACAAATTCATGACCATTTAGATGCCCTTGCCCCCTCACCCAAACATATGTGCTTAGTTTCACATTCTCAATTGTATTTCTCACTTCTATTTCAAGATTTGTCAAACATTCCACTGGCAGAAAAAACAACACAAGAATGTCAATTGTATCAACCATCAGGCGGGTAGTGTGAGAGTATTGTGAAGGGGGGGGGGAGCTCACTGTAGAGAGTACTATTAAAGCAAAGACAGTGTATCAGAGAGCCCTGCAGAGAGCTGTAAGGGGGTAATGGGTGTGACCATTTAGACTTTAATCTCAAGGGGGGGGGGTTGCCCAAAATAAATAATTACTGCCACTGTTACCATGCATGCATCCTCATGACTCAGGTTTGAATGAAGTCAAGCTCTTTGGTTGGAGAATGAGTGTTACCGTGAAATAAAAAATCTCCTACTGAGGAAAACTTGAAATTGTTATAAATGGTCACCCCCTAACCATATGTTTGTTGAAATTCTACTGAGAGTTAATACTGTAAAAAAAAGGGTTTTACCTTCAGAAAACGATTTTTGAGAATTAAGTCTACACTGTTGCCAGGTCATACTTAATTTTACTTTTAGAGTATAATATATAGATGATGAATGGTGATATGGGCTTTACGTCTTGTGGTTTGCTGGTAGGCTAATTAGGACCAGAGGAGGACACAGCAATCAGACAAAGGATGATTGAACTGCAGTCCAACATTGGCCAAGGGGGCTCCATCAAGAGCTGCATTTGAACCTCGGACCCAGTGACTGGTAGCCCAGCATGCTACCACTGAGCTAACCCTCCCCCCTATAGTGCAAAAAAGACTAATTTGACCCTGAGGCAGGCCAGTTTCTATGAAAAGGCATTAGATAATAATTGTTTAGCCTAGTGTCATAATCCAGTGGGGGTTTAACGGAGTTCTAATTCTCAATGTCTCCAAAGAGAAAATATATTCAGTTTCTAATCAAATAGACACTTTTTTCTTTCTTTTCACTCTCAGACGCTCTGTTCCAGAAAAAGGGCTTACAACACAGGGGCCAGGCACAGGGGCAGATCCAGACAATGCAGCCTGGGGTGCAAGTTGGTGTATTAACATTGTGTATTTTGAAAGCAATGCTCCTTGTAGCAGAGATATATTTGGAAATTCTTAATATATTCGCAGATGCTCAGGGCGTATCAAGAAATGGCCTGGGGGGGGGCATTATTGGGGTGAATATGGGGCACTCCGTGGCTTTTCCTATCTCTTCCATGTTAATTTTTGGCCTGAGGGGGGGGGGTGCATGGCCCTGAGCCCCCTTAAATACGCCACTGCAGATGCTATATATGTCCACACATTTTCCTGAATGTTATTTTAATGTCCTCTGCCCTATGCTACTAGGAGAACCAGATGCCCTGCTCATATTAATAAAGTATTACATATTGTATCTTTTACCATTAAAATTTCTGATCGTGTGCTGGCACACAACTGCGCCCCTGAAAGACCTCTTTTTGCTTCCCCCCCCTCCCCACCTCTGGCAATCACCTGGCTACACTACTGGTGGTCTGGTAATAACCCCCTCCCTCCCTTCCAATAGATCTGCCAATGGGACAGATTTCACTCAGCAACTCACATTACCCTCCACTGTTACCATGGCTACCCCAGCCAGTCTAGTTAAGTTATATATAGCAGACCCGTTGGCAGGGACATCAGATAATGGATGCAAAACCCAAAATTAAAAATAAATGAAAGTCAAGAATTAATTCCTGTATCACTGTATACATTTTTATCTATCTATCTGTTTACCTTTCTAGCTGCCTATCTTGTCTATTTGTCTCTGGATCAACTTTAGCAATTTACATTTTCCCAGCTATCTATCTATCTATATATCTATCTATATATCTATCTATCTATCTATCTATCTATCTATCTATCTATCTATCTATCTATCTATCTATCTATCTATCTATCTATCTATCTATCTATCTATCCATCCATCTATCTATCAGTCTATCCTACTATCTACCTATCTACCTATCTATCTACCTATCTATCTATCCATCTATCTATCTATCTGTCCATCTTTCTATCTACCAATTTATTCACTGATTGCTTGACAGATTGATTGAATCATTCATTAGACAAAATCACCTATTAAAGCGATTTAAGTTCTTAATATCAATAACTGTGAAGACAAACTGCAACCCTCATGAACATACTCATAGCCAAGGGCTTCTGAGCTCTGTAGTAGGAGAATGCTCATGGATGGGAAATCCACACAGAGAACTCGATTCAGTTCAGGTCACTAAGAGCTCTGTCATAAATTAATGAGAGTCAACAATGAATTGGTACATCACTGTATACATTTTTATCTTGCTGCATCTCTGTATTATGTTGCTGTCACACCCTGACGACTTACCTACGACGTTTTGTCATGAGCTTCTTTTGGGCTCCTTGACCCTCAGGGCGAACATGAGACGAGTTGAAAACGTGTCTAGAACGAGTTGAAAACGAGTTTGAAACGAATAGAAAACGAGTGGAAAACTTAAACAAGACTTGGGGATAACTTATGCTACCTTTATCAGCAAAAAAACTGAGCTAATGTGCCATAAAACTGAAAAATATTGGATGTGTTAGAATAACTTATGAAAAACGAACGAAAAACGTGCAAGACGAATGAGAAACGACCAGAGAACGATGATAACTTATCCAAAACGATCCTCTGACTTATGAGTAACTTATTCATAACGTACCAGACCATTGTTGACACTTCATGTGAAGTGAATCGATTGTGTGACAATTTTAATATCTCTGACAGAGATGATTTTAATGGTGCTGACATTTTAACTGACAATTTTTATTCTTGTTTATCTGATAATAATGTGGATTGTGAATGAATTAAATTTAGATTGTGATATTAATTACAGCGGTGTTGGCCAAAATAGTTGCATTGATAATCATACATGTCAAATGAATGATCTCATGCCTTTTAAGTCAAAATATCCTAATGTTGTGAAGACTGCAAATGATGAAGTCAAAAAACATTATGTGAAGCCTTTCTCTGATTTAAGTAAAAAGGTGAATAGGGTAAATGGTCTTAGTATTGCTCACTTAAATGTGAGAAGTCTATTACCTAAGATTGAGCAAATCAGGTTTTTGTTGCATGTTACTAATCCTGACATTCTTTGTATAAATGAATCGTGGTTGGATGAAAATATTTACTCTCATGCATTTTTCTATCTATTTCCAGTGCTGTGCAGTGACTTTTAAAACCAAGAAACGATGTTGTTGCTGCTGCAAGACTCAATTTGTGTTTCTTTTGAACCACATATTTAAAATGTATCTCATTAGCAATGGATGGATATTTCACTCACAAAAAAAAATTCACACTTTTGGACTCCAAAAATTATATACTTGATGATGGATTTAATTTTCGATTTTTTTGCAAAACTTTATAGCAGACTTTAGACCTCTAAGCACAATAAAATCACCTAAAAATCGGCAAAAATGCCGTTTTTCGGCCACTAAATGCTTTATTGTGATAAAACCAATTATAGGAGCAGTACAAAAAATTGATATCCTAATAGCCCGTAAATAGACGCATCTTTTGCCGCAAAAACGAGCTTTCCAATTGCATCCGTTGCTGTACAGTGCCCTTTTTACTGAAATCGAAAAACACAACTTGTTTGCCAACCTGTAGCTGCAGCAGCACTGAAACGTTGTGCTTCCTCTCAGGTCCGTCCAATCTTTTACATGTTAAAATGAGCGTGCAATATAATGCGTGCAATATCGTAGAATATTGCACGGCTGTCAGCCAATGAGAAGCGAGTATTTCGGCTAGCCATATGATATTATATATTAAATACACATGAGTATACATTATATAGAAATGGCCAACACTGCTTCATATTATTATCATAAATTTTCATTGTAATATTTCATTTCTCATCTTATACAGGGTGAGGAAGCAAATTTTTCAAAATTTGAAATATTTCAAACTCCAGTCAAAATGAAAGGTTTTGCTGAGTCATAACAAATTCATATTTTCAGGCCATAGAAACAAGACAAAAAGGATCCTTTTTGTGAAGTTTGTCTTGAATTATCTCCAATCAAAAATTCAATATGTCCGTCTAAACTGGGTGATGCTTTTAAAAAAAGCGCCTTCATATTTTGAGGCCATGAGCCATGAAGACAGTAAGGAGGACAACAACATTGTGGTGACAGGTCTTGTTGACCAACTATTCTAAGATGCCCCACACAGAAAAGTAAGGGGAATTAAGGTCCGAGCTTGAGAAGGGTCAGAAGTTGGCCCCCCAGAAGTCTGCGAAATTTCTTTAAGTGAAAATCCTGAACTTTCTTGGCCATAAGGCATGGGGAACCATCCTAAGTCTGCCTATAGTTTCCATTGGGGTAATTCACATCCAGCCATGGCAAACCATAACATCACTGGACCTAAACTCAGCAACATTAAAAACGCACACATTTTCAAAGTCTCATAACTTTTGTAGCACTCGATTTATCGTGATGTAACTTAGCACATGTGCTTATTAGCTTCTCAACTAATGGTTTTGAACGTTTGAACAAGATCGATGTTTATTTTGAAGAACCAGACATGTTTTAGTGACATCATGTCAAATTTGGAAATTGCAAAATTGAAAAAGGGAAGGGCGAATAAAGTACAGATGTTATTACTTTATTATTGATCTCAAATGGTCAAAACAGATGTCCAGCAAGATTTCAGCTCTAAATGTGACCAAAAACAGGATAATTGTCGATGCTTATGATGCAAAAGCATTGAAAATGATGTGACAAACAAATGTGAAAAACACAAACTTGGCCAAAAATCAACCAGAAACTCACAAAATCCCGTAAAAAAGCATGATTGACAACCTTGATTATTTCAACACTTAAAATATTGGGCTGTAATAGACTCTACATGCATTCGGTTTTGGACAAATTTGCATTGATTGTAATTTTTGTTTTTGGACATGTTGCACTAAAAGTGGCCTAATCCAGCCGTTTCATATTCTTTCTTTATCAAATTTTTTGGACTTTCACCAGAGATGTCAACTGACATCAGTGTAAAGTTTCATAAAAATATCTACATAAACATTTAGATTTTAAGCTGTTTAAAAATGTGTGCGTTTTTAATGTTGCTGAGTTTAGTAGAATGCATCGGGTCAGTCCCCCTTTACTCACATGAAAAAGAAATAAAGCATTATTTTTCTATCTGAAGTCATGACTCCCGAAACTATTGCCTGAACTGGATACTTCTCCCTGAATGTCCCATCAACATCTTCTAATGATTTTATATAGAATTTGCCATTCCTTTTGTTGACAATAGAATCCTCAACCAAACGTTTACAGTTTGAAAAATAAATTGAATATCGAGCCACGCTTCCTAATGTAGCCCATCTATTTTCACCATTTCTGTCTTCTGGCCTTCATGGAATAGGCTGAATGGTGTCTTTGGGGTCCTGACATATGATTTCAGGCCAAAATCATTTTGCATAGCCGCTCTGGCAGCCTTGAGGTCCAACTGAACTTCTTCAACCACCTCTCTCATGGAGGTTGCAGGTACCTTGTCAGTTTTGTCGTCAGAGACTCCAGGAATGCTCCATTCCTCTCTTAATTCTCTCCACAAACTCCCAGACTTCCCTCTTATTCCTTTCCCCTCATTGATTGCCTTCATGATATTGTATTCCGGTTGTGAGGTCACTCTGACTATGTCAGGGATTGTTTTTTAGTCCATTTGGCACTGAAGCAAATCTGACCACCTCTTCCTTTTTGTCTCCTGTGGAGTCATTTTTAATCAAAGCTCATTCTAACCTTCCACAAATATGGCTGATACCTTAATGATTATGCTGTATTGTTTTCACAATTTTCCTGTAGATGTGAGATTCTTTTTTAGCGCAAGGAAGTTCATGGAAAATTTTGGTTCCTCACCCTGTATCATATTTTATTTGTATTTTATTCATACTGGACCACAGTAAAAACTACTTTGTAGATGTGTTATCCAGAATAAATATATTCTTAAATAAATAAAAATAAATAAATACAATGCACACGCAGCCATACGTCAATAATTTAACATGTTCAAAACTTTTCAGCTCTCTTGACGAATGACAACGTGTTTCAGCATGTACCAACGAGTTTCTAACGTTTGAGAAACTTATCTGTAACTTTTCCACCTTACAAGAAACGTATGCCAGCGTGTTGTGCACGTTATAAACACGCAATCTAAAACAGCAAGGTGTGACAGAGCCTTTAACTTTAGCTATTTACTTTTTACCTTCAGCGAACGAAGTTCGAAGAAGGTATTGTTATCACTTTGGTCAAAAGTTGTCCGTCCGCCGGGCGGGCGGTCGGGCGGTCGGGCGTCCGGGCGGTCGGGCGTCCGGGCGGCGGGCGGATAGATAGTTTCCGGGCCAGTACTCAGCCCCTATTGAATGCATATGGATGAAATTTGGTACACATGTAGCCTATATGGTCTAGTTGTGCCTTTTGATGGTTTGATTGATGGAACATTTGTAATTTTTTAAATATTGAGCAAAATATAAAAAAGAATTTTTTTTTGTTTCCGGGCTAGGACTCAGCCCCTATTGCATACACATGGATGAAATTTGGTACACATGTAGCCTGTATGGCCTAATTGTGCCTTTTGATGGTCTCATGGATAGGTATTATGTACTTTTTCAAATATTGAGAAAAATGCAAAAAAATTATTATTTTCATTTCCGGGCTAGAACTCAGCCCCTAATTCATGTACATGGATGAAATTTTTTACACATTTAGCCTATACAGCCTAGTTGTGCCTTTTCATGGTCTGACTGATTGATATTCCATACTTTTTGGAATATTGAGGAAAATGTATTACTTTCTTTTTTTTGCATTTTGTGCCAAAACTTGACCACAATTGCATGTACATGGATGAAATATGTTACAAATGTCACCTATATGATTAATTTGTGCCTTTTGTGGGTGTGATTCATGAATATTCTATGCATCTTTAAATATTGACAAAAAAATTTTCAAATCATTGTCTTTTGTTTCGAAGCCAAAACTTGCATGTAGATGAAATTTTATGTACATCACCTATCTAATATTTTAGTGCCTTTTGTTGGTCTGCTTGATTATTATTTTTAATGCTTTTTCAAATATTCTGACCCATACCTCATAACTTATTCCTTGTTTATGCATGAAACTGGTCCATATTATATGTATAGATAGATAGATAGATAGATAGATATGGTAAGTGCAGCCCTCTAAGCCCAGTTCTGGGCGCTCACGAGGGTTGATTGATGAGATGAGAGAGAGAGCAGGAGTCTTCAACATGTTACACATTTACCCCATGTGAGGGATCTTTTACTTGCCCAGCATAGATAGTTTAGACACTGATACAAGGGGCCACCAATTTAACGTCTCATCCGAACGACATCCAGCTGGGATTTTGCTCATAAAGGTACACTGAAAATTTCGGGTTCCCCATCCGGGAGTCGAACCCATGCAGGCAAAGACCTTCAGCGGAGCAGGCAGGAACCTTAACCACTACACCACCCAGCTGCCATGTACATTTGTCTAGTAAGGCCTTTCCATCATTCAACATACCTTGGCAAGCAGGCGGGCATATGGCGGGGCGTTTAAATAATTTCAGACCAAGATCGGGCCACTATTGCAAATACTACATGCAATTTGGTTCACATCACTTTTATAGTGTAATGGTGTCCTTTTTAAATGTTGTTTTTTCGCTGAAGGTTTGCTGCTACGCAGCCTATGTTTCTATCTATTTTCTTTTTCCTATCTATTTGCTTTTTCCTATCTATCTATCTATCTATCTATCTATCTGTCTATCTATTTATCAATCTATCTATCTATCCTATCTATCTATTTATCTATCTATCTATCTATCAGTGGCAATAGCAGGATATATTTTAGGGGGGGCAGGCCGTTAACCTGGGGGGTCCATGCGACTTGTAATGACCAATTAGACAATGATTTAAGCTCAAAATTAGGGGGGCCAAGTGAATTTCAGGGGGGCCGCCCCCCCCTTGGTGACACCACTGCTATCTATCTATATATATATATCTATAATCTATTAGTCTGTCTATTAATCTATCTAGTTGTCTGTAATATATAAGTTGATAGAGGGATAGATTTGGTTTACTGAATGATTGCTTAACAGATTTATTGAAGCTTCATGAGACAAAAGTACCTATTGATTGAAGTCTCTTAAATTCTTAATTAAACTTAGTAGTTATGACTGTAAAGACAACCTACAATTGCGAATCCTCATGGATGGGAAATGCCCACACTGCAGAGAACTGTATTCAGCTCAGGTCACTACATGTCAACCAGTAAGCTGCCAATCAAGGCTCAGATAGCGATCTGCAGCGCTGAAAAGGCTATCGAATGAAGCTGTCTTCAGAGGCTTCGTACGGCCTTCACAGACCCTTGACAACTTCTCCAGACGTCCCTCTTGATTGTTTATTACAGATTTCGTATAAGTGTGCCATGTTCCATGTGAATATATGCCCAGATAATGTCAGTATTGCAATACTGACATCAGTATTGGCACTCCAAGCTTGAGTGTTGATTCCAACTGCTACCAACAAGTCAGGTTTATGGGCTGTCTAAGTGTGAATGACAATTGATTAATCTGCATTCATTGGTATGGTTGTTTGATTCAGTTGGAGCAGGTGAAACTGATATGTTTGAGCCACTTGCTTGATCCATCATGGACATTCATGGTGTCCTGTTGTGAAATTTCTCATTGAGGGCAGCACCTTGTGCTTAACTGTTCAGAATTGATGACTGGAATGGGGATGATGGGGAGATTTTTCGGAAGTGAATGTGGCGGTGTTGCATCGGCATGCCAGAGGACGAGAAATGGGGGGGGTAGTTGCTCCCCAAAAATTTGGGAAAAGGCCAGACAGGGAGGCTAAAAATTCGACCATCAAATAAACATTATTGGAAATCAGTGATAAGGATGCCCCCAAGCAAAACTCCCCCCCCCTTAGGTCTTAAATTCTGAATTGATCCTGAGTATATTATTTTTGCCAAGACGGAGCAGCACATGATAACCTCTCAGACCAACAAATGAATGTGAGAGTGAATGAATTTGTTTTGTTGTAAAAGTGCTAAAACTGATAGCAGTTATACACAAAATCCATGCATTATATATAGCTGGATATTGTAACTTTTGGATTTATTCAAAACATCAAACTGAATAATCGATGTTGAGCAACAATCTAACAGCTTTTGTGTGAATTTGTAATGGTGTGATCAGTATGGGTTCCAAGTGACACAGCTGAAACTGCGAATATACCAACTGTGAAATCATTATGCTGATACTGACATCACAAGAGCACTGTGGCAGTTGAAAAGAACATGGCACACTTATACGAAATCTGTAATAACATCCCAAGAAGGTATATCAGCCATGATTGAAGCTTAGCAGGCCGAGATACATGCAGGGGCGTAGCCAAGGGGGGGGGGGATATAGGGGTCAGAACCCCCCCTTTGGCCCAAAACTAAAGTCACATTTACCAGACTTTTAAAAGTAAGTCCTCAGAAGTGCCAAACGCATGTGAACTTGATGCAAAAATACAATTATTGAATTATATTTTTCATCACAAAAGTTTGTTCAAGGGCTATTCCTCGACTTCGGACCCATATTTATGCGACACTGAACGCAGATTTTACAAAAATTTGACATATTTCTTTGAAATAAAAGTCGATGGGCCCCAACCATACCAGGTAGCATGTTTGCCAAAATTTTGGAGAATGTTGCTCATTTTAAAGCCAGAAGTCTATGACAAAGTTTTAAAATCAATGTATTTAGATCCCAGAAATATATATATATTGTACATGTATTTAGAAATGGGGCTGATGTATTTATAATGGACATAAATTTATGTTATTCGTATAGTAATCTCCAGTGCTGTCTCTGATTATGCTAATAACCCAAGGATGAGAGTTTATATTCACACACTCCCTTGCAACTTGACAAATATCCCAATCCAATCCAAAGCACAAAACAAAATTTAAAAAAAACACATTATTGGACACTTTTGCCGTATCCTAATCATTGCGGTAAGGAGGAATCTCAAATAGTTTATATAATGACAACTTACTGAAAAGCTTTTTTAGCTTTTTATACTAGACCTTCAATGAAAGAATAATAGCCTCATAATTGCTCAGAATCAATATCCAGCAATATAAAATCCGTTGGCTTTTGGGGGCCTAAAGCGGCCCCAAAACTCCCTGCCGAACAGCCTTCGGCCCTACGGGCCTCGCCAAGGTCATCTGGAACAAACCCCCCCCCCCCCCCGTTACCTGGTTTCTGGCTACGTCCCTGGATACATGAAATATGTGTTCGCTAGAAGACCCTGTTTAGCTGATCTAGCAATATATAGTAGATTATATTGCCTGAACTGTAGACACCATCTGATAACAGATCTGAAATGCATATGGGTGTAACACAACAGCAGTAAACTTGACTGTCACTATTATATAAAACTTGTTTAGTAGTAGGGAAACAAGAAGTAGAAGATTATATGTTTTGTGTTGTTATCCTTTTCATTGATAATTATGTAACATTATGTGTTTTTCCAGTTTGTACTTCGCTTCATCTCAAAACTGTGATGTCACATATTTAGTTGCATAACTTCGTATATTGTGGGTTTACATTTCAAGAAGTTGACTAAACGCATGGTCACATGGATAATGTATGTTTAGGCTTCTTTAGCCTTACAGATGATTTCATATTTGCAGGGGCCTTGTTTTGTTCCAAATCATGGTTAGGGGGCAACTCCGATAAGTGTTCGATCCAGAAGGCGAATACACAATATGGCATTTTTCATTGCATGATGATATAAACACCTAAAATCATGCCTCATGAATGTGAGGAGCTACTTGTTTTTTTGTAAAGCCTATGATGGACTCCTATCACAATATAAATTTAAGCAATCAAGTGAGTAACAACTTAGATGCTGCGTCGTGCCAAATAATTTAATTCAATTGCATTTCATGCCTTATCAATGAAAGTATAAATCTTCAAATGTTTTTTTAACTCTTCAGTTATTACAATGTATCTATAGATAGATGATCCTAAAAATGTTGTCTTTTTATTTTGAATTTCGTTTGAAAGTAAAATTTTGAATTAGATAATGTAAGATTGTCTACAGTATGTCTCATCTAGCATGCGAACTGAAAAACAGCCCTGGTTTGACAGCCTGCATAAAGCCAATGCATGTGCTTGAAGGGGTGGTACTGGCACCAAGTTGTCAGGAACTAATCCAGGAGTGGCACTGCAGTGCCTTTTTGTGACGTCACGGCAATTGTAGATGTCAAACAGGTTGCGTCATGAATGCCAACAACTGTGAATGGATTGACGTCAACAAAAACTGCCAAAAATCGGCAAGAAAACGGCTCCAAAACATCGCGAAAATGTGATCAACAAATTACAAAATGGCTAATCTATCCGTGAGTATGTGTATTTCTGCTGTGAGACTTGTAGATGCTGAGAAAACAGGCCAAACACCAGTTCGCATGTTGATGAGACAAACTGTAACTATGAAAATTATGACCTTTTGTGTGTGTGTGTGGAATTTGAGGGGACACTGTTACTTTGTTTCAGGAGATAGGAAATTTAAAAAACAAATATAGGCCCTAATGTGATATAAGTTATCCTAACTCCAACTAATAATGACTTGCAAGGCAATTTGTACACTTGAAATCTATGTTACGGCCAACTCCACCATACATGATTCAACTAACCCCATCACACCTGGAACACAATATTGCCTTATTTTTCAGTCTTATCAAAGTCACACAACAAAAAACTTCTGGGTGTGGATTAGGCATGGATTTGCTTATTCAGAAAAAAGGTTAGTTCACCTGGATTAACATCATAGCGATGGCTTGGATGAGTAATTTAGTCCATTAAATGGGTTTTTTGTCCTGAAATTATTGCAAAAAACATCCATCAGTAATATACATTAACCCTCTTCTTGTTTCACAAAAAGCCACAGTTGGGGTTTATTTCTTAACATTTATGCATTTTTTATATGATATATTGAGGCAATTTATGTAAATCACATTCAGTCTCAGTAAGAATGATTCACAAATTGAACTCGTTTGAAATGTCATATTTTGATGAAAAGCATCGTAAAAATTCAAAATAAAGGCTAAATTTAATTCAAATCAAGCTCAAAGCAGGTGAAATATTCACCAAAAACGATGAATCAAATTTACAGTGGCAACAAATTCACTTCTTTGATAAAATATGCATCTGTAATGTGTTTATCACACTCTGCACACTATTTGTACCCAATACATATCTAACACAGATTCAATTATCATGTAAATTAAAAAATGATGTCTTACCATCAACATGTGTCCCTCCAAGCATGATAAATGACTTAAACAACTTTCTATGCCACCGTGTCACCAAGAAAAATGAGTGTGATAAACAAAAAATTTTTAATTATGATAACTCAAAATTTTCCCAACGGAATTTTTTGGTTTTTGTCTTAAAATGTTCTCCAGACCCTGCTCTATAAGCCTGCGCTTTCGGTTTTCTTGTTGAATTTTTTTAATCTTGAAATTTATTCAGGAGCGCTGTGAAAGGTGAGTATTTTCACATAATTATATACACTTCTAAAATCCTGGTTTCCTTGGTATTTACAAAGACACTGTATGCATCCTCATAATTTAGGGCTTCCTAACCTAATGAAGTCAAGCTCTGTGGTGGGAGAATGCTGTATGGGTCTATGGTATTTACCAAGGAAAGAACACAGAATCACAAATGACAACATGTAGATTGTAGAGTTGTGGTAATGTTGACTCTGTGAGATGTGCTCATCTCAATGTCCCAATCTCAACTGGAAGTGTAGCCACCAGAGGGCAGCACTGTGCTTGCTCCTGATTGGCTGATGGTCAGCAGCCTCACTCTGGGGCTTGGAGGGAGATATAAACCTGGCTCAGTGGTGGGTCCAGAGAGTCTCTCCTGCACTTTCCTGCAAGTGCAACCCAGTGCCTTGGGCCTGGAGGAGGACTCCCATGCCTATGGACAGCTCCCTGTCCCATGGCTCTCCAAGAC
The DNA here is from genome assembly GCA_026936325.1 of Platynereis dumerilii. Classification (NCBI taxonomy): domain Eukaryota; kingdom Metazoa; phylum Annelida; class Polychaeta; order Phyllodocida; family Nereididae; genus Platynereis; species Platynereis dumerilii. Next base: position 3,797,849 of record JAPTHN010000034.1, read on the forward strand.
CATCATGACCTGGCTCTTCACCTGTGCACTGCACTTAGACAGAGTACCTTAGGGGTAGATCATCATGTAACTGTGTTTGCTGTGGAATAAACCTTGAAACTTAACTGGAGTCCATCATCACTTCTGTCATGGACTTGGAGGTCAAGAACTCTCTTAAACTATCACCTAGCCAATATACTGAGCAAGAACCATTACAGAGGGATCATGTCTAAAATTAAAAAGAATTTTTTTGGAAAAGAATGCTGTGCCATCAACTGCTACGATTATGCAGAATTTAACAATGATGTGGCTTATCACAGGGCGAGATTGCACTTTTTTTTTTAATAACAAAACAAGTCTATTATGGCCCCTAATAAAAATTCAATCGAAAATATCTCAAATTATCTCACCAATAAATAATTTTAAAATCAGTTATGCTTGATTCAAGATTTTAAAGGTATGAATATCTCAAGAAGAAAAACATCTTTTACTTAACTGTATAACATTACAGGCCTGATTACAATATATCTGAATGTAAGCTGTATGTATATAGAGTATATTAATGATTTTAAAGATCACATACAATTACTATTATGTATGATATACACAAGAAATAGGTTACATTTGTAAAAAATTTTACTTCAGACCCAATGAAATTGAATGTATTTATCTGAACAATGACAGTGTTTGTATACATTTGTTTGTTTATCGTGTTTATATCTAGACTTTAGACTGATGTATCTTAAACAGCTGTTATATTTTCTTTTGGCAGGGATCTATCAGCTTGGTATGTGATCATACATGTCTTGAAAAAATTCCTGCTGTAGTACCTTGACCTCATAACCCAATACATAAGCTGGGGTGCATTAAGATTTGCACTGGAAAGATGTGTCGCTGCTGGGCACACTGGCACCATTGAGCCCAATGGAAGTGGTGCATCTGTATAGCATGATCTGTGTGGCTACTAAGAACTAAGGCCCCTAAGGCTTGGTGGAGGTTCCTTAGAAGGGATTACAGAACTGTTTTACTCAGTTTTATATAATTTTATTTCCAAGTTTCTATTTGTCATGATATTGAGATTAATTATCAATAGGTGTGAAATAAACAGAGACCAGATTGTGTGCAAACACAGACTTTGCTTGAGCAAACCCACAATGTGATATGACAAGGTTGACATGCATTACAGCAAATATGAGTATTTACATCTTGGACAAAACTTATAAATTACGTATAAAATCAAAATTACTTAATCCATATAAAGCCATAAAATATTCATTGTTGAAGTAAGGCCTTCTGTAGACACCATAGGCGTACGGCGCGCGCAATTTTTGGGGGGGTGAGCGACATTTGCCCGAATTTCACGATCTAAATTTTTTAACATTTCAAATTATATTGTCTGGAAATCATTAATTTTCGGTAGTTTTTATTTAATTATCTGCCCGAATTTTTTAGCCTTTTTGCCCGAATCTTACTGGTTCCAAAACTTTTGGCCCCCCTGCCCCCCTCCGATACGCCTATGGTAGACACCATTAATTCGGTGTCTTCATCCTCTTTCTTCAAACATGTACATTGACATAAATATTGTGGAATGGACATTTCTGACATTTAATTGTCAGCGGGGCCTGGTACATGCTACATATGCAGTTGTGTATTATATGGATTTTACTTTGAAAAATGTAGGGGAGACTCAGGTAAGTTGTGTCATTTTTTGCCTTGGGCTCATTTGCTAGAAAACCATTCTTTGTGAAGCAATTAAACAATGGGAAACAACAATTAGGGAAATAATGGCAGACCTTCACAAAGAGTTCCAAGTGGCACATCTGATCCCATTGCTGGTGAAAGGTTTATCACTGGATTAGTCAAGTTGGTTGATAAATTTTTTTTTCTAGAAAACCTTGTATTTTTTTTTTCACATTTTAATCATTCATATAATATTTGCAGCACATGGCTGGTCATAGCATCTATTATTGACAAAATTTATTGCCTATCTTAATGCATTATATCATGCCACCACTAATTCCAAAATTGGTTGGGGGACAATAGCACCCAAAATTACAGCTTTTAAAAGCGTTAGTCACATTTGTAGATTAATTCTAACAACATATCAGTTAAATACGTAATTATGAGTTGCATGGTGAGTGAAACATTTGTGTTGCTAACTCAGGACTGGTCGATCGTTTTTCAAGTTCGATCTAGAAATTTTGAGTATAGAATTTTCACAATTAAAAACGTCATTTTAGTGGGGCGTATCTGAGACCGAGGCAAGGCTGAGGCCATCAAAATATCGCCATCTATGGCGGGAGGTCTTGAGACCTCCAACGCTAGCTTCATGTATCAAATTAGGGAATCATCTGCCTGATTTCATTGCAAATCAACAATGGTTGACAAAAATTACAACTTGCCCCGTCTCCCCTAGTCAGAATTTTGAATAAGTTCTGGAATGCATGCAGCATTTACAGTACCTGTTGAATTCTTAATTCAATGTTTATTTAATACATGCTTTAATTAGCTACTTTTTAGTTTTAAGTTACTGTAATATACATAAGCTACAAAAAAAGAAATGTTTTTCCAAGGTTTTAGTTTAGCTATATTTACTGTACAGCCATAGAGAAGGGTTTGCTGCTGTGTGGCTATTTTTTCCATGCTACTGTGTTTTGGTGGTCACACTCCAGTTGCCCCAGCTGATTAATTTAGGTTAGGTAACTGTGAGTGCTAATTGACACACTTCTGAAGGTCTAGGTTGAGGCTTTGGTCAGAAGATTCTCAGTCACAGAACAGTCAAGATGTTTTATTTTAGAAGAAATGAAAATTGTATAGGGCAATGTCACAGGCTCAATCTATGTTATTCAGGTATGTTAATCTACTTCTATATGTTTTAATACTAATTTAGCCATGAATTTTATGTGATATTTCTTTGTGATTTTGGTTATTTTTGATTGTTAAAATTTGAATTTATTTGTGTGCTGTGACAGTTATTTAGAGTGCCATATTAATTTTTGTACAGGTGTGCCAGTTATGTCTCCAATTATTATGAAAAGTATGAAGTGATCAGTGGGCATCCTTTAGTGTATGTGGGTGTGGAGAGTTGCATATTGCTGTAAGTGTATTTTTATGAATCTTTATTGTGTTTTTATGGAGTTTATACTTAGCTATTTCTGCTTGATTATTTCAATGTCAACTTGACCTAAACATTTAAATTGAACTTCCTGTCATGCTTTCATGTGATGTATTGATGAGTCATGATTATGTAATTTAATACTATTTTGTGTACAGTTTATCTGTTCTGCTGATTTAGTTTGATTTATGATTTAACAATTTGTTTCTAATTTATACGAATTTATTTCTACTTTATTTCTACCTTATTTATGTTGTTTTACATGTCATTTTAACTTAGTCATATTTATGTACAATTGATTTATACTTATTTGTCATTTATAACTTATTTATTTATTTATAATATTTGTAGATTACCTGCTTCTACGCTACACAAGCCGAGTAATAAAAGTGCAACGACATCCAAGACTCGTGTCTTTTGTCCACATACGCTACAGTAATAGCAATAGCTACAAGACGGAACTTGAAGAATAGTCGAAACACGGAACAATGGCGGATGAAGAGAAGAAGCAACGAAAGGCGAGGAAGTCAGCCCTCACTAGGGAGGTTAACAACGCCCGAAGACACATGGCTGAAGGAAATCGAGCAGAAGTTGAACAGAGGATTCCGACTATGACAGCTAAGTTCATCGAATTTGAAAAGGCCCAAGAAGCATATCATGATAAGTTAACTGAAGAAACTGACATTGATAGCAGTGACAATTACTTTGAAGAAGTCGCAAATAATTATATTGAAGCTCTCTTGACTTTGAACAAATGGCTTTCCGCAGGAGATGAGGTCAAGCCTAGTGCTGAGTCAGAAAAGAAAGCTGAAGAATTCAGTGAACGTAGTGAATTATCTAAAGTAGATTTCACGACTTGGGCTAACTTGCCAAAAGTTGAGATTCCGTGTTTTAATGGTGACCCCATGAAATACCACAGCTTCTTAGCAGTTTTCAATGAACATGTTCACAAGAAGAGGTTAGATGAAACTGTCAAGTTAACTCGCCTGATACAGTATACTTCTGGTGATGCTAGAGCAGCAATTGAGTCATGTGTTCTGCTCGGTGCTGATGGATATGACGAGGCACGCAAGATTCTTCAACAGAGATTTGGTGATGACTTTATAATTTCAGAAAGGGTCATCAGAAGTATCAAGTCAGGCAGGAAGGTAACTACTGCCAAGGAACTACAGACCTTTTGTGATGAATTGACAAGGGCTAAAGCCATTCTTTCATCGATGGGCAAACTTTATGAAGTAGACACCACGTCCGGTGTCAGGGACATTGCCGGCCGTCTGGAATCTGAGTTAAGAAGCAAATGGAAGGAAAAGGCTATGAAATCTAAGAAGCAAAACAAGAAATATCCAGGGTTTGATGATCTTGTGAAGTTTGTTATGAATGCAGCAGAAGAAGCTACTGATCCTGTTTATGGATATTCGAATGAATGGGGCAAATGTACTGATCGCAAGTCGTCAACTTCACTTCATGCCACAACTACGTCAGATCAGCACCCTCCAACTTCTACTTCATCTGCCCCATCCAGAGTCGCTTCACCCCCATGTCTTCTCTGTGGAGGTCCTCATCATCGCTTGTTTGCCTGTGAACAGTTCAGGAAATTACGGCCGACCGATCGACTTGAATTAGTTAGGAAGAATAAACTCTGTGAAAATTGTCTCATGGACAATCATACGACGACGCAGTGCTGGAAGCCTTCTGTATGTTCAGTGCCTGGGTGTGGATTGAAACACTCAAAATTTATTCATGTGGACGAGTTGTCAAATAATTCAATGAGATCTGATGTTTCAAGTTGTGCAAGTGTTTGTCAAGCTAAAGCTGTTAACTTCTCTGACTCTACAAATGTCATGTTACCACTTGTGAGAGTTCATGTTAATGATCGCCAATGTACTAATGCTTTGTTAGATAGTGGTTCAAATTCCAGCTTTTGTACAGAGAGGTTAGTCCGGGACTTGCAACTACAAGGCAAGCCGATAAAATACAGTCTTAAGACTTTGAGTGATGAACAAGATAGAAAGTCCATGATTGTTGATTTGAATCTTAGGTCTTATGAATGTGGTTCTATGATACAATTGTGTGATGTTTATGTTGTACCTGACATACCTGTTGATGTTCCTGCAGTGGACCTTCATGCCCATCCACACCTTCGAGACTTGCCTCTGCATGTTGGTGGTCAAGTGGATATCCTCATTGGTCAGTGTCATGCCGAGGCACTGCTTCCCCTGGAGATAAGAAAAGGCGGTAAGGGCGATCCCTTTGCTATGAGGACGTTACTGGGCTGGTCGGTCAGTGGATCTGTAACTTTGCCAAACAGACACTGTCAGAGAGCAGTGTCTAATTTCATCTTATCTCCACCCACTCCAGTCTCTTTAGTGGACAGTGACATTAGCAAGTTAATGGATGAACACCAACAAGTTCCAATACCATTGAAGCCTGATGATGACTGTCGAGTTCAAGTCATGGATGTAGACACAGCCCTGCAAGATGTCAATGACATAGATTCCATTTTGTCTACTGGTGTCCGCGAATGTAATGTCCGTGGACAGTATATACTGGGATCCATTCCTACAACTGACACAACAATGAAAGCAAGACGAGTTAAGGAGTTTGAAGCACAGAGTGAAAGCAAAGACTTAAATTTGAACCCCGATGATCCTGAAGTAAAGAAGGAAGTTTGTGCCAACCACGCAGTTGCTAGTGATGTCCATCCTGTTGACGTGCTTGGTGAATGCCATTCCAGTTGTTTTAAGATCAAACATTTTGTTGCGTGGTGGATATGGATATGTTGGTTGTTGTGGCTCTATTGCATCCTAATGTCTCAGGAATGTTCGACGAGCTGGGAGCCACTGTCCGTTACAGAGATAGGAGGTGCAAAAGTTGTTGTCTCCAGTCAAATGCAGTCATGGTATTACTCTGAAGAAGTCAACAACAGCTATTCACTTACTGTTTTGCAGTTCAACACAGATGAAGATGGAATCTTGCTCATATGTGGGAGGGTGAATTATGTCAACCATTTTTGGATTCGAAGGACCAAGCAATATCTACTTGAGTCGCAGTGGAGGTTGAAGTGGAAAGCAACGCTTGAGAGCTCAACGATTAAAGACTTGGTTATGTTTAAGGACCAGAACACGTCTTGGAATTTATGGCCACCTGGAATTGTTTTGGCAGTTCACACTGGTATTGATGGGCTAGTTTGCACCATCACTGTCAAGACACAGTCTGCACTGGTGAGACCTGTGACCAAGATCGCCGAGTTGGGAGGAGACTGATCTTCTGTGATGTAGTTTTTAATTGTCATGTAATTTTAGTATTTGTCATTTATTGTCGTTTTGGTTTTTATTGAACTTAATAAGTTCAATGGTGGGGAGTGTTGAATTCTTAATTCAATGTTTATTTAATACATGCTTTAATTAGCTACTTTTTAGTTTTTAGTTACTGTAATATACATAAACTACAAAAAAAAAATGTTTTTCCAAGGTTTTAGTTTAGCTATATTTACTGTACAGCCATAGAGAAGGGTTTGCTGCTGTGTGGCTATTTTTTCCATGCTACTGTGTTTTGGTGGTCACACTCCAGTTGCCCCAGCTGATTAATTTAGGTTAGGTAACTGTGAGTGCTAATTGACACACTTCTGAAGGTCTAGGTTGAGGCTTTGGTCAGAAGATTCTCAGTCACAGAACAGTCAAGATGTTTTATTTTAGAAGAAATGAAAATTGTATAGGGCAATGTCACAGGCTCAATCTATGTTATTCAGGTATGTTAATCTACTTCTATATGTTTTAATACTAATTTAGCCATGAATTTTATGTGATATTTCTTTGTGATTTTGGTTATTTTTGATTGTTAAAATTTGAATTTATTTGTGTGCTGTGACAGTTATTTAGAGTGCCATATTAATTTTTGTACAGGTGTGCCAGTTATGTCTCCAATTATTATGAAAAGTATGAAGTGATCAGTGGGCATCCTTTAGTGTATGTGGAGTGTGGAGAGTTGCATATTGCTGTAAGTGTATTTTTATGAATCTTTATTGTGTTTTTATGGAGTTTATACTTAGCTATTTTTGTTTCTAATTTATACGAATTTATTTCTACTTTATTTCTACCTTATTTATGTTGTTTTACATGTCATTTTAACTTAGTCATATTTATGTACAATTGATTTATACTTATTTGTCATTTATAACTTATTTATTTATTTATAATATTTGTAGATTACCTGCTTCTACGCTACACAAGCCGAGTAATAAAAGTGCAACGACATCCAAGACTCGTGTCTTTTGTCCACATACGCTACAGTACCCTATTACTTTTTTGGTTTCGCCAGATCATCTATCTCATTGATAAATTCATTCACTTCAAACCAAAATTATTTGATTAAAAGGCTATGAAAATCAAGTAAAATCTGTTATGGCCTCAGTGTGGGCTTGATGAAACAATGCGAGATAAAATCTGCAGAGTTTGTCAAACAAAGGATTTTCACCTTTGGCATTCTCACTTCTGTAATCCTTCTAAGGGGACATTCTTAGGCTCTGCAAGTGGATGGAACCAGCTTAAGTTCCCATAAGTACCTATGTTTGGCTCTTAGTGGATTCTTAGGTGCCTAACAGTTGTCATAAGTAGCCAAATCTGCTGCAAGGACCCTTTTAAGTGGTCATATCTACTAGTTTTAGTACCTAAGTAACTCATAAGTGGGTGTTTCATGTCTTACTAAGTGCTGCAGTTGTCTTGTATGTGAATTCAGAAAACTGAAATCACACGCAGAAGTGATGTTTCTGTTACTTCCAGACAGATATGTTTAGGGTGGATTAACTAGATTAACAATATCAACTTGGATGTTGGTCCTTATGAAAAGAAAAAATTTATAATTCATGATGTGCTGGGATTTCAAAGAAGTTCAAGTTATGTGTCTCTGCAAAGTTGTGGGCATTTCTCAGTGGGATTTTGAGAAAATTCGCTTAAATTTACTGGTGATTCTTTTGATTTTTTTAAAGTGATAAACACGATTTTTATCCTTTATATTCATGATATATATAAGAACTGAGAAGCAGTATTTTACATGCTTCAGTATAGGCCTATTACAATGAATTTTGTTCGTAAAACTTAGTAAACCTGCAGCGGACAGCTTTTCACTCCTTTTGAATAGGCAGGCTTGATTAATCCCTCAGTACCAGTTCGGGAAAGTGCAGAATTCGGGAGCACTCCCAAATTCGGGACAAAGGTGCTCCCGAATTAGGGAACTGCTCCCAAATTCGGGAACAAAAGTTTTCCCAAATTCGGGAGTTTCATTTTCAAAGGACCCTCGGACGTTGTGTATTAACATCGGATGGGTTTTTATTGGCCTAGAATTCTACCCTGTGAAGAAAAAATTCTGTGCTGTGGTTTTCTTTACAGAGCAAATCAAACTTTGTAAGTTTACTAATTATTTCATAAATCAAGATTCCATTGACTTACTCTCCGAATTTTGTCAGGCTATGAATTTATTTGAATTAAAATTTATTTATATATGCCTTAATCAACCTATAGCATGGCAGTGAAGGTGCTGCAATTTTTGAATGGCTCTAGTTCTATTCATTTAATGCTAAGAGGCCTATAGGCCTATGCATGCATGGTGACCTCCGTATGATGGATGAGTGATGGTCGGGCTGTGACTTGAACAGCTCAAATCATATTTTCATCTGTATGACTAATTATAAAAAAATTGTCAACATATGCGGCTTTAAATTCAATTTATATTACCTTATAAGATAACTTATTTGTCAAATAAACTACAATTCGACTCACTGATTCACACAATGCAGGTGGAATGAGATTTACTGCAGCTGCTTCTCTTGAAAGTATGCTATTTATCTGTCTTATCTTATCTTACCTTATCTTACCTTATCTTCTGTTATCTATCTATCTATCTATCTATCTATCTATCTATCTATCTATCTACCTATCTATCTATCTATCTATCTATCTATCTATCTATCTACCTATCTACCTATCTATCTATATATTTAATAATTTTTGCTAACTTTCTTTCTTTCTTTTCTATTTTCTCAGAAGCTCATCAAAATGCGATCTGAGATGTTGAAATATGGACACACTGCACAGGTGCTTGTCAGGCTTATAATCCAAATTTACATGTTGACCAATCAAAGACTTATTGTACCAGAAGACACAATTGTACAGTTATAGTTTATCTTCAACACTTGGTTTGTCAGTTTCATTGATAGCTTGGTATGTTTATATCTGTGTACAACGGCTGAGATTAATCATTGGCATAGACAATGTTGCTACCACACGTCATGTTACTACCATATGTCACGTAAATGTATTTTAAATGTGCAATTTCTCACTAATTTGCCATTTCTGGATTCAATAATTAGATGGCTTTGTTTCTAAAGTTATATGCCCTCCTACCAGGGTTAAAATGCGGAGATTCATCTAGATAGTTTTAGCCCAATTTAGAAAAATCAAATTTTGCTGGTGCACCTCTGAATGAAAACTGACAAATCAACTTCAACGTGAATTCCTGTAACTAGATTAACAATATCAACTTGGATGTTGGTTCTTATGAAAAAAAAGCTTTATAATTCATGGTGTGCTGGGATATTAAAGATAAAGAAGTTAAAGTTATGTGTCTCTGCAAAGTTGTGGGTATTTCCTGGTGGGATTTTGAGAAAATTCGCTTAAATTTACTGGTGATTCTTTTGATTTTTTTAAAGTGATAAACACGATTTTTATCCTTTATATTCATGATATATATAAGAACTGAGAAGCAGTATTTTACATGCTTCAGTCATTTCAAAAAGGTTTGGGTGTATATTACAATGAATTTTGTTCGTAAAAATAGTAAACCTGCAGCGGACAGCTTTTCACTCCTTTTGAATAGGCAGGCTTGATTAATCCCTCAGTACTAATGACAATGACAATGACAAATTTTATTTAAAGTCGGTTTTGTTAACAAAAACAATAGTACAAAACTTATGTCACTAAGCATGAAAGGCTATAACGTGAATATAGTTTCATTAAATAGCATTTTTAGAAAACAACTAACATTTTTATGTGTAACATTAGTCGTAATGGACAGCTATAAAACAGTTCCAAAACAAGGGTGCCATAGATGTCTATAGTGTCTACAGTCATACATTTTGTGACCTCTTGAGACGTCTATTGATTGAATTTATTTGAGCAATATAGACAGTCCAGAAATCATTTCCAGATAGGGTCAAATAGCATTAGAGGGCAATTACAGGTGTCTGGAACGCTCAAAATTGTTGGTATAACAGCCTGTCTATATTATGCCATAATAGAACCTTCACAGACGTCTCCAAAAAGCAAAAGCCATAACATCGAAATTTACAGACATCTCCTAGGCCATAGAAAATCGTTAATTAGGATCAAGATTGAAATCTGCAGTGCTGTTTTATCTATGGCTTACAGATTGTCTTGATATCAAATAAAATGAGCTTTACAGATGTCTTAGTGGACCCTGAAAATAACACATGCAGACGGTCGAGATATCTAAGAAAATTAGCCCCTACAGACGTCTCAGAGGAACCTAAACAGGCCACCTGTAGACAGTCTAGACGTCTGTAGACGTTACAAAATGAGCCCAGTTTACATGGTATAAGGGGTTTAAAATTACATCTGTGCCTCTCTGGAAATCGTGTATTTCATGTTTCCGCAATTGTTGAGCAATTTTTTGCGATTTGACCTTGCTATAAATTTGGCAATGAAAAAACGGTTTTGCAAGAGAATATCAAAATGCATACTATGACAATGACAATGACACATAATTTATTTGCTCTTAAAATAGAAAAATTACATTGATGGTATATAGATATTATACAATTTAGAGCCACACTTTATTGCCTGAGATCTCAGCCTAACAAATTATGGGGTCCAACAAATATTGCAGACGGTCAGGTGTCTTACAAATTTTTAGGGGCTTGGCTCCCCTACTATTGGGCCTCCTCTGAGAAATGAATTAGCAAACAAAGAAGCTATTTGGTAAAATTTGCTTGATAAGGGGCAACCATCTGATAGCCAGTTTTTTAAAATGATAAATATTTTCATACTTGTTTCATGACAAATCACATAATTTTTTAAAATAAATACATTGATATTTATTTTTAAGTAAATACCAATAAGGAAGTATGGGCGTTCTCCTAATAGCCATTGGCCTGATCAGTTGCATGGTTCTGGTTCAGTGGAAAAACCATCATGCAATGCTGCAGAAACAAATAGATTTGTGTGACGTAATTTGCTCAGAGTTAGTTAATTGCTGATGACATCACTATCAAGGTTGCCACTTTGTGTCAGTTCAACTCTTTGCCAAAGATTTCCTGGTACCGTAGAAGTCTGTTGATTTGGACACAGTAGTTGATTTCGATACAGCCCTAGGTGGCTCCTAAGTAGCATTTGATGTACAGCTCCATCTGGTGGTCTAAATCAACTGTCACTGAAGGTAAAACCCTGTGTGAAGCAGATATCTCCTGCCATATTATCACAGTGATATTAAGCTGTGCACTCTCTGTGTTTTACTTAGGCTGGTACCTACCGTCTCTATAAATGTTTGAAATACGTTTGAAATAATACATACCTACCCGCCTCCTTTACAGGACAGTTCTGGATTTGAAGTGTTCCAAATTTATTTTTCAGATTCACAAAGATCGATCTCTCCTGATGCTTCTGGACGTCAGTGCCATACGTCACAGTTCCTACCAAGTGGTTCAGTTGTTTCTTCTTAAGGTTGCTTTCGAACACAAGGGTCTGATTGCCTGGGTGTTCCTCAACATCAACAAATGATTTGTTGTCATTTTAAGTCTTTCACTGAATTCTAGATATAAGGCTTGATATACAGCTACTAGGTGTGCACTTTTGTGCATTCCAGATCACAGTGACTACAATAATTAAAGGAACAAGCAGGTTTTGCGATATCGCATTGAAACAAAACTTATTTATTATTTGTGCCGATGATAAATTTATTCATTCAGCATTTCCAGCTTTGTGTAGCACTGGGGGAGTTACCTTAATTTTAATCTAGCTCTTGTGGAAAATGCTATAATAGTGAAAATTCTTTAAAAAATTTGATTTTTTTAAACTATTAACATCAGGTGATGTCAACATCAAACATCAAGATCTTTGCTGATGCCTCAACAATAGACTTTTTTTTTTTTAGATTTTTCTATTAAATAAACAGTGATGAGGAAAAAAAATCACATTCCAAGACATTGAAAGAGAAAAATTTACACAGCATCAAAATCTCAAAAACTAATAAAAGTAACAAGTGATCCAACATGTCTGGATCACAAATAATTCTTTTAGGAAAATGTATAGGAAATTGTCAGTACACAGTCACTTTATGCCACAAAATGTCGAAGTGATCCAACATATCTCAATCAGGAATAATTATTTTAGAAAAATATATTGGAAATTGTCAGTACACAGTCACCTCAAGCCACAAAACGTCCAAGTGATCAAACATAACTCAATCACAAATAATTATTTTAGGAAAAGATATTGGAAATTGTCAGTACACAGTCACTACATGCCACAAAACGTCCTAATCTTAAGAAATTCAGCCTTGATTGGAATTCATGTGCTAATGACAGAGTGGATTTAGTATCAGTTGATTTATCAGTTGATTCATCATATAATTCATCAGTTGATTTATTGGTTGATTTATCAGTTGATTTATCGGTTGATTCATCAGTTGATTTATCAGTTGATTTATCAGTTGATTTATTGGTTGATTTATTGGTTGATTTATTGGTTGATTCATGAGTTGATTTATTGGTTGATTTATCAGTTGATTTATCAGTTGATTCATCATATAATTCATCAGTTGATTTATTGGTTGATTTATCAGTTGATTTATCCGTTGATTTATCGGTTGATTTATCAGTTTATTTATAAGTTGATTTATTGGTTGATTTATCAGTTGCTTTATTGGTTGATTCATCAGTTGATTTATTGGTTGATTTATCAGTTGATTTATCGGTTGATTCATCGGTTGATTTATTGGTTGATTTTTCAGTTGATTTATTGGTTGATTTATCGGTTGATTTATTGGTTGATTCATGAGTTGATTTATCGGTTGATTTATGAGTTGATTTATCAGTTGATTCATGAGTTGATTTATCAGTTGAGCAAATTGCTGAGACATCAAATATCTTCCAGTGAAGAGATTTGGTATTCCAATCGTTGCTAAATTTTTATTGTTGTTGCCTTTTCTTTTCAGATACTCTCTTTAATAGCACACTTTGTTGTCCTATCTTATAGTCTAGAGATCCTTTTGTTTTATTTTAAATAAAAAAAATATTCTTAACAATCTGTACAATTATATCTCTAGTGATCAATGTAAATTTCTCAATTTTTGATTGTCACAAATTAATAAGTAGTGAACTACTTTTGGTGGCAACAGTTTGAATTCATTTCTGAGTATGAGGAGTTATAAAACTCATAAATAATAAATATTTCTGGTATAGGCATCTTTCAGCAGATCGATACATGTTGCGAATTGCCCTATATGTATACTTGTTTGTTCCGCTGTCTCCAAGATGAAAATCCTTCAAAAATGCTGTATCACATTTGTTTGTTGGGAAATTTTATCCAAACATTCTAGTCTTCAGATCATTTGTTAACGTTTCGAATGTTTTTTTGCAGGTGGTTTATCATTCATAAGACTAACAAATTTAAACTTTCCTGTATACCAAAGTTCTATTTTGATTTTTTTTTGCAATTTGATTTTGAAATAATAAATGGATTGGCGTTTTATCATTTTGTCATTAACTTTTTTTTATACCGTATTTTTTAAATTTGTACTATGGTTATGCATCTCTTATCTGCCCATTGAATTATAAATGGTATTGCAAATTTTTTTTCTGATTTTTTCGACCATGTGCAAGTAAACAACATTAAAATTTTCTGCATGCACAAGTTTATTTTATTTTATTTCAGAATTACCGCCAGCTATGAAACTCGGAATAGTCATGGCCACAAACTCTTTGCTAGGAAATTTTAGCAGTTGCCTGCATTTTCTTCTGGGATGCTTATTATGTGTGAATACTTAGATCTTTCTGTCAATTTACAATGTGTCCATTCTGAATTCGAGATTCAGTGAATGCTGTGTTTGGTGTTTCTTGAGGCAATGTAATTAATTGGATACACTGTAATTAATTGGATACAATGTAATTAATTGGGTACACTAATTAATTGGATAAAATGTAATTAATTGCATACAATGTAATTAATTGGATACAATGTAATTAATTGGATACAATGTAATTAATTGATACAATTTAATTAATTGATACAATTTAATTAATTGGAAGAATGAAATGAAAGCCAATTTTTTCCACTTAGAACCCATATCTTTAATAAAGTGCATTTTATGTAGAATTCAAGCTGTATTGAATACTAATATCTGCGACTGTATTACTGACTATGTTGAATCTGCTGGTGGATGAACAAACAATACAAAATGTATGATTTAAAACAGACAGACAGACAGACAGACAGACAGACAGACAGACAGACAGATTTAATTTATTTTGACCCAGATAAAGATTACAGCAATTATAAGAAGTTATCGATATAAAATTGGTCTAGGAGGCATACACCTTGGCTCGTGCCTCTATCGTGTATGACCCCCTATACAAACAAACACAAATTTAAAGTATTTCATACATTGCAGGAATTATGCTGCGCTACTGGCAAATAAGTGGAGACAAAAAATGTAATAATGAATATACAAATATAAGGATTTTTTTTTAACTACACAAAATCAAATTAGGTACAATATACATCTGGTACGCGCTGCTAGGATGGAATAAGATATATTAAATGTGGGTTTGATAGGTTACTACATGATGGGCACAAGATTTATTTAGATAAATTTTATATTATCATATCATTTCACACAAAAGATTTGTTACATATAAATATATTAGTTATACATCAAATTGTTCATTTGTTTAAAATTGCATTTGTAGTACACGTATGGACAAAATCTGTACAACAGAATACAGATGCTGACATAGGCATACAGACAAATATTTTTTGGGGCCAAAAAAACTCATTACTGCAGATTCACTTAGTATGAGTTTCTCTGGCCAGTTTTCTCACTGTCTACGTAGCATTTTCAGCTTGCCTGATTGGTCTTTCAGCAAATCAAACGTTCTACAAATCCTTAAGTTTAACCTAGACAGTAATGAAAAACGTAGTATTCTGCTTCAGTGAGCAGCTGAGCTTGGAAAGTTAATCAGATGAGCAGGAAAACACTGACAATCTCTGTCCCTCCAGACACGTCACTGGCTTCGAAAAACGTTTTATAGGTATTCAAATTAGATTTATGCAACGTAATTCAGTCCCTCAACCAATCACAGGAACTGTATTTCCTACGTTTCAATATCCTTTAGCAGAAACTCATACTTTCCCCCAAAATAAAAAATTCAGCCGAAACTCGCTAAAATTTCTTTTCCAAATTTGTTTGGCAGGCTTCAGCCCAACCATTGCACCCACACCCTATGCATGGAGTCTGATACCATAGAGCAAATGAAATCAGCAGATAAATCATGTCAAGCGGAATGACTCGGCAAACTATTGTAACATTTCAACCATATATTCTGTGATAATCATAAGCCAACAGGGTAACAAAATATAGCCCATTTGAACTATAGTACTAGCAATTCTGTGCTGTACAAGTCATGTACTCAGCCCATATTACCTACACTGTAATATTACGCATGGGGCTTTAACAATGGTAAAAGACCTATTGATACTATGCAGCAATAACAAAATATAGCAGTTGAGACCATCTGTTTCAACTTATATACTTCAAATGGTACAAATTCTTGACATCACCTCAATCAGCAAATGTCTATAACAAAAATATATGATAACATCAATCAATAGCATAATAATTGTAATAATCTTGATGCAACAACACAATGACTGTACAGATTATGAAGAAACAACTTCATAAATGTCCTTAGTTGTGAAAAGCATGAGACTTTACATTGTTTTAATAATTATGGAATGAATATTATTGGCAGACATATAAATATGTAAAAATCACGGTTTCATTTACAGGTAGTGATTATCAGATACGCAAAATATTACATTATAAAAATGGTTCACAGGTCCAGCGCATTCCTCATAATCTGTATTTTCCCTTTCTATAAGATAATTGGTTGTAAAAAGTTATGTGAGTACATCTTTAGGAAGGAAACCCTGTGATGTCATGCTATCACTTGAAGTGCAAATGTTTGTTTTTAAATCAAGTAATTTATTATGGCCATGATGTTCATGAAGACACCTGATGAGTTTCATCTTCTATTGTTTGATCATCGAAGAAGACGCATGGTCTCAGCCGCTCCAAGCATCTCTCGCAGGTTTGCAACACGTCATATAGCTGGTGAGTGTATAAGTGTACATATTTCTCTTGTAAGAAGCTGCCAAATTTTTGTTGGTAATTCCTTGCCCTGAAATGGATGACATCAAATATTGTCTCAGCCCAGAGCCTCCCTCCCTCTCCGTAGCTCTCCAAATCCTCCTCGGTCGTCCATGTTGGTCTGGTCCCCTTGAAGTATAACTGCTGCTGAAGGTGCCCATATCTCTCTCCTATGACATTTCCATGCTTTTCTTTTATGTGCCATGGCTGAAAATACCACAATTGATTAGGGCCATAAAATGCATAAAGTACAATTCAAAATGTTTATAAACTGCTGCTTTCATATATAATATGTTTGCATAATGGTTTAGGGCCACAGGCTGAGCTGAACCCTAGTGGGATAAAGACTGGTCAGAAGGCCTGTGCACCCTGGAAAAATATGGAAATTTTGAAATATTCACATGTAATGCACCTTTTTGGCCAAATTCTAGCAGCAATCCCACCCCTGCCTCCCACAGGGTACGACCTTGCTTAAGCAAAGGCTCAAATCAAAAATAATGAAGCCAAAGTGTGACGAGACCTTCAGAATTTTAAAATGTATTTGTGTGTCAAATGACCACATGATATTGTAAAAGACACGTCTAAGTTCCAGAAACCCTTTAGTGTGGTTTGATATGTCCAATATATGGATTCCGTAGGATTTTTTTGCTAAAATTGATTTTTTTGCAGATTTGGGTTCAATGGGCATCCAATAACACTTACTACGGGGGACGAATTTTCCCGCCATTTTTTGTGGGGGTATTTTCAAAATGGCCGCCAGAATCACAGACAAATCTGCTTTTTCTCATATTTCAGTCCCTAATTAAGATAAAGTAACAAGAAAAAGATCATTTTCAATGTTTCATTGGTCAAGGAAGTCATTCTAAAGTGTTTCAAAGCCATACATGCAATATTTGGTGGGCTAAATCCAAGATGGCCGCCAAAATGGCTGCCCAAATGTCGGCAATCTGTATTTTAGCTCCTAATTGTCATAGACTATCAAATAATAGGTCATTTTCTATGTTTCTTGGGTAAAGGAACTCAAATATGCACCTTTTAAAGCCATAAATATGATATATGATCCAATATATCCATGATAGCCAAAAAAATTCGCTGAACATACTTCCTAGAGCTTAGTAAAAACCATGGAACTTCACAACTTTTTGCCGTCTTTGGGGTCTTGACAAATCGCATCACCAAGAGAGGAAGAATGAATGATATTAAAGAGTGGATAAAGTGTGAAACTTACCAAAAAGTTGTAGACAAACCCGGTGCATAGAATTAACAGAAATATGGTGGCGGCCAAATTGTTAATATTTATGGAGGCAAGAAATCTGTGGCTCCCAAACCTAATATTACCTTTTTTGGCTATGCCTAAATATTTTCCCAGTAAAAAGTGCCTTTAATGGGATTTTCAATTGTTTAAAACCTATATAGCAGACTTTGATAGATATCAGACAAAATCTTATGTGAATACTCCATCTGTTGGGGATATTACATAACATTTTTGAAGCGTCACTCTGCATCTGTTATTCATATTTCTACTTAGAACCACTGCATTTGGAGCAAAAAGTCATTCATTAGTCTTTTTTTAATGCATTATGTCCAGAAATTCGTGAAAAATCAATGGTTTTTCCCTGTCACTGAACCTGACATGACAAAATCAGTTGTTCATTTTCCTCCTAATGTACCATTATTTTCAAAGTTTCTTTGCACAATTCATGAGAATATTGACTTGAACTTATATCTAGTTCACATTAAATTTTTTTGGGTATAATTTCATTAATTAAATTGATATAATAGACGTGTCACTAATTTATGTCAATTTTTTTGTCCACTCCGTTACTTGCCGTAGCTCTGTTCGTTATTGTTTTTTATGAGCTATTTTCACTGAATATAATCAGACGCATGTGCGCCATAGTACCACTGCCTTGCAGACTTCATAAAACATGTATTCAATAAATTATGACATAATGTTCATAAAAAATGTTTTTGGTCCCACTAAAATGTCCCCTCCATTTCCTTCATTTCCAAGCTTACCAATGATAATTTTACAGAGCGATTTCATGTATATGTTGCTGAGGGTGGCAGGTTTTAATATTCTGCAATTATTTTGTCTAATCTCCAAAATAAAAAGCAGTAATGAGCGAAAAGCAAAAAATTGTTCCCCTCCTTTACCCTCCACTCCGTTACCTGATCATGAGCAAGAAATCGACATTTGGACCAAAAAATCTACTGATACGAGATGAAGTACTTCTGAAAATAATAGTTACATCAATCTTTTATAATTTTTCCTTTTGTTGCTGTTCCTACAGTTGGTTTTTTACATCAAAATTCCCCTCCGTTACCACATTGTCCCCTCCGTTACAGGACAATTTTCCTATACCCGTTGCCCCGAAATTTGAGAATTGCCCAGATACAGAGTCAGACAGGACTAGTATGTATGAATCAGCAGGAACAATATATTGAAGAATAAGGCCAATGGCAGGTTGAGTCATGTGGAATGAAAGAAGGGCACTGATCAATGAGGGAGGCAGGGACGTCAGTTTCATTTTAAAGTGTTGGGGCAAATTGGGCTGAAGCCTTTACAGAAAGGTGTCCCGTGGAATCCTCAACATTTTTCAAATTGAAACGTATGGTTTGGTCAAAAAGTGGTGGGCAAATGCCCCACCAGCCCCATGTACACTGATGCCACTGGAGGTAGGCAGGGAGGGATATAGAGGAGGAAATATGGGAGGAGCTAAGAAAGAAAAATATATGATTAGAAGTGGCATGCATTGGGGAGGAAAGAAAGGAACTACCGTAAAAGACTAAATGGTTGGTTATGGAGGGGAAGGCCAGAAGAGAGGAGACTGGACAGGAAGTTGAACAACTGACTGGAGACTGGGAGAAAAGATGCACTTGTGATATTTGATGCTGATGCAAGTGCAGGGCTATAGGTTTTCTCAGCTTCAGGACATGGAACTCCTCCTATCAATAGTAAAGCCCCAGAGGGTTCTATCACAAATTTAAAGTTCACCCTCACCATGACCCATTGGCCTGTTGAATAGTAATGTCAATGATCAATAATGTGCCATCCAGGGTTTAAACCCATGGTTTTTCACTCAAAGCACTGTTCATACATAGCAAGCAGCCTCTTTTGAAACTGAGACATTCAACTCCTCTGGTAGGAACTGGGAGGATTGAGGCAAATATTTATGACAGAGATGTGGGGGCATGGAGGGATTCGGAAGAGGGAAAATGGGAAACACTCATTCATCGTCTCACCTCTAGAAGTTTTTTTGTGTGTGTTTCCCTCTGCTCCTTATGTCGATTATACATACCTTGGTGGGTGCCTCCTTAAACCACGCACCTCTCTCCTTGCTAGATCCAGGAAGTTAGCTACCTGAAGCTGGTTACTTGGGAGTTACCTGGCAGCTACCTGAAATGTGAAGCTAGATACCCCAAGCTGGTACCTGGCAGCTTCCTGGTAGCTACCTGAAACCTTTGGGAAGATAGCTAATTGAACTGGCTACCTGGCAGTTACCTGTCAGCTACTTGAAACTTTGGGAAGATAGCTATTTGAACTGGCTACCTAGCAGTTACCTGTCAGCTACTTGAAACTTAGTTTTAAGATAGCTACTGGAACTGGCTACCTGGCAGTTACCTGGCAGCCACTTGAGACCTAGTGGATGATAGCTACTTCAACTGGCGACCTGGCAGTTACCTGGCAGCTACTTGAAACTTTGGGAAGATAGCTACATGAAATGGAAACCAGCAGTTGGAAGGCAACCATTTAATATTGAGGGGTTGGATTAGATATGAAATAGTTGTCCCCCTTACCTGGCAGATACTTGAGGCCAAGTGGAAGATACATGTAGCTACTTCAACGTCCTACCTGGCAGCTACTTTAAACTTAGTGGTAACTGCCAGGTCATCACTGATGCGAGTGAAAATGACCTCCTGAGGACAGTGGACAGTCAGGGAGGAGCTGTTCTGTTCCTCCTTCGTCTGTCTGCTGCCTTCAATACAATCGATCACGTTGTATTGTTAAGAACACTAAGGATGGAATTTGGAATAACTAGAAAAGCATCGGCATGGTTTCGCTCCTATCTGACAGAGCGCCATCAGTCTGTCAAAATTGGAAACATCATCTCCACTCAGAGGAATCTTCCCTGTGGTGTCCCTCAGGGCTCCGTTTTGGGACCGAAGCTGTTCTCCCTCTACACACAACCTCTACAGAAGGTTATTCAGTCCAGTGCAGTGATGGGCACAATTCAGCTATGTGCAATTCAATTTAATTCAATTCAATTGGTCATCAGAGTAAATTCAATTCAATTCAATTCACTTGTTTTTTGGAATGAGGTCAATTCAATTCAATTCAATTCATAGGGGTAGTCAACTCAATTCAATTCAATTCATTTTGTCGCGTAGTTGTCCTAGTGATAAATTTTCGAAAAGTAAAAAACCTTAAGCACCAGGTACGAGAATGAGTTATACAAGCATGTAAATGCAACATTATTTTCTTCGCTAATCATTTACTAATAGATATATATGTCAGTGAAGTTGCTTAAATCATAGCTTGATCATGAAATGTTCAAGATTGCATGAAGCCACAAATTTGTGTCATTAGTGCGAAAGGTTATTTTGTTCTCAAAAGTTAATGACCCGCATCGTTATAAGTATATAAGCAGGCAAACTAACATTTTACTATTCATTGTCATCATATGACGTGATTTTTTGTTATCTTTGAGTAGATTGTACTGTCCTTTGATAAACGAAGCTTTTTTCATGTCTCAGAGGCACGACCATAGATCCATAATTATATACTGGTTGAATTGAAAATTAATTTAATTAAAACCTCAATGCAGAGCCTATCTCAATTCAATTCAATTTAATTCATCAACTTTTGAAATTTGAAGTTATTCTAATTAATTCAATTCATTAATTGAATTGTGCCCATCACTGGACTCCAGTGGCTTGTCTTTCCAGCTCAATGCTGATGACAAAAAGCTTTATACGTCCTTTAGCCCCAAGTGTGCCTCTTCATTTAGTCTTCAATCAACACCATGCTGCAGACTGTTGACTCTGCTAGTGTCGGTATGTGGATGAGACCATATTTTTTGAAATTGAACAATGATAAGACTGAGGTCCTTGTAAAGTGCATCAGCATTCTGTTGATTATAATGTACATAAACATGAAATAGATAATAAAAATAATAAAAGGTAGATAGTTCAAGTGGCACTTCGACTAGTCTCAAGCTTTTCCAGAAAATATGAAATTAGCTGTGGTGAAGCCACTGTATAAAGCGAAAAGTAAAACTGAAATTTTGAACTATCGTCCTGTATCTTTACTCCCGGTCTTATCAAAAATACTTGAGAAAATAGTTCATAGTAGAGTAGTAAAATTTTTTCTCAGGCATAAAGTGATCTATGAAGGTCAATATGGCTTTCAAAAGAACAGGAGCACTACTGACGCAATTCTGGACCTGACAGGTAACATTTTAGAAAGTTTGAATAAGGGCAGTATACTCTAGGCCTTTTCCTGGACATTTCAAAAGCATTTGATAGCATTGATCACTCTACACTATTGAAAAAGTTGGAATTCTATGGCATTCGAGGCACCGTCTTAGCATGGTTCAAAAGTTATTTAGAAAACCGCAGGATCAAACTTAGATACAAAAGCGCCATTTCCCGTTGTTATCTCATGAATTACGGAACGCCCCAGGGCTCAGTATTGGGTCCTTTGTTGTATCTTGTTCTTGCGAATGATCTTGTTAAAAGTCTGAAATTTTGTAATTGTATTGTTTTTGCTGATGATACGACTGTGTTTGCCAGCGGTAACAACTTGAAATTCTTATATAGAAAAGTAAATGATGATCTGACTCGCTTGAGCAAGTGGTTTGACAACAATTCATTGACAATTAATGTAGACAAATCTAAATACATATTGTTTACACTGCGTTCCCAATTATTATGCAACTATGCTTTTTTGCATTATCTCAAAAAGAAACAACACTATTTGAATATTCTTTTCACATAATGATAAGTGTACTATGGAGCTAATATCCTGCCAATTTTGTCAAATTCCATTGACTCAGTTGGGAGTTATGCCGTATAATGATGTTTTGGGGTGTTCCCAATTATTATGCAAATTCTTGGAAAAGCATCCATGGCCACTCAAAATGACCCAAACTAATCTGAAGATGCCATCAACATGTACCCCATAACACAAAAGAAAAAGTATAACCATCATTTCAAACATAGATGCATTCATAGCCAAGAAATTCATGTTATTCTCCTGCATTGAAATAGCATTGAAATTACAGTTTTATTGCAATAAAAAGCCTCTGTTAGCCAGACAAAATGAAAAATCATTACCTAAGTCATTTTCCACTTTGCTTAGGTTTAGAACTCTCCCGTAAACCAATGGCAATTAAGTTACACCACTGTATTTGACAAATATCTTGAAATGAATTGAACGCATCCAATTGCCAATGCTATTCCAATGGGAAACAGAAGTGTGAGTTTTTGATTTGGTGTCATACAGAGATACAGGATTTGGTGTTTCATCGCACAGTATGACCGTGGTGTGCTATAGATATATTCTACGCTGGAATTTTATTGATATTAAATTTTTTAAGAGCATGGGAGGCTTCTTTATTGAGAAAAAAGCCAATTTCAATGGTTTTTCAATGCAGTTGTATTATATTGATTTCTTGGTCATGAAGGCATCCACATTTCAAATGATGGTTCCATTTTTTATTTAGTGTTATGAGGTAAACTCAGCAACATTAAAAACGCACACATTTTTAAACAGCTTAAAATCTAAATGTTTATGTAGATATTTTTATGAAACTTTACACTGATGTCAGTTGACATCTCTGGTGAAAGTCCAAAAAATTTGATAAAGAAAGAATATGAAACGGCTGGATTAGGCCACTTTTAGTGCAACATGTCCAAAAACCAAAATTACAATCAATGCAAATTTGTCCAAAACCGAATGCATGTAGAGTCTATTACAGCCCAATATTTTAAGTGTTGAAATAATCAAGGTTGTCAATCATGCTTTTTTACGGGATTTTGTGAGTTTCTGGTTGATTTTTGGCCAAGTTTGTGTTTTTCACATTTGTTTGTCACATCATTTTCAATGCTTTTGCATCATAAGCATCGACAATTATCCTGTTTTTGGTCACATTTAGAGCTGAAATCTTGCTGGACATCTGTTTTGACCATTAGAGATCAATAATAAAGTAATAACATCTGTACTTTATTCGCCCTTCCCTTTTTCAATTTTGCAATTTCCAAATTTGACATGATGTCACTAAAACATGTCTGGTTCTTCAAAATAAACATCGATCTTGTTCAAACGTTCAAAACCATTAGTTGAGAAGCTAATAAGCACATGTGCTAAGTTACATCACGATAAATCGAGTGCTTCAAAAGTTATGAGACTTTGAAAATGTGTGCGTTTTTAATGTTGCTGAGTTTATATTCAAATGTCAATTCGTAATCAACTTTGTTGATTTTGGGTTGCAATGAAAGCTTTTCAAAGAAATTGCTTAATTATTGGGAACACGGCCCAAGTTAAATTAAGTGTAGAAACAGCAATCTTGAGAAAAAAAGTAACTGAAACCACTCCAAAGCAGGTGGCATTAACTTTTTCAGACATTAGCCAAGGGCAATGTTGAGATTACTGCTTAATGTTCATTTCATAGGCTCGCCAGATGCAGAGAAAGCCACTCTGCAACTTTGAGCTTTCACTAACAAAGGAATGATTATGGAAATTTTCGGGATGAAAACAGCACAGCACTAGCAATAAGGAAAATTCAAAGAAAGTTAATGGATATAACTTTACAGCGACATTATACATACAAGAAAATTGTGACAATTTCAATCAAGAATAGGGTGAAAGAGTAGGGGGAAAAAGAACAAAAGACCTACCAGATAATTCCCAAGTGCATTCATCCCAAAAATATTCAAGAGTTGAAATGATTGTTATATCAATGTCATTGTAATATAGTTGAAATGATTGTGTCATCACAGAGTCCATTGTAGAAAAGTTGAAATGACAATGTCATTATAAAGTCAATTGCAACCAAGTTTCATCAATTGGGCAAAATTCTTTATGAAAATTGTCTATGAGTGTTTTAGTAGTCCACTGAAATATATTTAAAGTCCACTGGAATATTGCCATAGTCCATAAAAATGTCAATAATCGTATCATAACTGTGTTACTGTATTCCTAAATATGGGCATAAAATATCCAAGGGAAAACAATTATACATGTACTTCTAAAGTGTTTCAAAGCAAAATTACAACGAGAGCAAAACATTTTGATACTCAAAATAGACTATCACATTCAATACAGAAATACAGGTCATGTTTTTCAAGATAAATTGTCAGTGGATTATTGAAGAGAACAACTGTTAACATTGATATAACCATAGAAGAAAGAAAAACAGTGTCAAACTGTGAGAGTATATCCAACAAATACAGTCATTTCTATCATGTTTAATATCACTGTGTCATGATTGTCACTTGGGGGGGGGGGGAGTCAAATCTCAGGTAATATGAGGAGGGTGTGGGATATTATTTCTTTGGTGGAAATAAACTTGGATCTGCAGCGTCTTTTTTCAATTCATTGCGCACTTCAAGTAAGATGTTTCCAAAAATATTCTCTGCCCATTTTTCAGGATCCTTCGCATTTTCATCAGTGAGATGTAGTCCAATCCCAGAAGTCTTGTCCTTTGTAGCTTCCCCAAGCATATTGTTTCCCGTGTCCAGAAGTGTCTCCCTTGCAACTTTGACCTGCTTGAATTTTGCTATGTTTGCCTTTCGCAAGATATTTTTGACTTCCCTCATCAAAACATCATTCTGCTGGCCTTTAACATGTTTTCCAATACCCATGATGGTGTAAGGGTTTTTCTCAGCCATAATTTTCACAGCCGATTCATCATCCTCAAATAGCAGGGCTTTTCTATATTGAATGTATTGCTCTTAGGAACAATATTCTTGGTTGTCAATTAAGAAACTTGTCTCTGAGTAGAGATTGCTGAGAGGGGAGTATTTGGAGGAAAATAAGGTCACTCCCTTTTCGCTTTTGGTGAAGAGATTTTTAAGTTGCAGCTCTTTTGGCAGCTCATGAAGTGTTGCTACTGAGTAGCTCTTTCCATTTATGAAGAGTCTATTCAATTTCAAGGAAGCTTCTTTCACAAAGTCAACTGTTTTTGCCACCTTTAGAATAGGGAATAACAGCTTCCTATCATTCTGAATTTCAATGGGGTAGTCCTCCAGTAAGCTGTAGCAGGAACCTGACAGTTTGTTTCTGTTTGCCCATACAGTGTCACGGTCTTTGAAGCTGGAAAATTCCATGAGAATGGGCCTTATTTTGCCAGCTTTTTTCTGACCAAGTCTCTTAACCAATTCAAATTTAATTGAATGGCCATTCAGTCGCATTGTTCCAGAAATTATGGCTTTAACAGCATTCTCACAATCTTCCCATGTTTCTTTCACAGTCTTTTCTTGTACACCATTGAAAAGCAAATTGACTCTCCTGCTCTGACTCTCAAATTTTAAAAGTCTCTCTTTCAAACTGCTTACTTCTTTCTTTAAATTAAGATTCTCACCCAGCAAATCATTTGCAGTTTTCTCAGCGTTTGTAGCTCTTTGGACTAAATCATTAAATCTTCCATCAATGAGGTCAAGTTTAGAAAGTCTTTCTCCCACCTGTTTAAACCATTCAGGCTGTTCAGCTGGAGGTGCTTTTCCTTGGGTATTATCCATAGAGTCAGCCATGTCTTTATCCATAGTCTCAGGATTGTTTAATTCCAGGTGATTAAATCCATTGTTTTTTAAGTCCACATCTTGTTTTGCTGAGTCAGTTTTCCATGTATAATGTCTCCTTCCTTTTCCTCCCATAATCCGACAAAAATATAGCTGGGCATTGGTCCTCGAACTTGTGAAAACTCAAAATTAGCAGGAGCTCAGGTTTCACTGCTTACCTCCAGGCAGCCATATTGAGTGTAACTTTTCATTCCATCAATTTGGTAGTTTTTTTCTTGGTGCCTTAGAATGTTGACCAAGTGGGTATATATAGAGTAGCATTGCTTTCTTTACCCAGTTCTTCATTTCACCCAAACACTGGGCGTCACAACTTATCCCGTGGCACAACTTATCCCGGTCTCCCCTACACTCTAAAAATTTTTGGATATTAGTGGTATTGTGCAAAACCAGTGTGTACAATAAAAAACCAGTTTGGTATTTTTCAACTATATTTGGTATTCTTCAGAGCAAATGGTATTTCTCTTGAAAATTGGTTTTGGTCATGGGGAATTATGGTATTTATAAAAACCAAACTTCTGGAAAAGCACCTTTATTATGATCCATTTTTAATATACTTGTGGAACAATGATTTGAGATGTTTGAAATGTTAATGTTTTGGTTAATGTTTTTAAAATTCATGCATGTCACTTTATTTTGAAGTTTTAAGAGAGAGGACTGACTATGCTGTATATCAGTCATGGCTACTGGAATATCCAAATAGGTATTTTACTAATCCCTCAGGGCTCACTCACCGGTTGACCTCATCTACAAACACAAAACTGTTAACATCTCGCCTGACAAGAAAAGCTGTTTGTTTATCAATCAAGACTTAAGAAGGTTTAAGGCAGAGTTTGTTAGTCTGAACATAGCAGTAGAAGAGTGTGCAGAAAATTGAGAAGAACTTGGTAAGTTTTGTTTAAATTCCTTAATTAAACTACTAAGAAATTATGAATGCAATTGTGTTTATTTGGGTAAGGTGTACATGTACACAATGTCTGGTTCATATATATATATATGACATTATAGTGATTATACATACATCAAACAGGTGGATAGTGTTGAGCCACTAATTGTTCTGATATACTGTGAATATTTCATTCTGCCTGTAAAATGATTCATGATAAAATAAGGCATGAAATTGTGCTTTGGCATATGGAATACCCAGTTCCATAATTTTCACCAGTCGTCTGCTGTAGTGGAGACCGGGGTATTGTGCCACCAATTGCAGGGTTGAATTGAAGAACCATCAAAATTGTGAACATAAAACTGCCAAATATTATAATGTGAAAAGTGTCTATCAGAAATTTAGTATTTTTGGTTGAATGTACTCTGAGGACCAGTATTATTGTTCTTTATTGTTCTTCAATTGTGTAATTTGGCATTTAATGGAGTGGCAGATTTCAACAGAGGTATTTTGGGTAAGTTGTGCATTGGTAAGCTGTGCCCATGGTATGATATGGGATTTTAATTCTCTTTTGAAACATTTTTGCTTCTTTCACACACAACCCTGTAAACTTGGTGAATAAATTATGGCTACGAAGAATTTATTATTACAAACATGTTTCAAAAAGCATATATACTTTTAAAGTTTTTGTTCATGTGGGGATCAATGTTCTGTGATAAATTTCATTTTACGTATCGGAGCATCAGAGCATCAGCCATAATTATGTCCTACACATGACACATATTTTATCAAAATTTGTAAGATTTGAGGTCTCACCAGTCACAGAGCTATACAACTTGCCCCATTATGTGGCACAACTTACCTGCTAATGGTCCAATTGTGCTGACACCTATACTACATTAATTATGATAATAATGTTATCATTATTTTCTTATCTGATATTTACATTTTTCAGACAAGGGTTCAGTCACCCTCAAATTTTTACTCCCATTGTGTTGAGTTGTATAGTGTTTCTGATGTGCTTTACTATTCTTGAGGTAAAATGTGTTACATGTGCCTGTGAATAATACAAAATTACATACCGTAAAAAGGGGTGAAGTCGACAATCCGGGGTAAAGTTTGCACGCTATTTTTACCCACTGAATGGCACAAATGCCAACTGTTCTCCCTTACACAGGCATCTGTGGCAAAGTTTCCATTCATGTCAGTGAGGATGCCATTAAGTGGGTCAAAATAGCTTGCCAACTTTACCCTGGGTTACAACTTTACCCCGTTTTGCGGTACTTTTGCTGATATTTTTAAAACCTTTGACATTTTGAAAGATAGTTTTTTACTTTCTGTTTCAGACGAAGAATGGCATGTTCCTACTAGTCAGGGATCCAGAGGACCAAAAATCTGGAAGGGGGTGACCGGCAAGATATAATTTTGTGCTATACCTCGCTGGAATCCCCAAATTCTCTAGTTTCGGGAACTGCTGTATACTCGGCTGAACACTCTTGCCTTTGGCTTACATAGGCCAATTTATGAAGTGTCGTCATGGATGTGCGAATGTCAAAAAATTACCAAAATTTACTTTAACTCAACATTCAAAAGGCTGTAACTCCATGATGGCTGACCCCAGTTTAACTTATATGGTGTCAAATTGAAGGTAATTTTGCTGGCTTACTGCTTAAACTACTACAATGTCATATAGTTTGATACAATGAATAGAAATGCATACTAAACAAAAGATTAATTTCAGATATTGTTTTTCGAGAATTGAAAGTTATATAATTTTCAAAAATATGTTTTTGAATGTGTTGACTGGGCTTCCATTCAGGAAAATGCTTTATTAGGTGAGCCCATATAGTCAGCATTAATTTGGTACCAAATACATTGGTTGAAAGTGCTCCTGAACAAAGATAGAGATAAAACATTGTTCCTTGTTTTTGGCGAAAAATGTCATTTTTTCGGTAATAAAAGCATAACTTGATGTAGGAGTGATACTGATTGATAAAGAATTGTATTCAACAAAGAGAACTATTTATATAATTTTGCTTGTGTTTATTTAGTCTTTAATACAATGAGAACAATGGATTTAATGAAAAAACTAAAAGTTTCTTTGTGTCAGAAGTTGCTGTTCCGAAGAATCAAACGACAAATGGCAAAATAACTTTTTCCCTTCTTATAACCAGAAGCTGACTATGTAAATCATACACAGTATCATTACAATTATTTTAAATTTTGTGACTGTTTCTATACATATATTTGTAGCTAGTATAATAAAATTTTGAAATAGTAAAAATGAGTCAGGTTTTGGACCAGTAATAATATTTTTCATGGCCAAACTCAGAGCCCGGTTGAAGATAAACTAATGACATATATACATGTATATATTACATATTTATTCCACTTCATACACAAATTTTGAAATTGGTTCATGGGAAATTGACATGATTAAATAAGACATGTTGAATTATATAGTCTTTAGTGAACACAGAGTAAATGTAGAAATAGGTCATCAAAGTTCATGAAGTAAGTCCTTTTCTCAAATTCTTGTTTACTTGAATACAGCACAAGTCATTTGCACTGCATTTGTCTTTCACCTTCACTTTCAAAGTTTTCAGTGTCTTAGTGTTGATCTCAGCTTTGAAGGCAACAACTTGTAAATTATGCCAAATTATTGAGTTTGAGCAATTTAATCCTCTCTTTGCCACATGCCTGGCCAGCTCATTCTCACTGTTTTTCATAGATTGTACAAGTCTAATTAATCTATTGAAGACTTGTGTTTGCGAGCTTGGTGTCTTGATCAGGTGTGGTAAGTACCTTGTATGTGTTCAGGGGGGTTAGATTCAAAATGCGCCGAGTATTAATGCCTAAGTGTTTGCAGCAACTGTTGTTAAAATCGGTTGCTTGTGGGAGGAAGGCATATCTGCATGAAGTAAATGCCTTAAGAGATCGGGAGGTGTTTAAGATTTATATAATCACCTGACATTCACAAGTTTTTGTCAAAATTTCCTTAAATTGCTAGAGTACTAAATAACATGGTGCATCTAAAACTCCTGGTGCCTTGGTTTCTATTTGCCAATATTGAAGACAGATTATATGAAATTCACATAAAGGTATCCAATGAACAATTTTACCATGTACAGGTCCAAAATACCCATCCTAGTGATTGTGCAACATCTGATAAACATTAAACTATCAAAATAATTCCAAGAGTGAGTATCCACTTTTTCCATGAGTTTTTTAGACAAAAGGTCTCCCTACTTTGGGAGAACTCAACAGAGCCGGACACTTACAAAATAACAATGTTCCAAACGTCTCCCAAACGTACCAAGACAAGACTTGGTAAACAGTCTTTTGGCCACCAGACTGCTTCAGTCTCTACTCTTGACCTTTCTTCTATTGCTCTGCCTTCTCATTCTCCGGCCAACCCATCTGGCAAGGCATATTCTTCTAACACTTCTGTTTCTCTGGCCAAACCTTCAGGTGCAGCACAACTCTCCTCCTCCTCTGCTGACTCCATCTGGGGAAGCAACTAACTCTCAATCTTCTTCCACCTCTACTAAACCTCCACCTCCTGCCAAACCTGCGGGGGAAGCAGTGTCTTCAACTTCTTCTCTGACACTAACCTCATCTGTGCCTGAACCACTTGGCCAGGTAACCTCATCTCAACCTCCACCTACCCCTAGTGAGTCTTCCTCCTCTGCTGATCCGTCTTGTGAAGCAACTACTCCTCAACCTTTCTCCACCTCTAATAAATCTCCATTTCATGCCAAACCTCAGGGGGAGGCAATGCCTTTGACTTCTTCTCTGACACTAACCTTCTCTCAAACTTCCCCTTCTCCTACTGCTACTGGATCTACAGTGGAGACAACTTTTCCAACTTCTACTGTGGTGAAACCTACTGGGGAGGCAGCTAATTCCTCTAACAAACCTTTATCCACTCATGCAAAACCACCTGGTAAGGCACTAACCTCCTTAGCTGCAGAACTGCTTGGTGCAGCATCCTCCTCTCAATCTCCTCTTACTTATTCTCAAGTAGCTTCTTCTGCTCCTAAACCAATTTCTTTATCTCAGCCATCCCTTCGGCCCAAAAACATCAAAACTCGCCACTTTAACAAAGTCAACCAAACATGGTGAGCATTACGTTTAGCACCAAGTGACCAGACTCGTGCCACCTAATGGCAACAAAGACTTACTGAACTTAGGCATTTTCCCAAAATTCACAAACCTATTATGATCATTGGTGATTCAAATTTATCAAAGATAGAAGTATCAAAAAGTCAATGAAATCAAACTTCAGATCATGCCAAAATTTGCCAGTCTTTATAACATACTTATAAATCACAGCAAAAGCTTTGTGAAAGGAAAGCATCTCGCTCTAAGTGCTGACATCAACAACAAACGACTGAGTGCACTGCCACTTCCAACAAACATCAGTTCTCTGTACTTTCAGGCCACAAAAAGATTTGCAAAAGCAAAAATTTACAACCCACACATTGGCACACCTATTTCCTCCACTCGTGAGACACAAAATTTAGAGGACTTTGAAGGGACCTGGCACAAATTCAACGCTGTATTCCTTCTATGCCGGTCATCAGGACCACCGGTGATGGCATCCATTGGACACTAGAGACTGCCAAATGTCTCATAGGTTAATAATGTGCATAGAATATGGCAACAGCATATTAAGTAAAATCATTGGTACCAGAGAACATCTGAGGAAAAGTATGATGGCAAAGATTTACCATTTACTGAATACATATTGATAACAAATACTTCACTGGATAACAATTTCAATATACGCGATTACATTAGTTAGTAATATACATGTATGTATACAAACAATCACAAATATAACCATTATTAACCATGATTTAAATTATACTGTGTACGATGTAAATGGTCAGCTTCTGATTATGTGACTCAAAAGAATTCTTTTTCCGCTTGACCTTTGTGACAGCAACTTCCGACACCAAGAAAGTTTTAGGGTATTTCATTAAATCCGTTGTTCTTGGGGACATAAAAGGAAATTTCCCCCCCCCCACCTTTTTGTGTGAAAACAAAATGTATCATGCCATACAAATGTTTGATTCATGAATGTAAAACAGCCTGACTGACTCTGTTTATTCGCGGATGCGACGTCCGATTCTGACCACGTGGTGTGTCCCCCCCTCATTATCCAGAAAAATTATGCCCTGCTTGTTGTATTTAAGACTTAAATAAACACATGCACAATATATCAAAATAATTCTCTATGTTGAATGCATATCTTTAGACAATTCTTTATCAAATAGTCTCACTTTTATGCTTTTATCGCCAAAAATGACATTTTTCGCCAAAAACAAGTATAAGTATAGTATAAGTATAAGTAATCCTG
This sequence comes from Platynereis dumerilii, assembly GCA_026936325.1. Classification (NCBI taxonomy): domain Eukaryota; kingdom Metazoa; phylum Annelida; class Polychaeta; order Phyllodocida; family Nereididae; genus Platynereis; species Platynereis dumerilii. The sequence goes on from JAPTHN010000034.1 coordinate 3,830,432, forward strand.
GGCGCAGGACGTAGTCCTCTTTGTCCAGATCCAATTAATAGTTTTAGTTGCAAGTACGCTGTCAGGCGGTAAAAACTTTTAAAAATCCTCTTCTGTAAAAGCACAGAGAGGGGCCGCTACTGCTGCCTCCGCCCCAATTGGATAAAAATAACGATATGTACAGTTTGTTTGCAAATAGAGCCAGCTATGCGTAGGATATGATTGTGTCAAATGGGCAGCTACTGCTTCCTCATTTGACTTATCAAAAGCAAAATGGAAGGGGCCGCTACTGCTGCCTCCTTCTCCCTCACTATGTGATATAGCGACTGACCTATCGCCAGGAATAGCACCTCCAAATAAATACAAATAAATAAATAAATAGTGCCATTTATCTGGACTGGTGTCCATTGATTTTGTAGTATTTTAATTTTTTATTCATTTATTGTTACTTTTTGCACATAATTTTTTTTTTCACTTAGGTGCTGCTCGTGCAGTTTCTTGGGTTTGTGGCTAAAAACTATAAGATAAAATAAAATTAGCTACAGACTGAAATCAGGGGCCGCTACTGCTGCCTCCCATATCACCCCTGTATCATAAACATCTTTAGTTCCGAGGCTCATAGTAGTCCCTCAATGCAGTACAGTTTCCCAGTAGACCTCCAATGTGTCATCTGTGTCGATGTTTCTGTTTAAACAAGATTAAATGTTAGCCTGGCTGTGATAATTGAGGCCCGGAATCGCACTCTATCTGGTCTGATGTCATTGAAATCTCAGATACAACTACGACTCGCCTGCCTCCCTCTGTCTCCTTCAGTTCATGCTCAATGTCAGCCTGTGGTCGCACTGCTTAACAGTGCTGTAACACGGTCTAATAAGCCAGCCAGGAATCTGACGCCAGAGGCTCCACAAGGTTTTTCCTTGAGAGAATAGTATAGTATTAATAAGCCTGGTAACAGTGCAACACTTTGTGTTGCCTCTTAGGCTGCTCTTTTTCTCTGGGCAAAGATCACTGGATAATTAGGCTCTGACTCTCCTTGAGATCTGCACTGCAAGACATCGGATGATTATCTTAGAGCAATACTCCGAGGGCATGGCTGACTTGAATCTGGAAGAGTCCATTTCGTATAATGCATGAGTTTTTCCCAATTAATTAGTAATAAAATGAAGTAATGTGACAGTACTTGTCACAAATGCTTATCAATCCTGTTTTTGAAGGCGTTGAGTGACTCTGCTTCAACAACAGAAGCTGGCTATGAATTCCACAGATCAACAATTCTATTTGTGAAAAAGTACTACCGTATGTTTAGAGACAAGGTTCTCCTTTTGAAAAGCTTTAACAAATGCCCCCTTTTTGAGGTCTATGTCAATTGAAGGGAAGGCACACACTGTCCATAGTAGATTCCATGTAAGATCTTATAAACTTTGATCATATCACCCTAGTACCGGCGACAGGCAAGGGTTGGAGGATTCAGTGATTTAAGTCAATCGTGGTACGACATGCCTTTCAGTACACCAATCTGCCTTGTAGCATTCCTTTGTACCGCCTCGAGCCTCTTGATGTCAGTGTTTTATCATTCTCTTTGTACAGGAGCATTTTCAACCAATGTATTTGGTACCAAATTAATGCTGACTATATGGGCTCACCTTATAAAGCATTTTCCTGAATGGAAGCCCAGTCAACACATTCTAAAACATATTTTTGAAAATTATATAACTTTCAATTCTCGGAAAAACAATATCTGAAATTAACCTTTTGTTTAGTATGTATTTCTATTCATTGTATCAAGCTATATGACATTGTAGTAGTTTAAGCAGGAAGCCAGCAAAATTACCTTCAATTTGACACCATATAAGTTAAACTGGGGTCAGCCATCATGGAGTTACAGCCTTTTGAATGTTGAGTTAAATTAAATTTTGGTAATTTTTTGACGTTCGGACGTCAATGACGACACTTCATAAATTGGCCTATGTAAGCCAAAGGCAAGAGTGTTCGGCCGAGTATACAGCAGTTCCCAAAACTAGAGAATTTGGGGATTCCAACGAGCCCGTATACTTAATTATATCTTGCCGGTCACCCTCAACTCACTTTTTTTGCAGATAGAGTGACTTGGATCCCTGACTATACTGAGGCAGTTAATACAAAAAACTACCTTTGGAAGAATTTTGCATCATGAAGCAAGTTGGGAAAAATATACACAATGCTTCTCAAGGTACGTAAGTTGAATAACAGCTCTTCCTTATCTTTTCCAAATACTAATTGGCATGTAAATAAACAAGTTCTGAGTTCTGAATTCTGAGTTATGATATTCTCTTGGGTTAAAATGAGCTTGTTTTGACTAATCTTCAGTCAAATGATGACTGAACAGGGGATGTTGCACAACCAAGGCATTGATTTAATTGAATAAAGTTATTTGATATATTTTTTGCATTATCCTCCCCATGGATGCATCTACCTGCTATTTCAGATCTCACCAGGAAATGGTTACCTTGCCCCGCCTAGAGTACCAAAGGAAAATGTTTACTTCCTTTATGCAATATTAAGGTGAGTGCAAACAGTATTGGTAAAGCACACAGTGAGAAGACAAGAACTCAGAATTCATATTTTGCCAGTGTGTAGGGAAAACACAAAATAATGAAATTTTTGTAAATGTTAGTCAGTAATGAAATGTGGAGTTTTAACACCAAAAGTTCCATTGAAGGTTTTGCAGATACAGTATTAGATTTGTATATAATGACAACCTTGACAGAGTAATTTTCTTCTTTTTTTTTTGCATAAACGTGATATTTGGATACCAATTATTAATCTTTATTCGTATATAAAATATACAGTTACAAAATAATTAGAAACAAACATAACAATAAAAGACAAATGAAAACAATTTAAAAACAAATAAAAATAATAAAACTAAAATAAAATAGATTACCCTGTAGCTAAAAACTCAATTATATCACAGATTTCTGAATAACTTAAATTAAACTCCTCACATAATGCATCTCTAATAAATACAAGTTCTTTAATCTGAACGCCAATATGTTTGTCATTTTCTAGCACCATTGAATAATATTTCTTTTTTATCGTTTGACTAATAACATTTGGACTAGACTTCATCACAAAATCTGGGCTAATTCCATATTTCCTACAAATAAATCTATAGTTTCTTGCCACAACAGACTGGTCAAGACCATTACATAATGTAAACACATAGTTGACGACACTATTTTTATGATTAAACCCAGTAGACATGTGCTTGAGAAATCTGATATCTATCATGACATCAATAGGTAAAAGATCAGTTATAACTGGCAAAAGGCCACAATGTGTTCTACAAGGTAGTTTATATAGGCGCCGCATAGCTTTGCGCCAGTTAACATTTAACTTGTTTGCATCCGGATGATACAATTGACTAAACACTACACCATACAAACTCGTACAATACTGTTGAAATAACGACCCTTTAACTTCTGATGTTAGGCAATCAAGATCTCCGATAAAAGCATTAACCTTCCTATTAAAATCTGAAAGCACTGGCTTTACAAGTGAATCCATTCTATCACCCTTAATAGTATAACCAAGATAAACTATCTCTTTTACACAAACAACTTTCTGATCACTGACTTTAAATTCAGGCTGACTTTTACAATCACCATTTTTGAACACAATAGATTGACATTTACTACCATTAAATTTGATCTTATAATCAGCAGCATATGATTCACAAATCCTAATCATTTTGCGCATTGCTGTTTGACTCGGTGACAATAAGAAAACATCATCAGCGTAGCCTATAACTCCACAATATTTGTTTCCAACATTACAACCTATTTTACACTCCTCTAACGAACATAACATACCATCAATATACACAGTAAACAGAGTTGGACTTAACACACCTCCTTGTTTCACACCATTACTGGGACAAAACCATTCTGATTTGCTACTGCCATATCTAACACACATGTTCTGATTAACATACATTTCTAAAATTAATCTAATATACAATGGATTCATACCACGCTTTATCAGTAACTTAAATAGGCTAACATACTCAACTCTGTCGAAAGCTTTGGTTGCATCTAATGCTAACCCATACACTTGACCTCCATTATTTATATAATAATCAACTGTCTGCAACAGAACAGATGTTGCTAAAGCTGTAGAATGCTTGGGCTTAAAACCAAACTGCAATTCTGACGTAACCAAAATTTGCTCCTCTCTTTTCAGTACAACCAGATCTAATAATTTGCACAGTACACTTTGTAAACACACAGCTCTAAAGTTGTCAGATGAATTACTCAGTACCCTTTTATTCTTGACAATCGGTAACATAACACTATTTAACATGTCCTTAGGTGACATACCATGTACAATCATAGCATTAAACAAATCAGTTATACAGCTATACAGCTTCTCTGAACCATGTACAATATGATCGGAGAACAATCCAATTTGGCCATCTGATTTTCCACACAACAGATTCTTTACAGCGGACGTAACTTCACTAACAGTAAATAAACTTGACTGAACATCATTAAATGACAAATCATCGACTCTATGATTAATTTTATCAACAAGCTGAGCAATATCTTTCTTGTCACTGGACACACTTGTATAGAGATGTTTATATTTTGCAGCAAAAATACCAGCAATATTCTCATCACCTTTTATACCATCAACCATAACAGGCAGAGTTTTTCTCCTGCCCTTCAATTTGTTAACTTCTTTATAGATTCTCATGGTCATTAGTCTTAACAGCATTTGCCATCTTTTCTGACCTCAAACGATCTTCATTTCTCTTAACCTTCTTTACAATATAATGATATTCAGCCCTGGCCTTCTTTCTACATTCAAACAAATACCCACTACAGGGCCTACCAGCTTGCTTCCATAACCAGTGACAATTCAGGGCAAATTCCTTCTTATGAGCCACAAACTCACTCCATCCAGGCACCTTCCTGACATTACTAGATATATTGTGTTTTACACCAGAGGGCAGCACCTGCTGACCAGCCATAAGGCACACTTCATTTATCAAAGCATTATGAAATACCTCAAGTTCTGCCTGATGCAGCTTACAGTTAATATCTTTACATTCAAGCGCCTTAGACGGAATATACACAGTATCAACAAGATTATTCACAGCCTGTTTATATTTCTCTACATCAGCTATTGTAGCCTTTCAATGCGTATCCACTTTACACTTTCAGGATCCCAATGATGTACACTGCAAGGTTCGATTTAAGAACAGTCGTTCACCTTTCATCCAACCAAATTGACCTACAAGTGTACAAATAGTGATACGAGAAGGAAAACTTCAACCACCAATCATACCATCCCAATACTGTGCATTAATAATGACAAAAAATATCCACTTGGCTACAGAGAGGGTTGGTCTCGTGACAGTGTGCTGGACTACCAAACTCTGAGTCCGGGGTTCGAATCCAGCTCTAGCCGGACTCATTGCTTTGTCTTAGTTAGGCTACCAAGTGCACAAATACAGGACATAAAGCCCCAATCATCCATCCATCCATCCATCCATCCTCAAGATTGGCTACTGAAGACTTTTGATACAAACTAATGATACTGACATTTCGATTGGCCCAGCAACCTGGCTTGCCGCTTTTGGAAATGTAACCCAAGCCATTAACCATATAAAATGTTCTACATGTAATGTGTCTTTATTTCAACCAATTCATACTTTTGTTAACCACTGCTTTCCTGTGTTTTGATTACCAATGACTGCTGTGATGTTTTCATTTTGTGTATTTGATTACCAATGACTGCTCTGATGTTTTTATTTCTAAGGCCAAACTGATAAATGAATATTGTTTTTTCAATAAATTTTAATCTAGTAAGATCAATATTTTAAATTATTATGAATGTGTGTGAATGTGTATATGTAAAAATAAACATTGAAATCAGATCCATGGAATCATTATTATTTTTATTTACCTTTTAACTACATAATATTTTAAGAGATACGTGACAAAATAGATTTATTGATACTAATGCTGAAATACTGGTAAACCTGCATTCGGATCATAATAGATCAAATTTTCCATACCACAACATTTTTAAAAAGGTCTTATAAAATGCATACCGATGCATAATTGGAGAACCAATTTTGATATTTTTAGTGATTTACTGGTTGTCGTAAGTGCAGGAAATGGTTTAATTTTCAATTAATGATAATTCCCAAAGATTTCAAATTTCAAGGAATAAAAAACCCATTGCGTTTTCTATTGTATGCATGTAAGATAAATGGATTTCTATGATGGAACTACAGTATCTGCAATTTGAAACATTAATACTCACTACTGACTCCCTGCAAATTAAACAAAAAACCAATACTGATTTTTTCTTGTACAAATGCAACTGGTTTTTAAAAATATCGATTGTTAATGGTTTTTTAACTAATCAAAAGGTGTTCAAAATACGGGACAACCTCCTGGTCATAGAAATGATCATTTGAGAAAGTGTTTTCATTTGTAAAAAGCAGAATAAAAAAACACATCTTCTCATCTTGGTCAATGTAGAATCAGAATCAAGATGTAGGAGAAAAGTAAAATAATTCAAAAATCACTGTTCCGAGTAAATTTTTGCTGAAATCTTGCATTTTTTTTTCTCTCGCTATAGTGAAGGATGTTTCAGAGTAACTTAGTATATGGATTAGGTGTGTGAAAAGGGTTATTTATGAGCCATCAAAGATGACCTAGGTTAACCTGTGGTCCAGAGACCTGCTGTTTTCTGACATAATTGAGTGGATGGGTTTGTTGATACAGCAGAGTGGCTAGGTTTTGTTGGCTGGCCTGGTCAAAATAACTACCCTGATCTATTAGTACAATCATAATGCTAGGTGTTACTGAGTAGTTTACATGAAAAAAGCTCTATATATGAATCTTAGGTAGAAATAATCATGAAATATCCCCCTCCCAACAGGTCGACCATCAGATCCGACTCACAATGGTAGCAGATATGCATCCATTGGAACAGAAAGCAGATCGGTGAAGGCATATATGGTTTTATAGTATCCTACCAAGTTGGAATTATGTGACTATTTCTTTGCATTGTCAATCAGGGTTTGGTGTATCAACTAACCTGCCTGGGTGTATCAACTAACCTTACCAGGTGGGTTAGTTGATACGTTTGACATGACCTACTTTGACGCCATCTAGGGTAAAAACTATCCAACAGAGAAAGTCAAGTTTCTCCATATATTTGAACAATGTATTTCCCCATGCACATGAATATGCGTCATTCCAATATCATCATCCGTTTAGCTTGGAAGCGAGCTTTTCTGAAAAACGTCTCAACTAACCTGCCTCTCCCCTACATATCCAGATCATTTTGTATTCTGATCACTGACAACGCTGTATATAGTATACGAGGTTTCACATGCAACATGTGGGGGTTTCATGGGCAAGAAAAAAGTTTTTTATTAGTTAGTATTTGCATCAAAAGTTATAGTTCAATTTATATATCGATGGTGAAAGTGCAAAACCTCGTATGTCAAAATTTTGCTATTTTTAGATTTTTGGTGGAATGACTATTTTAATATCCAATACACGTTGTCAGTTGATTACCTTGCCAATTTGCTATTTTTGGATGCTGTAACACACTGGTAACAGAATGATTTCACCAAACCTTGTATGTCGATATGTTTCAAAAAGTGAAAGTGCAAAACCTCGTAACTCAAATCAGAACTTTGAAGCACATATTGTGGGATATTTCAACTTTTTTTGAAAAACAATTACTGTGTTGCTTTTTTATGACTCCCAGCAAGTTTCCTGATTAAAAAAAATTTACCTCCCTATATTTGTTTTGGTGATGTAGGCTATTGAAAAAGAGAGTGCACGAAAATTTGAAAAAAATGTCATTTTCCTCATTCTTGCCATTGTAGCCACTCAATAAAATTTGCTATTGCAATCTGTCATAGGTAAATTATAATTTTCACTGTATATACATAAACTGAAAGTATATTCAATGCTGCAAGTTGCTTTAAAGTGTGATAAATGATCAAGTTACAAGGTTTTGCACGCGTAGAAAGTGAAAGTGCAAAACCTCATAAGTCGACGTTTTCAATCACATCTGATGGTAACATCAATGCAAGGGGTAAACGACCTCTGACAAAAAATTTGCTACAACAGGGTGTCACTTTCTATGAATCTAGTTGGCCATAACTCACTTATTAATAAACATTACCTTAAAAAAAGACACCTGACAGTTTTTTTCAATTTCAGAAAAACAGCTTTTTTTGACTTACGAGGTTTTGCACTTTCACCATCGATATGGAATAAGAAATATAACATACTGTTTCCCCAGAAAGAATCCAGAAAACTGCATTCTTGATGACATAAGAAGTAATTGGAGCCTTCAGAATGCCATAGTCATTGCCATTCACTTGGTCCTGGACCTTTAAGAAAGATATTAGGAAAATGGGTGTATTATTTGTGGTTAATAATTGGTCGACATATATATATGAAGAACAGCATTTCTACCAGTCACCAAATACTAACTAACATGATAGAGTTGGTCCATCTACACCGGGGCAGAAAGTGTGTTTACAACTATGCACTTTTGCTTCTTCAAACAAAATTGATATGGTATGTATCATAATGTTGTTGATTTTTTAAGTTACATCAAATGAAGATCTGCCTTTGGTTACACAATGTCATGTCTCATGTATGAATAGCAATTATTAGGTGCTAAATTTGTGATAAAAAGAGTACTACAATATTTCACTAATGGAACAAATACAATGACCATACTAACCTCCATCAAGGCCTTGGCAATGAGGATTCCCAATCGGCAACCAGGAGTCAGGTTATCAAGAATGTCCCATTCCTGCATGCACACAGTACGGGACAATTTTGAATCCATTTCATAATTATTGAAATGCAAGCGTTGAAGATCTTTGTAACCTGGAGCATTACTGATCAACAATTGCTGACTTTTATTTTTTACCAGTTCTTCATTGTAAACAAGGATGGGCACAACATCAACTGATATTACAAGGCCGTTGTACCTGCCTTTCTTTTCCCAAATGAACTTCCACGCAGAATGCCATGAAAATGAAACAGGTCTCAAGAAAATGTCTTCCCACTCAATCTTTCCCATGTTCTTGACTAGTTGTTGATGAAATTTTAGAAATCTTTATGGTATTAAAGTAATCAGATCTTCTCATGCAAATCTGGATATCGACCTCATTAAATCTGCCCACCTTCAGTTTTTCACGCACTGATCCTGCCATTTGTATAAAAGCACCTGGAAATCCGTCATATGCAATGATCCTTTCAAACAATACCTTGAAATTATCTTCTATAGCTTCACATTCATTTACTGGCAAGACAAGCATTTCCTTCATTGTATCAAATACGGAAGACTTAGCAGTTGTAATGTTCTGACAATGTTCTGTATAATTGCCCTCACAATATTCATAGGGATCTGCAAATGACTCAGGAGTTCTTCCAAAGTAATCTGTGGCCACTTTCGCTTCATGAGTTGCCAAGAATGAGATAAATGACTGGTTGCCATGGAGATGTGCGATGTGCAGGGGAGTGCAACCATGGAGGTCCCTTTCATCTTTACATTTTTCAATTATTTCCTGAGGAATCTGTTCCAGAACTTCTTTATCATGCACAAAAATGGCAAGTAAGTGCAACACACTCCTCTTGAGGCAGCCATCATTTCCTTTAAATAATTTTCTTGTCAATTCGTCAGGGCTGAAGAATAGATAAGATGAGTCTGTTATGGCTCTTTGCCAGAAGCCATCTGCGGCTTCCAAGCATTCCTTGATTGTGACATTGTCATAATCATTCCCTTCACAGCCTAAGAAGAGTAGAGTGTTGATCACACTTCTTGATTCCAGGCAATTGCTCAGTGTGCCATATGCAGCTTTAATGACTTGGCCAGCCACTAATCTCAAGTCTTCCCTGACTTGGTATAGATCTTGCATAGGATTCAGGTATATTTCAATTGGGTCAGAGTTGCCATTGTTTCTGTATGACTGAATATGTAGATCTATCAGTCGAAGGGCAGGCAAGAAGGTCTCATTCCTTGACATTACTTGTATATTCAACAAATAATGAAAATCATCTTTGGTTGGAATAGCATGTTTGTCAATGCACTGTTCGAGCACATATCTAAATGGAAGAGAGATGTGTTGCCATTCATACTTGTCCTCAAGCTGACTGATATGAAAATTGTAAATTGCCTGAGCATTGCTTTCACTTATCAGAATTTGTAATATTTCATATTTAATTTGAAAATGTTGTTTATTGAATGTATCAGATGGCCTCCAGCAGAAATACCTGAATTCATTCATTCTTGAAAGACGCCCCAGGCATTCTCCACAACCCTTTCCTTTCAGGTCTCTGACTCTCTCAATATCTTCATGAACTTCCCTTTCAAGTTCTTCCATTATCTCTGTGCATGGCCTTTCACAGTACATCAGCCGATGCCAGAGAACATAATAAAATGTCAGCAACCTCCTCACTAGTACTTCAAGATGTCTTTCTCTGAAAACATAAAAAAAAATATTATGTGAAAGCTACTCAAATGTTCCAAAAGGGTTTTCTTATTTGATAAATGATTGTCTGGTAGGAACAATGTACTATTAGTGCTTTTGGGGCAAGCCTTAAACCACTGTTTAAAATTCTAAATATCTTGAGCATCATTCTGGCAGATGTATTTATTTTTTTTTTTGGCCATTGTATGATTTTTATATTGTGTTATAAATTTTTGTCATGTCGCTTTTCGCTATTAACATTCACTTTCAATCTCAGTGTCTTCAAATATAAAATCATCTGTAAATCTGTAAAATTACTTTTTTTATTGTGCATAGGCATTGTAAAATAACTCAATCTAATATCAGAAAGAACATTTCACACAATTACACACTTGTTTGGATCAATCCCAGTTAAATGGGCAAATTATGGAGATGGTGGTGTGTCATCATATCATACAATTTGAGAAATTTACATTTATGTAATGATTACATGTACATATTGTGTATGTGCCAAGGCTTATTATACATAACTGAAAATCTTAGCTGCATTTTCACTTCAAAAAATTTATTTTCCTTGCAAAATACAGTACAACCATCTTAAAATGGCTCAATATATCGATCTGCAGTGATACAAATCTATCCATATAATAAGTGATCTGGATTGATCTGAGATGACAAAAATCTATCTATAGTGATCTGTATTGATTTATATACCAAAGTGCCATCTTTCAGTAATTGCAGTTATTATATCGACACCCCTCAAAACAATCAGAGGGTGGGAAGGGGTGGGGGTAAAGATTGGAGACTACCTGTCTGAAGTCAATTCTTAGTATTTTGTCAATTATTTAATTTGCCCTCACACCTGTCAATTTATGATGATTGTGAATAAATTTCGAAAAAAAGGTTAATTCGACAAATGGCTTAATTTCGGTTATAATTGAGCTTGAGACAAATTTTAAAGGGCTAGACATATAGTTTAGGTATAGGAGAAGACAATGGTATCTGTAGTATTAAGGTCAGGGTTAGGCTGCAAAGTATCATTTTTTATTTGTGGTAAATTTGTGCCGAATTTTCTAGAAAAAGATTAATTCGACAATCGGCTTTTCAGTTATAATTGAGCTAGAGACAAAATTTAAAATGCTACATATATAGTTTAGATATAAGAGAAGTCAATGGTGAAAGATTCATGGCTGTATCTTTAATATTAAGGTCTAGGTTAGGCCGCAAAGTACCGTGTTTTTATTTGCGGGAGAATTACGATGTTGTGGCGTATTTGTCAGAAAAAGATTAATTTCATATTTGCCCAAGAACACATTCATGAGCTACAGCCCTATAAAAATTTGAAAAAAATTTGGCTCAACTCTCCCCATCAAGTGGTGAGACTTGGGCCATTCAGGGGGAGACTTGGACCATTGCAATATATCAGGTTCAGTAAAGCTGTACTTGAGGCCATAATATTTTCAACCTGTAGTGTGGTTATCATAGAAGTCATTAATCCTGAATTGAGGCCTCTTGCAACTCTAGTTTGCTGTCAGACTTAAGCCTCGGCCTAGAAAAAGATTAAGAGTGCTCGCAGGTCTGCATATGCTCTTATGAAGTTTGGACTTTACGGGACTGATGGGCTGGGTCCAGCAGCTGCCCTTAACATACAATACTCAGCAGTAGAGATATATCAGCCCTGGACGAATTCTTCAAGAAAATACTCAGACAGATAAAGAATCTCCCACAGTCGACTGCTTTAGAGGTGATATACTTGCTTTCTGGAGAAATGCCTATCAAATTTCACTACCACCTCAGAGTATTAACCCTCTTCGGAAGTATTTGTAGATTACCCCAAGACCACCAGCTTCGCGCATTAGCAAGAAGACACCTCGCCATGAAGGACTCCAAGAGCTCCAGCTGGTTCTCCATGATGTCACTCATCGGAGGAATTTACCAGGTGAACATCCACAAACAGTGTCTATTCCCGTGGCCGAAATCCACTTGGAAGAAGTATGTCCGTCTCAGCGTACGAGAGAAGTGCCTAACAGAGCTCTGTGAACAAGCATCAAAGAAGTCGTCCTTAAGATGGATGCTCATGCCAGAAGCGGAAGGACTGCATCCAGCTTGGAGATACTGCAGCACCAACATTCAGATGCTCGCCGCAGCTCACACCAGGGTGAAGATGCTCGTTGGCAGGTATCAGACGCAGCAGCTCCTCTCTAAGTTTCATAAAAATACTCCAGCTACCTGCCAGCTATGACATCCTGCACTTACTTGCCACATGTACTACCTCGGAAGCTATCCGAAAGGAATTCCAGGAGAAGCTAGGACATATCTATGGCGAAGAAAGACTTCCAAAGCCTTCAACTACTGAACAGTTCTGCTCTGCAACCCTAAATGGAGGATCCTATCTGAGGAATGGTGGTGTCATTGCACTCAAAAACCTTGCCACAAGAGCAAATAAATTATCAAATATGTACTGCAGCAAAATAGATAACTTCAGATTAAGCCTAATAGCAACTCAATAATCGATGAACATTATTTTATGTCTTATAAGTCCAACAGGAGGTTTGCCTACTAAGAGGCAGGATCTAACAAAGAAGAAGAAGAAGAAGCCTGATGGCCCAACTCTCCCTATCTAGATTTCCTGATAACTAATTTTATCAGACCATGAATAATTATTAAGGCCTAAAAATATTCAATCTCTGTTGAAAATTGCTCTAGACAAGTAAATGCAACACATGTGGGGAGAGTATTGGCACTGTCTCAACTCTCCCCCACTCCACCATTTTTTTTTCTAAATCCCAATTATGACTAAACCAGATGTCTGATAAATTTCCAAAATATGTTAATAACAACTGAATAGCCAAGCCTACCAAGCATGCCATAGAAAATTTTCTCAGTCCTTGTTGTCTGACAGACAATTAAAAACTCGTAACATGGCTCAGTTTTTCCGTTTTTCATCCAAATTTGAATTTTCTTCTCTCTAAAGATTGTGACAAGCAAATTAGCCAGAAATGTTACATTCATTGAAAGATTTTTATTTTTATAAAATTTTGGTGGCTCCAGCTTTCTCAAAAAATCAGGGTGGCCCAACCCTCCCTGCAGCCCAACTCTCCCAAACCTCCCCTATAAAAGATGTCACTCCAAGCTCATTTCATTAAACATCCCTATTTAATCCTTATACAATCCTGAACAAACAATACCAGCATTTACTTTAGAAGTGAAGATTTACACTAGGCCGCAGCACCTGTACTATCACTAGAGATCACAACAGATCACAAAGTATCAGATCACTCAGTATGGATCCGGATCACTACAGATCTATTCAGATCTACCGATAAGTGTTGATCACAACTGACGAGCCACTTTATGATGGTTGTACTGTAAGGCTGTTAGACACCAGAAACCTTGAGAAAACAGGTAATTTTTTGTGTCATGCGTTACATCAAATATGAAAAATTCATCTGAAAAGTGATAATTATTGCAATGACAAAAGATATCTTGATCTGGTTTTCTCTGCAGTAATCCCCAGTTCCCAGTGAAGTCGAAAAAGCTTACATTGTCCATCTAATTGTCATAATGCTTTCTGTAGAGCCTTTACAGTCTTGTTGATTTTTCATTCTGTGAGTCATAATCGCTCATGATTTGTCATGATCATTACATTAGTATAGGAAACATATATGCTGTTGATGATTCATGATCACGATACCTGTTGCATGGTTTGTAAGATCCAAAGCTCTATATGAAATATTTGGAAATGAAATTATGAGTCATCACTCATCACCAACAAGGTTTGTCATAACCACAGCCCGCTGCACACAGGCAGAGGTGGCATACACTTCTTCTTCCTTTATCCACTTGCATCAAGACATCCACCATGGCACAAGTGGCTCCATCTATGTTTCATTTCTAGATGTAGCAGTGTAACTTTTTGGTGAGAGGACCATGAGCAGTCCATAACATGCTCAATAGAATTTATTTGGTAGCAGTCAGATTGATGAAAAATAGTTTGTTCAGCTCTCGATATGTAGAAAAGCCATCATTATATGAGGTATCATAATGTTAAAATCAAGAGCCTCCCCAAATATCATTTGGTTGGTCCTTTATGTCAACAATCTGTTAAACTTCTACATGTACATGTAGGCAATATGTCAGAGAGTAACATTCATTGATCAGTCAAAGCTCAGTGATCCTCTGACTTTGAGGGCTGCAAATAGTGTGGTTCTGAAACTTGCGTGCGAAGGACTGTTGTCGGGCCAATCAGTGAGCCTGTTATGGTTAAATATTAGTCATTGCATAACACTGTTGCTTCCAAGGGATGAGGAACTGTTATCTCATGTAAGTTCAATTGCTGTGGAGACTAAAGGTAATTTGATTTAAGGAGACTAATCCCGCTTGTTGGCGACAGCCAAACGCAAGGATTATGCATGTGATTTTCACTCCAAAGTCAGTTATGACAAGTCAAATAGCCTTCTCTTGATCATGGCTAATCAAAGGGCCTCTATGTTTCCAATGTTGAAAGTGGAGAAGATGACACTTCATTGGCTATCATGAATCACAAAGTGCATTTGAACTGGTCCTTAATTTTTCTATATCAAAGTGACAGACTATAAAACAAGGTGATGCTTTATTTAGGAATTAACATTTGGGGACTTTGTTTGCTTGAAATAAATAATTACTGTTCAGGGGGGATCCATAAAATTCTGGTGGGGGGTCTATTGGGCTATCGCATCACGAAACACATAGCTCGCAACATAACGTGACTGCGCGCTGATAAAATTAAATGTAAAAATATATAAATTTTGGTCTGGTGGGGGGGGGGGATGCATCCCCCCATCTCCCCCTGCGTCCGTCCCTGTTACTGTTGTCGCTATTGTGAAATAAATAATTTCCCCTAAATGCTCTACTGATTGATGGACTATAGACTCTTTGAATGAATGTATTTTAAACTCCAACAGTTCACAAATGATGATTTATGTTTTATGTATAAAATGAATAAGGACAATGTGCTTCATTTTCATTCCCCTCTTTCCTTCCACACAATTCTGTGTACATACTTGTAAAACATACAATATAAAGATGACAATATATTATATCTCACATATGAGGTAATTGTGGGTGGTTAAGCACTGGTCTATCCACACCCTACGTAGACCGTTTTATCCCCATTAGTTGTCAACTAATGGGGATAAAACAAACTTAGCATGGCACTGTAATACATCTTTAGAGTAATTAACTTGTCATTTCAGAATTTGCGTTGTGAACCCTGAATCTACAGTTGTCTAAATTCACCCAATTAGCCAAATTGCTGTGCAATTGTCAAACCAATTATACGGATAACACTAATCTCCTGGTAAAGCTACATTGTAATTGTGCAAATAAAGGTCCGTCATTAGCAATCTAAAAGCTGATGAAGATGTTCATATATTGATCATAACTTGTATTTATTTATATTTTCAATTGGTAAATATATCATTATTTATATTCGCTGTTCATCAAAAAGATGTTTTTTACTTTTGATTGCCTCAATTATTGATTATTAAATTTTCCTCATATTGAAAAAACATTTTCCTGTTCACCTTATCATCAATTTTTCTTTTTTGGAAAATGCTCTTCCATGGCAGCAGCTAGCAGCAAATTTTTGGGCTGTGTTTTTAGCAAAAATTTTAATATTTGATCTTATACTCTCACATGAAGGATATTGGTCAACATTATGTATTACAGCGAAACACTTTGATATAGAATTAAAGTGGACTGTGGCACTGTGAAAATGACACTTCGTGTGTCATCATGCTGATGATTTGTCATGATCAAACCCAATACTTTCAATGTTAATATGATTGAAGGAGACTTATCCCACTTGTTGGTGACAGCCAAACGAAAGGATTACCCACTGATTTTCACTCTAAAATTTCCTATGAGAATTCAAATGGCTTACTCTTGATCATGACTAATCAAACAGCCTCTATGTTTCCCATGTTGAAAGTAGAGAAGATGACACTTCAACGGCTATCATGAGTCACAAAGTGCCATTATCACAGTGCCACAGTCCACTCTAATTCTCTATCAAAGTGTTTCGCTGTAATATCATGTTACTGGATATCATCTTGTTGTGTGACTTTTTGCTGATTTATTTTCGTATTTTGGATCATGGTATTGTGCATGGGAGTGTGACCGAGTGGAGCAGACTTCAACTTATAAAATGGTGCTTTACACCTTTAAAGCTTTACATTGTCTGGCGCCCGATGCAGTAGAGATGTGACTTAATTGAGGAGTACCAGCCAACAAGGTCCCTTCGGTCAGCTAACCAGTCCCTCCTCTAAGTAGAGTCAAGGAGGGTAAATCCGTCTACTTTTGGCTGCAACTGTATTTCTTGCGTCCAGCAGGTCACTAAATCCGATCACAAGGCACAATGCCTCAGTAAACAATCCCAGGCAGGTCCGACTTGGGTCCCAGACAGGCTGCCAAAAGGGCCCCATGGCGGTAGCCCACTTGGGCCAAGCTCGGGGGTTGTCTTAGCGGCCAGCAGTGGCCTTGAGCCCAAGATGGGGCCATGACAGGCCCCATGAGGGAAATATATATGGGCCCCCCAAGCTGGGCCCGAAATGAGTCTCAGTTCAAGCTTCCATGGGCACAGAATTGGCTGCACACGGACCTCAGATATAGTGCCACAGATAGGCCAAAGCTGGGCCTGAAGTGGGTCCCAGTGCTTCCATGGGCACAGAATGGGCTGCAAACGGGCCTCAGATAGTGGTGGGGGGACACAGGGGGGGGGACGTACCCCCCCATATTGGACCTGGGCCTCCCAGGTGCCCCCCATATGAACTTTTCAACCTTGGCTAAAATATACAATTAGTATTACTGGTGTCCCACCAGAGAATCACGTGCCCCCCTGGTCCCCCTCCGCTCGAGACCCCCTAGTTACGCCACTGCTCAGAAATGTGTATCCTAACGTAGAGACACAGGACTCTTTATGTACCCGGCACATATTTACTGCTACCATGCTGTGTACCAAATTCATAGGCGATAGGCGTAGGAGGCTGTGGGGCTGGGGGGCTGCAACCCTCCCAAACATTTTGGGAAGTCGATTTTTCATGCAGTTTCGGGTAGAAATTTTTTAAAAAGTTTTTATTTTTTTGGCCAATTTTAGCAATATTTTTCGGGCAGCCCCCCCCCCAAAACAAATTAACGCCTATAACCAAATTGTATTTGTGTAGAAAAAATACTGTATATAAAGCTAAAATCATCTGAACCAAAGACATCGACCAAGGTTCTAACACAATCTTTAAAGCAAGTAATGTCAGATTCAATCACTTTGTGAATTCAGTTTAAATAACTGTCTTGGTATAAGAGGGAGATTCTGTAGATATTTACCTTGTGCGCAAGTCAGGTGCGAAGGGTAGGAGTACCTGCAAGGCAAAATTACGAGATTCAGATTTTGTTAGGCATGTTCAGTCAATATCTTACTACTGTTTTCTCTTCATTAATCTAATCATCTGGGCACATTAGTTAACTTAGCCATCTTAATCAGCAATAATAACAGCAGAAGCTGTGACAGGTTGTCATTCCATTTATTACTTGATGGGGCACTCCTGTTATAACTTTGAATGGATTGAAATCCTGGTTATCTTAAAATTACACATCAAATGTCGTACAGTCAGCATCACAAATGTCAGTTACGTAAAATGATAGTTGAAGCAATATTGGTATGTTAGCTTATTATGCATTCTGTATAAAAAAAAACAGAACTGATGTGGACTTGTGATTCCCAACCTACCTTTACCAGCATTGCATAAGTTGGCTCCTCCCACAAATCATAAACTTTCCAAGCCAGCCACTTGCCAATGGAAGTCCCCTCTGTGGGGCGAGAGATTTCTCCTTCAGCCAAGATTTCCACAATTGCCTCATACTCCTGTGTGATGTTGGATCTTGTGAGAGATTCAATCTTTTCTTCAATTCTTCTGTAACGACTAGACAAAGCTCAAATGGTTAATTACATACCTAACTTTTTTGATAATGGCTATTCAAATCATGATAATGGCACTTTGATGGATCATACATCTATTTCACACGATTTAATAACATTAAAAATAATAATAACGAATTTTTTTTCGTCACACATTAGGGTGGTATAAAACACTTTCTTTTGTATTTCTCCGATTTGAATCTTGCATTTTCATCTTATATGGATAGTAGGTATTCTGTAAAATTTCAGAAAGATCAATTAATATTTACAGGTGGCACAATTTGACAAAGCTGTTTAATTTTAACATGCAATTTCCCATCAGCAGACTTAAAAATCATCAGTATTTCCAAATCTTGCTGTCACTACGTATTATTTTGATCAAGTAACCTTTTTTTTTAGTATGTCCAGGATGCCCAGTCGAATCCTGCTATTCTCTCCAACTTACAATGTTTCGTAGCAGGTCAGCTTAGATATTACATCGGTTATAAATCAAGCCTTTTTCAGAAAAACACGTACCTGCAGAAAAACAGGCAAATATTTCACTAATAAGGAATAGTAAATAATACTCTCAGATATTACTTTGCCATGCCAATTTTATCATATACTAAAAAAATATGGAAAAAAATATTCACTTCCGAGAAAATATAAACTTCTTGGTCTTTGTGCCACCTCTAAATATTAACCGATTTGACTGAATGAAATTGTGCATGTATTTGTTTTACTCATAAATGTGAACATCAACTTCCACTTTCAAATTGGGGGTTTTAGGTGATTTTATTTTGCCCATTGAAATGAAAGGTTTATTGTGTGACACAACTAGAACATAATAAAAAACAAAATAACAAAATGTAAAATTAAATTCTAAAATTACATTAAGGTGGCTCGCTACTCATGCAAAGTGGTAGTGAGCGCACATTCACGCGCAGCCAGGCAGGCCCTATCTATGTAACATCACCACTCTGCTGACACTCTTTTTTCAATTTTGAGAATTTCATGCGTCGGCCGCTTCGTTTAGCATTTGTGGGACTTCTAAGAGGGTTAGAGACTTGTGGTCTTCACCATCAGATGCGCTATGAAAAATACTATAAACCGATGGACTTTCAGCTTTCTGCTTTAAGAAGAAAATTTCTACAAGCGATTTTCGGCAGGCATGTCTAATTTCGCAAAAATGACTCTGTTATATAAATACATTTTTATATCAATTTGTAGGCCCGTTGGAAGCCTTGTCACTATGATTATATTGTTCCTCACTTAATTTGGCAACAGACTTTTGTTCCGAACCCCTACAAAAGTTCTTTAAACAAAATATATCTCTCTGGAATTCTAATCAGCTTTTTTCCATAAAACTGTCCTCTTTAATTCCATGCTTAATTTAATAACATAGGATTAATGGCCACTGAATGGCAAGGAAAACTTCACAGTAAAAAAAAGAAAGAATTTTTTTTAGTTTTTCAGGTTTGCGTGGACTGACTTTCTTTTACATAACCTCAAATATTTTGAAAGAGAGGCTGGTAGCGACCACTTTCATTCATATTTCCTTGCTATAAACTATATTTGGGATCATTTTAAACAATTTTTATGTAATCAATCCTATCTTGGAAAGTTCACGAGCATCAAGCCACCTTAAGCACCACATTTCAGCATTACAACTTCAGTCTTCAAAGTCCCAATTTTTAATCAGTTTTTTGAAAATTGTCAGGTTTTCTGAGTTCTTTAATTTGACCGGTAGATTGTTCTACAGCTTCACTCCCATGTATTTGACACTTTTCAGGCAAAATTTAATAGTATTGAATGGACTCTGTGTAAGTCTGTTATTGTCCCTGATCTCGTATAAGTGTGCCAATGTGCCATGTCCCATATGCGGTCTTCAAAAAACACTATTCTTGGTGCATTTTGCAAGAAGTTTCTTATGTTACAAGGGAGTACATAGCGATTCACTGCTCCCTGATCCACTGTATCCCGCATGACTACTTTTCTCATATTTCACCTTTTTTTCAACAAATTTTTTTCCTTACGTTTTTTCCACATTTTGTGTTGTTTTTTTTAAAAATTTCTTTTATTCAAAGAATTT
Organism: Platynereis dumerilii; assembly: GCA_026936325.1. NCBI lineage: Eukaryota > Metazoa > Annelida > Polychaeta > Phyllodocida > Nereididae > Platynereis > Platynereis dumerilii. The sequence continues at coordinate 3,850,937 of JAPTHN010000034.1, forward strand.
CAGTATATAAAACGTGATTCTTTTCAGATGCTTCCATGTTGTTAAATTAATCCCACGTTACAAATATTTGTAGCTGTTTTCTTTTTCTCTCAAATCCTTCTTGTTTTATTTTCTTTTTTTAAATCTCTTAAGTTTTTGTTTTATTTTGTTTTGTTTAAGGTATAAGTTAGTTATATCCCTTGATTTCATGAATATAAACTATCACATATTCCCTCAAACGCGGGATATAACTAGCACTTGTTCAATGACGCCAGTGTAACAAGGCTCCTCATTGACCAACAAGCCACCTTCATATTGTCATGTTCACCCGTGTGTAACAGGCAGGTCAATATGGGAAGCGTTATTGACTGATCACTGAATTATCACATGTGTTATTGACCTCCCTGGAAAAAAAAATCCCAGAAAAACAGTTCTGAAAAAAAAATACGAAAAAAGCAAAAAAAATTCCAAAAACGAAAAAAAAATTCCAAAACAAAAATTTGTCACGGAACAAAACTATTTTTTTGCTGTGATTCCGTCTTCCTCCTCAGACTTTTGCATTATAAATCAGTCATTTATCTCCCCTACTCACTTGGCTATGTCCAAATCTTCATTCCCTGACTCCTGAGCTGATGCCATTCTGACTCTCCCGGCATGTGCAATCAAATGAACCACTACCAAAGAGGCAAAAGCTTGCCAAAACAAATGGGTGACCGCAATTAAAGGTCTATTCTCAGCCACCTCTGTTCAGAGAATGAATTTTATTGGTCTATCTCCACCCCTCACTTGGCTTTGATTCTATCTTCCTCCCCTGTCTCCTGCGGGGAAGCCATTGTGGTTCTCACTGAATGTAGAACTCCTCTGCCTCAATGTAGAGCTCCTCTGCCTCAATGTAGAACTGAATGTAGAACTCCTCTGCCTCAAGCTGCAAATAAAGGAGAGCAGAAATACCAATCACTAAATATGTAAAGTGATACATAAAAAAGCAGATTTGCTGTAATTTTAAAAGAGGCTAGTTATTTGGTATCTGATGTCTTGTCATATTGGTCTTGAATTGAATTATAGCTACACACATGAACAGCAAAAGGAAACATGTAAGTTAAACAAGACAAATTTATGGTTGCTGTTCCTCTCGTAATTACAGATCTCATATAAGTGTGCCAATGTGCCATGTCCCATATGCGGTCTTCAAAAAACACTATTCTTGGTGCATTTTGCAAGAAGTTTCTGATTTTACAATGGAGAACATAGTGATTCACTGCTCCCTGATCCACTGTAACCCGCATGACTCCTGTCCCCTTAATTCGCCATATTTCTCCAGTTTAATCAAGATGTTCTCGAATCACCTCATAACCATTTCCATTAGATATTTCTTCTTGAGAGCAATTTGGCTTCTTCTAGCCATTGAGACTTCTTTCTACAGGCACATGACCTCCAGATTAACAGGAATGGTTTCTTTTCAATTTCTCTTTGTTCTTCTGAACAACTTCAAAACTTTTTTTTGATGGATAAACCCACCATCAGCAGTGGCCAGCGAACAAAATTCTGTATCTGAGAAGAACTCTCACAGTCTCACTTAAATTTACGAAAAATGCGTGGGCGGAAGTGCAGTAAGAATAAAATGTGCTTTGAAAACTATGTTCAATGACTTGATATATATTTTTATAACACTATTCCTGATTAGCAATATTTAGCATGAAATAGTTGTGACAGACTCAATGACCTTGTCATGACGCGACAAAATCTTGTAACACATTTCAAGAACGAATATTGTTTACATGGCCAAAGAAGCAAAATTCCTGGAATTTGACAGTTTACAATGCTGCAACGATAGTTTTAATACACATAATATTATGTAGAAGACTAAAAGACATGCATATGAATACCAGAAAAGTAAGGAAAGTGCCTCAAAGTTTAGAAATAGGAAAGTTTAATAAGAAAAGTTGGTGAGCTGTCTCTTGACACTTTGGAATCCTTCCCCAGCCAATTATCTGTGCTATCAGTGAGTTCGATCCTCTCTCCAATTTAATTGTGTCAATATGTGGTGGCATGGAATAGTAATATTGCATTGTGTTTTTCATTAAAAACCTCTGATAATACTATAGGTCAATTCTCTGTAAAAGAGTTGACAAATCCATTACATTTTCAAGAGAAAAATGATAAAATTGGAAGGAAAAGGCATAATACTAGCACATACAAGGTAATATGCCATATATGATTTGTCTTATAATGGTCCCCCTAATTTCATATGCTTTAATTTGGAAGCTTTGAGGGCGTGGGTTCAAATCTCACCCGGGAACTCACCATAGTCCGAGCCCATGGGAAATTAGATGGAGGCGGGTTGTATCCAGTATTCTATGCTGGGGCAACTGAAAGACCCTGGGCATCCCTGAATTAATGGGGTATGTGCCAGACTCACAGTCTTCTCATCTCATCATCATATGGCGATGGCCTGCCTCGATATAGCTCACTAAGGTGCTGCAGAGGTGTAAAACACAAACAAACAGCTTTAATTTGGTACTAGTAAGTTGCCCGTAGGTTGAAGGGGACAAAATAGAAGATAATAAAAAAGGTAGACCTTGATATTGATAGATACATAGACCCAGAGTGAGAAATTGATTGATTGATAGGGCCGATATATATAGAATAAGAGAATCATTCAAGCATAGGCGTACGGCGCGCGCAATTTTTGGGGGGGCGAGCGACATTTGCCCGAATTTCTTGATCTAAATCTATAAACTTTTCAAATTAAATTGCCTGGAAATCATTAATTTTCAGTAGTTTTTATTTAATCATCTGCCCGAATTTTTTAGCCTTTTTGCCCGAATCTTGCTGTTTCCCAAACCTTTGGGGGGGCGATTGCCCCCCCTGCCCCCCCCTCCGATACGCCTATGAGAGAATGTGATAATTAAATAGATAGATTGAGATTTGTACGATAGCACATGCATAGTTTCCCAATCAATAAGAGTACTTGCTGGTGGAAAGGAAGTAACTGAAACTGAATCTAGAAGAGATGAGTAAACTTTTAATAATACAATTTGGACTGGTAGAGAAAGACCCGATGGTTGTGTAACTGTGGTTTATAAATCCAGATTGATTTGCTAGGAACTTTGCAGCGCCACTGTGTATTTAATATGATAGGAATGGCAGATCAGTTGGATTGTCTGCTACGCAAAAAATGGAATTAATATTGATTTGGACATTTAGAAGACGTGGATGGACCTGAAAAGGGGAGAGTTCCGACTTGTGATGCTCAGGAAGGTGTAGGGAAAAGTATAAGATGAAGCATTCAGTATAACTTGAGATAAATCCTGGATGCCATCATTTGGCTTATTAATAGAAGACGAATGGGAGTGGTAACTGAAATGGTGTATGGACATGGAGAGGTTATTTGTAATATTTCAAGCCCCTCTGTTTAAGAGAAGAAAATTAATGTGCTATTCAGCTGATAGACTGAACGTGTGATAGGTTTGCACATGTCAGTGCTTAGACCATGACAGTTACAGATATCTGGTATCAAGTGTCATGATCAGAGCAAAGCCCGCGAAAATGCTTGATGAGAACACAGGCCAGCTGAGGCTGTTGCTTCAGTGGCTGTGCCTCCCTCCGAAATACATTGGCTGACTGTTACCTGCAGGGGGAGTTGGTGCAAGTAAAGAGAGTGTCTAGTTAATGGCGTCTTACGTGGATGAAGGAATTTCATGAAAAGTGTGCAGAAAAAGTTGATTCGTGAGAAATAAGGGAGCATTTGCAGGAATTTTATTAGCCACACTCAAAGGCAATGTCAGTACGAAGCTTCATGCAAAATTCAGTGGGTGTGGCTGGAGCAGGGATGGAGGAGTAGAGGTGACATGAAAGTTGAAGAGATAGAGTCTTAAGAGTAGGATTACTTTATTTGCTGTATCTTCAATACACAAAAAGCTATGAGATGAGATAAAGTACTCAACTGGTGGAAAATTTCCATTTTCTGGCTATAATACAATGTAGATGGTCAACACAAACATGAGTTCATGGTTGAAATTTTTTGATGATAGTTAATAATGACTTAACTACAGTGGTTTTTATACAAAATTTCTCACAGAGCTATGACAAAGGAAATTGATTTTAAGGGAAAAAATTGAAAAGTTGTATCCCTTGTACAACTTTGGTGCTCGCTGTTATGTCATGGGTGAAACTGGCCAATAGCATTTTCATGTGGACAACTTCATCATAGCCCTGCTATGTTTTCTTGGTGAAACTGAAACTAACAGAAATTCAACCGAGCATGGTTAATAGGATAACTGGCTATTAATCACAGTTGCTTACAAACATGCTTCTGGTCTAAGTTTATTGGATATGGAGCTGTCAAGTTCAAGCATTTTGTGTGTTTGCAGTTTTGTTGACGGTCCCTTTCAAAGCAAAACTGCAAACAATTACTTTATTATCATTTTTTATAGCTGTGTGTTTTTCCGAAAACTTCGTTTTGCAGTTAAACCGTGACATCAGAGGGTATCGGTGAATGTGATTGGTCTAATCTTCAACCTGTGACATATCAGTTTAGAGTTTGACATCACAGTTCTTGACAAAGGAATGTAAAACTGCCAGGCAATGTTCTTCTTTTTCGTACAACCACAATAAACAACTTCTGTCTAAGCCGTGTGTTGCACCTCCCCAGAAGAGTCTCAATGTTTTGTGTGTCACTGTTTTTCACAAGACACTAGTTATCACAATTTCAAATAATTTCCAGAAATTTGTTGTCAGTCATGGTAAGGGACCATTCAGAATTTATGGCTTGGGGAGGTGGGAGTTTTGCCTGAGGGGGCACCAACTTTCAAGGGGGGTACTAATTTTTGACATGTCCAAGGGGGGTAAGAAATTTAAAAAAAAACAAAAAGGTCCAAAATGCACATACACTCAGTTTTTTGGTGATTTTTATGCGAAAAAGTCCGCAAATCTGTACATGTGACTGTCCAAGGGCACAAGTGTAATGGATCGTTATGGATGGATGGATGGATGATTGGGGCTTTACGTCCTGTGTTTATGCACTTGGTAGGCTAATTAGGACAAGGGGAGGACACGGCAATGAGGCAAAGCATGATTGAAACAGCCGTCCAACATAGGCCCAGGTGACCTGGCATGAGCTGGATTCGAACCCTGGACCCAGCGATTGGCAGTCCAGCACGCTACCACTAGAGTGGGGTACTAAAAGTCCGCATGAAATTCAAGGGGGGTATCGAATTTTGACGGGAAGTTCTGGCAAAACTCCCACCCCCAGTCATAAATTCTGAATGGGCCCTAACTGTCCTTTGAGGATAAGTTGTCTGTTTGATTCAGTTATAGTTCATTGAAGCATCTATCAACCAGTGCAGGTGTCAAAGCCAAACAAGCTAAACATACATAATCCATGTGTCAATGCATTTGGTCTGTTTCTTGAAATACGTGCTTGTAATATACAAAGTTATGCAACTAAATCTGTGACATCACGGTTTTGAGATAAAGCAAAGTACAAATTTGAAAAACACACAGCTATGAAAACGATAATAATCCTTTATTGCTTCGTTGGTTACCATCAGTGATGGGCATGATTCAATTCATTAATTGAATTAATTCGAATTAATTCATATTTTAAATCGTTTATGAATTGAATGAGTTTGTTTGACCATGTTTAAAAAATGCAATGAATTGAATTGAATTAAGGCTGTGAATTGAGGTTTTAATTCAATTCATTTGCAATTTTACCAGTATATATTATAAATCTATTATCTATCTATATAAATGTGTAGTCTGAGGGGTTGCTGCCTTGGTTTGTCCAAGATCTTTTCCTCCTATCCCTCTCCTGCCCTTCTCATGTGTTAAACACCCATCATAAAAGTATTTTGTGTCATTTTGAAAAATGACATTAGTTGATGCTAGCCTACTTACAAAGTTCTCCATGTTCAATTATTAGTAATTGGATTCCATATGGAACATTATTTTCATTTTAGAGGACATTGTCTGGCCACTAATGCCCATAAATATCGTGCCACTTTGAATCACTTGGGCTGCTGGACATAACCTTGGGCCATTCAACAGTATAGCTCCCTCAAAAGTAGTGTTATTGATATATTATTATCCACTCGGAGGGCCGTTCCTGTAGCAGTACCATTTGATGTGTATTTAACACTTTTTGAACGATTGGAAGAAACTTGAGAAAAATACAACAGCATTATATTTTTGGGTTTCAGAACGACAGCTTAAAACCTATACTTTGTACCTGTATGAAACTGTACCATAATCAGTGGCGGATCCTGACCCTCCCAATTAAATAACATTGGGTTTGTGTTCCACTTTCTTATCAAAGTCTTTGACCCCTACCCAACCCGAGTAGAGTGAAGAAAATTGGCAGCTATTGTCATTCCACATGTCTCAAATATCAGCCTTTATGACCCAATATATTTTCCTCTCATCGGATGAGAAGTCATGTTTCCACAGGCAGTTTGGTTGAGGATGTTTAGCATTGGCCAAACGTTAATGAATCTTTTGAATTGACAGACAGACAACATGGTCATCACGTATATATTTTAATTCAACTATTTCAAAATGGGTGTTCTCCCATTAAATGCATTTTGTGTAGTTTTAAACTTCATCTTATTAACTTTAATTTTATATATTCATTATATATATATTGATTATATATATATTGATTGGTGCCAAAGAGGGTTTTAATGAATTGACTGTTTTTAATGATGATGAGGTAGTAATGCTACTCAACTTTTTATGTACAAACTAGTCTTTTAATTGTTATATTTTGTTTTTATCATTGTTTTTTTAGCTTGTAATTGTACTGTTTATAAAACAGTGAATAAAGATATTAAATTAAAATTATATATTTGAAATTATTTGAAAACTGTAATACTTTATCTCCATTTTGTATTGATCTTACTACATTTCAAATGTCCTGTGTGTAAGTCAATCATGTAAAAAATATCATATAATATATAATTTCTTAAATGTTTTAAACATTTTTTTATAGAGGTGAATAGAATAAAAAATAAGCTACTAAATTTCTGTTTGTTCTGTAATCAACAAGCCATTCTAATTTGAGACTCATGTTAATTGTAATTTGACTTAAATCATAATCATACCTTACATACCTTTTCTCTTGATGGTGTATTCTGGCCTGTTTATCTGTTTCCACCTAGCCTCATTCTAGCTTTGGTATAATATATCCCAACTAGTTTCATTTGTTGCACATATCTCACTTTTGAATGCTAGGCCAGCTTAATTGGCCTTATTAGTTCAGACATAACTAGGATTCAGCAATACAATGACTACCAGTTTCGCATCCATGATGTTTAGGTTGTTTCCATGCAATATGTACCCATGATGGATTAACTGTTGTCCCACATAATGCAGTGTTAAACAGGAATGAACAGGATATCAATTTGTTTAGATGCATTTTTCCAATAATTATTATAGTATTAGTAGACATCAATAGCATATTCGGGGGTGTCAATTGGGGGTCACCTGTGGGGTGTGGGGGTATGAAATTGTGTGAAGCACTCCAGCATGTTATTCATCTAAAAAATATCACAAATAGTAACAATTGTGAAATGAAGAAGACCACCTTACTCCAACCACTGAGAAAAGGCCTCCTGATGATAATCAAATGGTAATATTTTTGATAGGCACATTCAGCTTCTGAACATTTGATTTGGATTTCTGCACTCTTTCTAAAGCTATATCACTTTACTTTATTTCACTTTAAAGTAGGTGGTTGGAGTCTTCCCAAATTTGGGAGCTGTATCTGATTTGGACAACTAGAAGGCACACAAGTGTGCAATGGGCGGTAGTTATGGCATGGAGTGCTTTGCTGAGCACAGGTGATGGTGGTATATATTTCAGTTTAAGTGTAAGTAAACTTAAACATAATTATATTCATACATGCAAATGATATGATGGTGAAACAAAGTGTACTAGAAATGAGTGCACGAGACGCACACATACCTGTGCTAGCGGTGCAAGTGGCATAAACACCTACGGAGTCTGGGTTGGCGGGGGGGGTTTCTATCAAAAAAAATATCTGGGGGTACGGCCCACATGCCTCCCATTATAAGGTACAACACAGACTGCATCCCTTTCGATCCCCCGACTCCCATCCGCCGGCCCCGACTCCTATGCGCTGCCCCGACTCCTATCCGCCGGCCCCCGACTCCTGTCCGCCACCCCTGACTCCTGTCCGCCGCCCCCGACTCCTGTCCGCCACCCCCGACTCCTGTCCGCCGCCCCGACTCCTGTCCGCCGCCCCCAACTCCTGTCCGCCGGCACGACTCATGTCCGCCACACCACTCCTATCCGCCACCCCCCCGACTCCTGTCAGCCGCCCCCGACTCCTGTCCGCTGGCCCTGACTCCTGTCTGCCGCCCCGACTCCTGTCCCGCCCCCGACTCCTGTCCGCCAGCCCCACTCCTATCCGCCGGCCCCAATCCTATCAGCCGCCCCCGACTCCTGTCCGCCGCCCCGACTCCTGTCCGCCACCCAGGCTCCTATCCACCTCTGACTCCTATCCACCCCCGACTCCTATCCACGGCGACTCCTATCCACGGCCACCGCCATAGATTCTGTTGCTTGTGAGTCATCATGTAGGGCCTACGTAAAGTTTTAACAAATATGGCCAGTTTGGCCACCAAGGTCACAGAAATGGTTCAAGGTCATCCATGTTACAACTCATTCAAGGTGTTACTGTGATACAAAATCCCTGTGAGTTTGGTGGTCCCAGGGAGAATAATAGTGGAGTTGTCGTGTATATAAGCTTTTTACAAATATGGCTGCCAAGGTCACAGATATAGCTCAAGGTCACTGATGTCAAAACTAATTCAAGGTCTTACAATGATACTTAATCCCTGTTAGTTTGGTGATCCTAGTGTAAATGCAAGAGGAGTTATCGTGCACACAAGATATTCACAAATATGGCCGCCAAGGTCACAGAAGTAGGTCAAGGTCACTCATGTCAGAACTCATTCAAGTTGTTGCTGTCATACAGAGTTAGAGTTAGAGTTATTTTATTTATAGATGCATAATGTACTTACAATGAACCTCAGATAATTTCATACAGTAGACGTGATAGTTTTACAACAAAAAAATGCATCAAAGGGTAACAGCGGAGTTACTAGTAACTATAAGAATGCTGCCCCTACTTCTAATAAGTAAATTAATTATAAATCTTAAATAAATAGAACAAGATTGATGAAATGAAAATGAGGATGATCATGGATATGGATTGTAATCTTATATGATGAAGAATGCCGATTAATAAGAATTTATTACATGCAGACAGTAATGTTTTGTAAAAAGTTTCATCTTATTTCTTTCTTTCAATTGCTCATCCAAGTGTAACCATAAATGCGGGGACCTCCCAAGAAAACTTGTATTGTATTTTTCTACAGTGTGTTGTGGAGCTCTTAAATAGTTTCTAGTCCGGGTATAATATGTGTGGTGACTCAGATTAAATAAGTTTCCTAATCTCACTGGTAAATTGCCATATATATATCTATGTGAAATTTTCAATAATTCCAATTTCACCAAGTCTTCAATTTTAACAATTTTCAGTTGTTTGTAGAGTTTGGATAGTCTGGCACGTCTGCCTACATTACACATAATTCTGATTGCTTTATTTTGTTGAACTTGAATCTTCTTTAGATCTTTTGATTTAACCATTGACCCCCATGCACTAATTGCGTAACACATATGGCTTTGTACATTTGCAAAATACACCAATTTTTGTAAGTTTTTCGGCAAGAAATTCTTTGTCATATTTAAACTATAAATACCTGCAGTCATTTTCATTAAAACTTGCTTTACCTGAAAATCCCATTCCAAGAATTCATCTACATGGACCCCAAGAAATTTAATTTGTTTTACTCTGTCAATAATGTTTATTCCTAATTTAAGCACCCCATTGAAATTGAGCTCTTTTCTCTTTGGTCTGAATATCATATATTTTGTTTTGTCTATATTAAGTGTCAATGAGTTACTTCTAAACCATTTATTTAAATTTTCAATGTCGTTGTTTACTTTTTTGTAGAGAAACTTCAAGTTATTCCCTGATGCATACACAGTTGTATCATCTGCATACGTTATCGCTCTACATACTTTTAAACACCTGATTAAATCATTAGCCAGAATAATATATATAAGGGGACCTAAAACAGAACCTTGGGGGGCTCCATACCCTACTTTATAGGCATCCGAAATGTGACCCTTAGATTTAACTCTCATCTGTCTATCTAATAGGTAACTCCTAAACCATGACAGCGGAACACCTCTAATTCCATAAAATTCTAATTTTTTAAATAATGTATCATGACTTAAACTATCAAAAGCTTTTGACATATCTAGAAATAAGCACATTGTGTAGTAACCCCTATTAATGTTTTCGACAATATTACCAGTGAAATCTAAAATGGCATCAGCTGTACTTCTGTTTTTTCGAAACCCATATTGACCCTCATAAAATACTTTATGCTTTACAAGAAATTTAGTTACTCGAACATGAACAATTTTCTCTAATATTTTTGAAATTGTGGGTAGCAATGAAACTGGACGATAGTTGACAATATCTGATTTGCTCTTTCCTTTGTAAAGTGGTGTTATAATGGCTGTTTTCATATTATTTGGAAATATTCCCTCTTGAAGAGACTTGTTAAATATTATTTCCAGTGCTTTTACTATTCCTGGATATATTTTTTTCAAGATTCTATTTGAGATGTGATCAAAACCACTGCTATTTTTGGCCTTTAACCTATTGATGATTTTTTCTATTTCTTCAGTTGAAACAGGGTAGAAAAAACAGTTATATGGTATTCTATTATTCATGTAAGACATTGGGTCATTTACGATCCCTGTTTCTTTAATTTTATCAGATAACTCTTTACCAATTGCACTATAATGCTTTGCAAAGGCATTGCTAACTCTTTCAGCATCATTCAATTGTGCGCCATTTACTGTTATTTCATCAGGTAGGACCTGTCTACTTTTGGACCTGCCCGACAGTGTGTTCAATATTTCCCAAATCTTCTTTGTATTTTTCCTATGTTCCTGTATAAGATTGTCATAATATGCTATTTTAGCTCTTCGTCGAACTTTACTGTACATATTTCGGTAAATTTTGTAATTTTGAAATTCTAGACCATCCCTTGGTTTCTCAGCTACTTTGTTGAACATATTCAAACACTTTCGTGAAGATTTTCTAAGACCTTGTGTAAACCATGGTTGATAAACTTTCTTTTGATTAATGTTTCTCACTCTTTCGGGAGCATAGAAATCCATTACCACTTTAATTTCATTTATCAATATTTCGCTACTTTCATTTACACTCATAGTATCAAGTAAGTTCCAGTTTCTATTACCAAGACTTGCATTCATGTTTCTTAAAACATCATCCGTAATTTTTCTTGTAAAAATAGGTGGGATTTTTTTGTTAGTCAACAAACTTCCATTTATACAAGACAGACATAGATAGTGATCGGAAATATCACTTTTCACTATAAAAGATTTTACATTTTCAAATAGGTTGGCATCAACATAAATATTGTCTATAAGAGTAGCAGTATTGTGAGTTACTCTGGTAGGCTTGTAAATAGTTGGCAATATTCCATTAGTTAAATTAAGATCAAAAAATCTCATGGTGTTAGCATGAATGTTAATTTTCATAAAGTCGAGGTTCTGATCAGTACCAACTATTAAACTCTTTTTTTCCGTTTTAATTTTGGTCACTATGTTTCCATAAATTTCAATAAAATCTTGTTCATTCGTACCTGGTACCCTATATACTTCTCCTATGACAATATTTGGTCTTTTCTTCTGGGGTATTTCAATAAACAGAGATTCAAATTTTCCCTCCTCAAATATACTTATATCAGGTCTTTCCACAAAGTTTATACCCAGCTTGACTAAAATTGAGACTCCACCTCTTCGTATGTTTTTTCTGTATGCATTACTCATGACATAACTTTGAAAATTGTATTTTTTGTGGTTTTTTTCAGACAAGAAGGTTTCGCATAACATTATTACTTCAGGTGATAGTTTTTTCTCCTCTAATACGTCTAGCAATTCCACAAAATCATTAAACTTACTTGGCACACTGTGGATATTAAAATGAGCAACTGTAAAGGAATTGTGACTTTCATGAACTATGTTATCTTCAATATTCAGATAATTACAATCAGACAATAGAACATTGTCATAATTAATAATATCTAATAGATTGTCATCCATTATTGAAAAAAGAATTTGTATAGCTACCTAGCACCAGATTTAATAAGATGAGATCCAAGCGTGAGATGACAATATGATGAGCAGCATGCATAAGATGAACAAAAAATACACAATCAATGAAGGACATTGACCTGGTGGTATAAGCCAATGTTTGTTGTTATGGGGAAACACAATATCATATAATTACTCATCTAACATAAAACAAAACATTATATAACTAGATCAACCTGGTTTGAATTTGGTAACAACATGCTAACACACAACAAATAAGGATTATGATCAGCTGTGACCTAGTCACTCATGAAATGGAAGGATCAACTAAACATTACACAATCCCTGCTAGTTTCATGATTCCAGGATTAATAGAAATTGAGTTATCTTGTACACAAGCTTTTCACAAATATCCCAGTCAACATTTGAGTCTGCACAGCACTCACTGTGAGATCACAAGAAACTCACATGGTGATGTCATGCTTGAGAGTGTCATCAAGACATCACAGTGACCTCACACCTGTGACCTCATGCATTGCTACCTCATGCAGAGCTCTCTGAAATCTCACATACTGAGGTCAAAATGTGAGCCCACTACGAGCTCACAGTGAGCTCACATATGATGGTGTCACTATGAGATCTCTCAGGGAGGTGACAAGGAAATCACACAGAGATGTCACAGAGAGCTCACATTGTGACCTCATGCATTACTACCTCATGTAGAGCTCACAGAAATCTCACATGCTGAGGTCAAAATGTGAGCTCTCTTTGAGCTCACAGTGAGCTAGCAAATGACGGTGCCACTATGAGATCTCACAGAGAGCTCACACTGTGAGCTTTTTGTGACAGGAAGTGACATCACATGGCCATCACAACATTCCATCCACCATTTTGAATCAACATGTAACAGGGAAATTTGGGAGATGAAATAATGCATGTAAGTACACTTTTATATAGTTTGTAGATTTGGAAATTATGTTAGCATGGGTTTAAACACTTAGTGATTCCACAGGCATAGAATTTAAGCATCCAGAAAATGACAACTACATGAGTTTTGACAGTTAAATTATACAGCAGTTTTGGCACAATCTTTTAACTGCCATTTAGTATCAGGAGCCATTGCACTAAACAAACACATACAGTTTTGACATGTATGAAGTAGTAATGTTTTCCATTTTAATTGGCAATTTATCTTGGAATAATTAGATAATAGACATCAACCACACACACAGTATAGGATAATTCAGCCTATATATATGGGACATTATTGAAGTTGCTGATATATTATATGTAGCACATACATGTATTTGTATTATTTTTATTTTGTTTCAGGTTGCTGGTTGATATGTATGGGTTGGACTACAGGAATGAAGACTGAAGAGATTTAAATAAAACCCCCCCCCCCACCCATCCAGGAATGTTATTTGACAAATAAAATCAGTGAACAAACTTGCTATTCTGTATGTGTATTTATCTAACTCTTGAAGAGGTCAATGAGGGTTATTTGAGGTCACAGGAAGTTCACCCTACAGAGGTCACAAAAAGTTCATCCTGCAGAGCTGACCTCAGAAAAGGCTCACAGAGAGCTCAATGAAAGCTCACAAGAGGCTCACATGAATCTCACTATGAGACATCACATTAGGCTCACAGGGAGCTCACAGTGTGACCTCAACTTTTGAGCTCAAATCACCCTCGTTGACTGGCTTCAAAATGAGGTTGTTGTGAGGTCTTTTCTGAGAGGTTTTTAGGTGTCTTTGGAGAGCTCAGAGACATATCACAGTGAGATCAAATTGTTGACTGGGATGGCCGCCAAGGTCACAGATATAGGTCAAGGTCACTCATAAGTTATGCCTGGCGAGATGTCAAGGTATTTGATGTATTTGACTCATACTGGAAGTCTGGGGCAGCCTGTGCAAAGTGAAATCATCGTCAATAGGGAGGACGACTGAGACTACCAAACCTCACATTACAGCAATATGGGCGGGATGGCCTTTGGCCACCGCCCATAATTAAAGTGCGGAACAATCAAATTTTCAGAAATGTTGAACAATTCAATCGTCTGGTTTAGAAAATAATCATGAGGAATGACCATATATCAGGCTGTTGTTGTTTCTGATATCAGACAATCCTATTTTACATTGTGGTACTGGGAACTTCTTTCCGCACATTCACAAATTGGTTAGTCAAGACTGAAATCAAAGTTTCTCAGTTTAAATTCAAACCATTGGTTGCTGGACTATTTGTTACGAATGGCGTGGGATTAACTTACAGCAAATTCACTTCAGTTTTTTTTTCCTGTACAGAGAAAGTGATACATATGAGGCTGAATAAATGTTCTTCATTGGAAGAGCATATCCCCTACCCTACCTCAATTTCTCCAAAATAATTGGCACTAGAGACCTGGAACTTGGCCCAAAATGTGCAAGCAACTTGCATTATTATTGCACTGCGCTAGCCCACCGCTAGGTGGCTATAGCAGTGCCCTTGTTTTCATAGCCTTCCAGATTCGTCAACTAACATTTGCTGCAAATTTTATGTGTAAGCTCCTGGTTCTTTGACATAACTTTTAACATTCTCCTTCACATGTATGTTCTGTATCTATCATGAAGTTTTTCCCCCACATGTTTACACTTGTGTTAGGGGGTTAATTGTGTCATATTCCAACTGTTGTGCCTCCGACATTTCACAACTGTTCACTACTCAGCACATTGAGCATGCTTCTATATATATGCTAGGCCTGCAGTCTGCTGCACAATGCACCTGGTTAATCGGTTGCATGGGGTACAGTGAATGCACCAGGTCAACCAGGTTCTTCGGTTAAATAAAATGCACTGGTCAGACAAAAATGGGTACTTGAAAAAAGGTGCATGGCTAACATAGAAATGAAGGAAGGGAATACTTTGATTATAGAATTATCTCATCACATTTTGTAATACTGCTCAGCATGGTTACCCACAAACAAGGACCGGTGAAAATGGCTCCATTTCTTATGAGATTTCCATGCATTTAAGCTAGTGTACTGGCAATAATGGTAATGGAGATCATGTGGAGACTACAACATGTCTTTTTCCGTTTTATTTTCTGGCAAATTTAAGAAAAAAATCCAAAATGCCCTATGGTTTTGCACAACAAAAACCAGGAAAGATACACTGTAACCTAAATGGCACACCCAAGTCTAAGTCTTCCATGTTAAAGTGTGCCTTTGGGCAACTGTGAGAGTGCTTTTTAGGAGACCTGGTGCCTGAAAGCCCAATTTTGTCTCAAGACTATTGCATCCTGTAAAAAATATATAAAGTTTAATATTTAGTATCCTAGGCATATTTTGATAGAATATGTCTTACACATATGTAGAAGCTTATATAAACATTTATTAGTGAATATCATTCTGATATACGAAGGGATGCGTCATGTTGCAAACTCAGTATAGCGCAGTGCATCATTCATCGCTATGCGATTATGACATGTCTAGTTGGCAATAGATTTTTTAGCCCTAAGTCGTCAGAATTTTTAAGTTGTATTTTGAAAAAGCTTTCGACAGAGTTAATAGAAATTTGCTATTTCACAAATTACTAAATTATGGTGTAGCTGGTAAATTTTTTGATATATTGAAATGTATTTATACTGATGCAAATGCAGGTGTTTGTGTTAATGGATATATTAGCAATTGGTTTGAAGTTAATCAAGGAGTAAGACAAGGTCACAGGCATTATAATTTCTTACAAAAAGCTCACTTTGCTAAACATATCCTTTATACAGCACATACAAGGTTGGCAACTCCCTCAAGATTCCTGGTTTGAGAATCCCTGCTGTAATGCTGTCTCAAGCAAGAGCATGAATTCTCAAACCAGGAGTTGCCAACCTTGTATATAAATTCAATAAGTGATTGCAGTGACAAGCTTTTTTCTCAAAATGATTGTAATGCCTGTGGACAAGGTGATTCTTTGTCAGCAACTCTGTTTGGTTTATTTATAAATGATATTGTGGACGAGTTCAATGATTGCATTGGTGTTAAAATTGGAGACACAAATTTGAAATGTTTATTATATGCTGATGATATAGTGTTAATAAGTGAGACTGAGACTGATTTACAGAATATGATATGTAAACTTGAAAACTGGTGTTGCAAATGGAAAATGAAAGTCAACATCGATAAATCAAAAATAATGCATTTCAGAAATAAGACTCAAACTAAATCAGACTACAAATTTGTTTATGGTGATGATGAAGTTTGTTACGTGGAAAAATACAAGTATTTAGGCACAATTCTAGATACCCATTTAAACTTCGAATTAACAGCTGATTCACTGGCAAATTCAGCTAACAGAGCACTAGGAAGTTTATGTACAAAATTCAAAACAAACAATGGTTTTGGATATAAGACTTATACTAAATGATATGATTCAGGAATTGTTCCAATTTTAGATTATGCAGCTGGAGTTTGGGGTTTTAATGTTTCTAAAAGAAGTGAAATTGTCCAGAACAGAGCCATAAGATTCTTTTTAGGAGTTCACAGATTTGCATCAAATTTTGCTACTAATGGGGACATGGGATGGATTTCTTATATTACACGTCATAAGTTAGAAATGTTGCAATTATGGAACGGATTATTGAACATTGAGAATAATAGAATAGTTAAGAAAATATTTGTATGGGATAAGTCAATATGCAAAAATTGGAGTAAAGAAATCAAATTAATTTGTAAAGAAATCGGTGTGTTGACAAATTTTGAAAATAGCACTTTAATCAATATACTGAATGCCAAAGAAATTCTACACAGAAATTATTGTGAAAGATGGCAATATGAAATCACTGTTGTACCAAAATTACATTTTTATAGTATTTTTAAAACGAGCTATCATATAGAAATTTTTGTAATTAATATTCAAAATAGAAGAAAGCGTACCTTTTATCACAATTTAGGTATATGGTATTCTACCATTAAGAATAGAAACTGGACGTTTTCAAGACACTCCAATAGAATACAGATATTGTCTTTTATGTAACTTCAACAACATTGAATCTATTTTGACTTATTAAATGATGACAGAAAAATTGAATTCCTGATGAAAGATGATTGTATTAAAGAAACAGCTAATTTTATATGTAACGCTTTTGAAAAAAGACAAAATGCTTTGTATACATACATGTAATTTACGTAATTGTCGATATTTGCCAATAACAATACGATACTTGCAATTATATATATGTCGACCTCAAATTAGCAATATATGATATTTGTAAATATGTAAATATTGAAAATTAACATTTTAAGAGTTTGAATTATATATCTAATAGTATAACTTGAACAAAGTTTATATTTTTTGGGATTGCTATTACATATTGGTCTAATTTAGGCTCTATATATATGTATATCAACAAATCATTTCAATTTAATTCAAATTTGTGTTATTCAACGAAAATTCTGTTATTTTGATGTACTATTGTTTTGAAGTGAATTGTAAGCCCAAGAGGGCTGGGGGCTAGAATGTGAGCCCATTTCATGTTAATAAAGAATTTCTCTCTCTCTCTCTAAGTGTGATTTTAATGAAAATCACAAAACATTACATCTATGTTCATCACCTCAGTACAGATCAACAGAGCATTGGGACCCTTGGACATGAAAGTACAGCGATAGCTGATTGTTTGACCTACCCAACGCAAACTTAAAAATACCGTGCAAGCACGTAAACCCCGCTGGCTATATATGAAGTCACTGAGACGATCAGGACACTGCATACACAATTAATAAATTCATTTATCCAGTATTTTTTCCAAAGAAACTGATATGAATAATGAGCATTAATATACACTTTTCGATGTTATGTCTGCAAACAATCAAGGTTGCATGTTTCATGAAATCCAAAATATTAACATTTGAAAACTGACTTTCATAAGATGAGTATAAAAAGGCCTAAAAACTGTGTTTTGATAATTTTTCTAGAGTAAACTATTCAAGATATAGAGCGGAAACTCTGCACAAGTCCATTACATTACTAAAGGCAGGTCTGAGAATATTTTTTAGAAAATCTGAGGGGGTCAAGTTCGGAAAATTGCTGAAATTAGTTGAAATAACATGGAAAGACACACATGTATAAAATTAGCTCGAAATGGCTGGAAACTTGTCATTCTCGACATCATGACAAAATCAATGAACAGGCAAAAAAGGAAATATGTGCATCAAAAAGTGAGTTATGCTTGACGAAATCCTCGTCCAGCAACCCTGTTGAGGACTGCAGTACCCCGTAGGCTATTGCATAGCCAGCGGGGTAAAAAGGCATTTCTGGAACGAACAATTTTCAAAATTTATTCAGCAGAAATTTCAAGGTTTCCAAATTTTGACCCTGCTCTACTCTGCTGCACACTTTTGAGCTAGTCAGGGAGTGAACATGGGCCGTTCCACGTCAAATGGACAAAAATCAAGAAATTTTCCCACATCATGTTTTCCGATTTTAATGAAATTTTAACCTGATATACATGTATATGTTTAATGAGCATATGTGAAATTTTTCTGATATATGCCATACATTTTGCTAGTGACAGCATTTTCAAAATGTTGGGCTTTCAACATAAATTAATTTTTCATTTTTTGATATCTTTGAAAAAGGCTGCTGAAGGTTCATTTTTCAAGATACCACCACAAAACTAGGCATATATCATGGTGAGTATATAGAGCATAATATACACTGAATATAATGTAGATGATGCTTTCCATCTGTTCGCACCAGCCTGTTAAATTTGGTACATTTTTGTGAAATTTTGGGTAAATTTACCCAAAATTTCACAAAAATGAACCAAATTTAACAGGCTGATGTTAACAGATGGAAAGCATCATCTGTATTAACTTCGGCCAGCAGCATTTTATATATCTGAACTTGATCTGTGTACAATTTTATCACAATATCTTGAAAAACGTGGCTTCGGCAGCTTTTTGAAATGACTTGACAAGTGGAAAATAGAAATTTTAGTTTGCAGACCTTAATTTTGAAAATGCTGTCAAATTCAAAATACTTGAAATACAGGGAAAACATTTTGCATGGCTTCATAAAACATGTACATGTAGCTTGTTATTTTGATGTACTATTGTTTTGAAGTGAATTGTAAGCCCAAGAGGGCTGGGGGCTAGAATATGAGCCCATTTCATGTTAATAAAGAATTTCTCTCTCTCTCTGTAAGTGTGATTTTAATGAAAATCACAAAACATTACATCTATGTTCATCAACTCAGTACAGATCAACAGAGCATTGGGACCCTTGGACATGAAAGTGCAGTGATAGCTGATTGTTTGACCTACCCAACGCAAACTTAAAAATACCGTGCAAGCACGTAAACCCCGCTGGCTATATATGAAGTCACTGAGACGATCAGGACACTGCATACACAATTAATAAATTCATTTATCCAGTATTTTTTCCAAAGAAACTGATATGAATAATGAGCATTAATATACACTTTTCGATGTTATGTCTGCAAACAATCAAGGTTGCATGTTTCATGAAATCCAAAATATTAACATTTGAAAACTGACTTTCATAAGATGAGTATAAAAAGGCCTAAAAACTGTGTTTTGATAATTTTTCTAGAGTAAACTATTCAAGATATAGAGCGGAAACTCTGCACAAGTCCATTACATTACTAAAGGCAGGTCTGAGAATATTTTTTAGAAAATCTGAGGGGGTCAAGTTCGGAAAATTGCTGAAATTAGTTGAAATAACATGGAAAGACACACATGTATAAAATTAGCTCGAAATGGCTGGAAACTTGTCATTGCCAACATCATGACAAAATCAATGAAAAGGCAAAGTTTGAAGGAAATATGTGCATCACAAAGTGAGTTATAGTTGATGAAATCCTCGTCCAGCAACCCTGTTGAGGACTGGAGTACCCCGTAGGCTATTGCATAGCCAGCGGGGTAAAAAGGCATTTCTGGAACGAACAATTTTCAAAATTTATTCAGCAGAAATTTCAAGGTTTCCAAATTTTGACCCTGCTCTACTCTGCTGCACACTTTTGAGCTAGTCAGGGAGTGAACATGGGCCGTTCCACGCCAAATGGACCAAAATCAAGAAATTTTCCCACATCATGTTTTCCGATTTTAATGAAATTTTAACCTGATATACATGTATATGTTTAATGAGCATATGTGAAATTTTTCTGATATATGCCATACATTTTGCTAGTGACAGCATTTTCAAAATGTTGGGCTTTCAACATAAATTAATTTTTCATTTTTTGATATCTTTGAAAAAGGCTGCTGAAGGTTCATTTTTCAAGATATCACCACAAAACTAGGCATATATCATGGTGAGTATATAGAGCATAATATACACTGAATATAATGTAGATGATGCTTTCCATCTGTTCGCACCAGCCTGTTAAATTTGGTACATTTTTGTGAAATTTTGGGTAAATTTACCCAAAATTTCACAAAAATGAACCAAATTTAACAGGCTGATGTTAACAGATGGAAAGCATCATCTGTATTAACTTCGGCCAGCAGCATTTTATATATCTGAACTTGATCTGTGTACAATTTTATCACAATATCTTGAAAAACGTGGCTTCGGCAGCTTTTTGAAATGACTTGACAAGTGGAAAATAGAAATTTTAGTTTGCAGACCTTAATTTTGAAAATGCTGTCAAATTCAAAATACTTGGAATACAGGGAAAACATTTTGCATGGCTTCATAAAACATGTACATGTAGCTTGTGTAATAATTTCATTACAATCTGAAGTCATGATGTGGGAGACCTTGGTCCATTTGGCATGGAATGGCCCTATATCTATCCATCACTGCATCAATGATTGACATCAGAGGTCAACACATGCTAGATCTCATAAATGGTTATTGAAACACAGACGGAGAAAGTAGTAGTATGTGACAGTTTTGCTGTTTTGAAACTGTAAAAAAACATCCACTAAGTGTTGTGTTTGTTGTGTTTCCTATCTAAAATCACTTGCTGAACAGAGTTGAAAGAGAAAATATCTCTGTCTCTGGAGTCTTAAAACTGGAAACATTTCATAATGTAAGTTAACAGTATTTCTCTAGTTGTATATACAATGTATATTAATCATTGTACATCTATGCTGTAAAGTTATAATGATATCAGATATCAATTACTTAAATATGTTGTACATAGCGATGTTTCTATGTGCTAATTGATTGTCCTATCAATGTTTTAAAGTTTACTGTTTTTCTGTGATCAGTTTAAATTCAAACATTCGGCAGTTGTTTGTCAATTCTTCAAGGACTGAAGCAACCCAGCTTCTGATGTTGGACAATTCTTAAACCGCAAGGTTATTTTGAATAGCTAGAAGACTAATTTACTTTTATGTTTTATAGTTCATTAACTTTTGTGGTGTTAATTCTTATTTTGCAATTATTTTTTTTATATTTCATAAAACTTGTATTAAACATGTAGAGTTTAAGTAATCTTATGCTTAGGCTATTTATCTTACATATGTTACTTTAATGTTAAGTTACTTACTTTATTTCTAAGTTACTTACCTTACTTTTTAAGATGTTCTATGCCTATAAATAGCCCACTCTGGTGCTAATTAGGTGTAAATCACAATTCATTCATTCTTAAGATATTAATTATTTGAGTAATAATTCTTAAAGTATCAATTAATAGAATATATCTTAAATTATCCTGAATCTTACAATGAGAACTTATTCTGGCATTATCCTACTTTAGCCCTCTTGGGGGTTTAAACATTTTATAGGTATTTCCATAGATATTGCTCAACAAAAACTGAAACTGAAATATAACTAAAATATGTTTCCAGTCTGTATATTGTGGCAGGCGGCAGCACTGCCAGAGACCAGTCTGCTCACAGACTCTGAGCGAACAGCACAGCCGGAGAGTCTGCAAGAAATCGGATGACCTCCAGCTGACACATTTATTAATATTCGAGTAGGTCAGGTCATATCTAGGTAGAGGGACCTCATCACTTGTGCTCATACGCACAGCTGAGCTGCCAGCAACATATAAACAAAGCGCAATCAACAATTTTAAGCTATCAATGAGTGCACATGCACTGCCAATGAGCACCATAAAATTATGAAGTTTTCAAATCCTTTAACAGCTATTGCCAGCATGATTTAAATGATAGTTTAGGGCGTTCTCCAAAGAAGCTAATTGAAACAACAAATGGACAACAATGAAACACTAAAGCATTCATTCAATTGCTTTGAGAGATCTGAAACAGTTAATTATGTCTGTCACACCAAAGAAGAGTTAATCTTTTTGTTACAATTTCACAAATAATGTATGTTGTGGTCACTGGTCAGGGCAAGCTTAACAAGCTTATACTGAGAAGTGAGGGTGCTCGTGCGTGGCTGTCTGGCTGGCTGCCAAACAGGGACTACTCACAATTCCCTGGGCAGGAAAAATTATGACTCCGCCAAAAAAAAAGTTCCACAACAAGTAC
Organism: Platynereis dumerilii; assembly: GCA_026936325.1. Classification (NCBI taxonomy): domain Eukaryota; kingdom Metazoa; phylum Annelida; class Polychaeta; order Phyllodocida; family Nereididae; genus Platynereis; species Platynereis dumerilii. The sequence goes on from JAPTHN010000034.1 coordinate 3,873,573, forward strand.
CACTTTGCAGCAATAGCAGCATTCGAATAATTAAGTGGCCGATTAAAAGTTATTTAATATTAAATTCTAGACCTAATTCAACAGACCAAGTCGTTACTCCACTTCCCTTAAAAAAAGCGGTCGTTACTGCATCTGAAATCAGGCAGAGTTCACTGACGGTGTCAGCTCACTGCTGCTGTCTCTTATGCATGATGTAAAATATGAACTCTGGTGTGCAGAGTAGCCAGAGACACTGTCAGAATGTGTCATCTAGTGTCATCATGCATCAGTGATTCTGGGTCATGCAATACAGTGGCTCAGTGCATTGGGGAACAGACCACCGAAGACTAAACATGTCCTGCTTGTAAGTGCCATCCTGACCCCACGCCCAACGCGCTGCAACATTGATGTCAGAGTGGGATTTCTACAGGAAAATGATTTTCTAGACAAGGAAGTAGCCTCTACAAGGCGGTATTTGTGGAATTGTTCCTAGGGCCGCTCCCCTTAGGCAGCAGAAAATAGTGCTGGCCTGGGCTGAGCTGTCAGCCATAAGCAATCTTGAAACAAAATCCAAGTCAATCATCCAAGATAAACAAAGATACTAACCAAACTCATTGATAATCTGAGAAACTACTACCTATACTTCATTTCTACCTCATTATTTTGTGTTGTCATCTTGTAAATTTTCATATTTTTCCATTCCAATCTCAACCTGTGCCTCATTATCACCCAATCAAAACATGGCCATTCAGCCAATGTTCTTTTTTGAAGGCCTCTCTTTCAATTTTAAACCTACAACAACCCTCACCAATCATCTAATCATTCAAAAACTTTACCTAGTTTTTTTCAAATAGGCCTATATTTGTTTTTCAATTTATTCAAATAGTAGCACACTTACCATTATTTGAGTGCAGCAGCAACACTGATTGATTTATTTGGTTGCCTCTCACCCTGGTAGTGGTACTCATTGTGTTTTTGCATAATTTATTCACAAGTATTTGTTTTAAAAATATCTTGCATACACCCAAATACCAAAAATATTTTATTGCTCTCATTTTCCTTCTCCATTGTTTAAGGTATCACCATTCATTCCTCATTCCTACTAATTTTACTGACTTGGCAATTTTGTTGCAAAATTAGTGGGATATATCAAACAGTTATGGTGGTTAATCTAGACCTAGCAACTGAGGAGGAACTGATGATGCTTCGTAGTGTAGACCCAGTCTCTGCCAAAGCCATAATAGACAGTAGGCCAATTACTACTTGGGAACAATTACAGCTCTGTGCGCCTAAGTTGGCAAAAAGAGACATTTTGGCTTGGCACCAGAGAGGGGTAGTGACTTTGCAGATTCGTGACTTCCAGAACTTGACTGTTGATAATGGTCTAGATGTTGTGACTACGTTTGATCCCCTAATTGAAAGCCAGCTCAATAACTTAAGTCAATTTGGTGCGTGCAATAAAGGTATGTCCAGGGCAGGCGCATGCCGGCCCATGAAAATTGACCCCAATGAAGTTGACCCCTCGTCCATGGGTGGTGCAGGCCTCCCACTGGACCTTGATTACTCCCTGCTTGATGCATGCCAAGCACCCCCAAATGCCCCCACTTCTTGGGAGTAAAGTCGCACACCAATTAATGGCCAGTACGGGGGCGGCCCCGGGAACATCAACCATGCTAACATCAGATATGGAGTCAAAACCCCGAAAAGAAGATACCGTCTTCAGAGAAAAGAAACGAAGATCGAAGTCCCGACACCACCGACATGACTCTTCATCAAGCTGTGACTCTACCCATCGCGGTCTGCTTGCCATTGTTGAAGGACTGCACAAGCTCAGTGAGACACTTTGTATGACCGCTCGTGAACAACAGATAAGCCAAGACAGGTTCTTCCAAAGCCAGGAGCGCTTAATGAATAATTTAGAAAGTGACTATAGAAGACATGAAGAGATTTTAACTGAGCAAAATGACACCTTCTTTAAACAAATGAAGGAGGTGGTGTGTGACGTGAGGTCTGCAAATTCTGGTGAAGTCATCGCAAAGCATGTGGCATCTACATTGAAGGAATTCCATACAGCATTAGCCATGAATGTTTGTCCCATCCAGGAAACTAAAGCTACTGTCCTTCCTGTGTGTGATGGTGGTTCGGACCAAGATGACCATGAGGAAATGGACCAGTCGACATCAAGAGAACAACCAAGGAGATGTGAACACCACAAGAAGATCAAACATGGATTCCCTGGTGATGGTGCCTGCAGATCTCAACAATGCAAAGAAAAGAAGGATGTGAACTTAAATTGTGGTAGCAGTTGTTACCTCGACAGTCATTTGTCAGTGAGAGTATTCTTAAAACTTAGTAAATTATTGGTTAATGATTATTAAGTATTATTATTTTGTATACATGTATTAATTATTTGTATTTTGTAGGGATGCACGGATATCCGGCACAGTATCCGGTATCCGGCCGGATAGTGGAATTTGCAGGATATCCGGTATCCGGCAAAATGAGGGTATGAGAACCGGATATCAGAACCGGATATCTAGCATGTTCAAAACTTAATGAAAGGCTAAAATTTTGATAATAACCAAAGGAACGTTACCACGACAGAGTTAACAACATTATTTCTCCATCTTCAAAATTAGAATTCAGTTGCAGAACAAAACGAAAAACATTCCATCAGAGGAACAATCCTCCTGCCGGACCGATATGTCTCAACTCTCATAAAAAATATTCATCATCAACCAAAAATGCCGAAAAACTTCTTTTTTCGCGTGTTTACTATCCGGTTCCAACTATCCGGTTGCTATCCGGTATCCGGCAGTTGGTGTTGCCGGATTATCCGGTATCCGGTATCCGGCTATTTTCACTATCCGTGCATCACTAGTATTTTGTTTTGTTTTAGTGAAACTCTCGCTCTCATAATGCGTGTGAGTTTGCGATTAACTTTGGAATAAAAAGTTGAACTACTGAAATCTTTGACCGATGTCATGAAAATGGTGACGCAACTAAGTCTAGAGAAAAGTAAGACAATCAGTGCATTGTACACAGGATGGATGGATGGGTGGATGATTGGGGCTTTACGTGCTGTATTCATGCACATGGTAGGCTGATTAGGACAGGAGGAGCACACGGCAATGAGGCGAACAGTGTGCACAAGTAAAATGCATCAAGAAGCATAATTAACACTTGCCTTTATTGTAATATATATATTGAAAACTTCCATTGCATAACTTACTGTTATATTTCTTTGTTCACTATTTGTAAAATAGTCAAAGCAAATTGCCATGTGGCATACTAGTTCCCAATCTCTTTAGGGTTCTTTAACTTACAGGAATTTGCGTTGAAGTAGACTTGGGCTGGTCACTGAGTTGTTTTTTTTCCAAAATAGTAATTCTCTTGTATTTATAGAACAAAACCACTGATGTTGCACAAATATGTTCAGACACGAGTGCAAGATGGTTCTTCAAACAATATAAGCTCAAACTTTGCTAATCAAAAGGATTACATGGTCTACAATGACCTTATGACAAATTCTGAATATGAGTGACCTTGACCTATTTTTCAAGGTCACAGAGCCTTTCAAATTCAGATTTTGCAATATTTCAAATACATCTGTCTCATCCGGTTATTACTGGTTTTCACTTTCCTGTACATGGAATGGTCCCAGACACTTTTTTTACAGTTTGACCTACTTTCATGAAAGTAACTGTTCAAAGTACATTTTCATGGTTTGAGGTCTATCGCGGGATCTCAGAATCCGTAAGTAGTAGAGTTATACCGATGGTGCCAAAACGTGCCCGAGCTCACGGGACATCTGCCCAACTCTTTATTTTTTCATTGGCAGTACCGGTTCTTGAGTTACATAATTTTAAAGTCATACCGCATCACCAAAATTGGTGACCTTGAGAATTTGACCTTGAAATATCGATTTTAGCTCATAACATGTCATAGTGAGTGAGTGAGTGAGTTTGTGTTTTACGCCCCATCAGCACCAGTGTGGGCTATTTAGAGGCAACAGAACATGTCATAGTAAACCCCCCCAAATGTACACCTAATAAGCCCATACAGATGTTATTTTCAAGACATTAGGGTGATTTACAGGTGACAGATGAACCTTGGCCTGCTTATTCATAATATCTAATCATGTTTTGTCTACTTCCTTCTCCAGATTTATGAAAATTGTTCAAATATTGCTAACCGACAAATGCTAAAAAATGACACATTTCTGCATACTTGACAGGGAAATATTGATTCTACACGGTAACAATGCATGACTGACCCCCACCCCCTTTGTCATATACTGCCATTATGTAAATCATCTTTATTTTGACCTAGAAAATGTTTTTCAAGGTCAAACTCAAGGTCAAACATGACAAAAAATGTTACTTTTTTTAAAATGGCAGGCAAACCTTCTACAATACTCTAGAGGCTTCCTGTAAATTTTTAAGGTCCTCGGATTGACCTACGTTGCACTGTAAAGGTCACAATGGCAAAAAAACGAACAAAAAATGTATGATTTCTCAAAGATAGCATAACTTCAAACGGCCGTAGCTGCGGTTCTAATTAAGATACAGAGAATCTGAAAACAGATTTGGAAGGCCCAAATTCTCCTCTAGTGTTCATTTCTAAACATTTTGACGTAGCTCCGATGGGTAAAAAGATCGCCCGACCCTGAAAATTTCGTGTTTTTTTGTCAAATTTTCACAAAATATCAATATTTTGACAAGGAAGGAATTATCCTTTTTTTTATCAACCTGTCTGGACCTATTTCTAACATCTGTTTACATAATCCTGGAAAATTGAATGAGGTTTCATTTTTAAGAGAATCACAGATAAAAGAAAGATCAGCACTATTCAGCAGCCAATTTGGATAGCAGGGGGGCACCGAAGTGACCATACAGTGCATGGGGGTACTGAGTTTGGCCAAGCGATATGCTGCCCAGCAAGGCCCCTACTCCCCCCCCCACCCTGCCATGATCACAAGATAACTTGCATCCAGGCCTTTGGACTACAATTTCCACATTTCGTTTTCCTGTCATTGTAACTCAGGCAGTATGATGACCATGTGAGGTGCAATTTCTAACCCATCACCAGAAACTATGAATAATATCAAAATGTTTACATTGTATCAACTTCTCATAAATTTGTCAGTATATAATATAGTTTGTTTTTCTTTGACCAGAATTAAGTTCCATATGCAAATCCACTCTCATATTGATTACATAAGTTTACATTATCTATCTATCTATCTATTCATCTATTTATCTATCTATTTATCTATGATCGATCTGTCTATCTAACTTCCTGCTGTCGACCATTGATGTTGAGACCATCACTGCACAGATTTTTGCAACCTTTCTTGTGCTAAGTTTCGCTTTGCTTTGCAAAACTTAGCACAAGAAAGGTTGCAAAAATCTGTGCAGTGATGGTCTCAACATCAATGGTCGACAGCAGGAAATTAGGTCAAGTGGGACCAGCTTCTTATCAATGATTTAGTTTCGAATTTAACAAAACATGACACATTCATATTCAAAAGTGTCTTAAAAATTCAATATTCTCCAGTAATATTCCCTGAATCTATTATTTTCATGGAATAGTTAATTATAAGCTTTGACAAAATAAAATAAATTATTAACATGTGATTAATTTCATTTCAAAACAGACAACAAGAAAAAATAACAAAATTAAGGTTACATAATCTTTGTCAACTGATGATTATGTAACAGTGAGCAATTAATCTACATGCAGATCATGTTATTGTTTTTGTTATCACTATTATGTAATATAAGCAATCTAGCATACACTTAAATTTGGCAGCCTTTCAGTGTTGTCTTCCTTTTTAGTAAGTTTTTACTATTTAGCTGATTAAATATCAATTCTATTTATTGTTATTAAATCCTATTGATTTGCTGTCTTATCTATTTATCTATCTATCTATCTATCTGTCTATCTATCTACCTATCTACCTATCTATCTATCTATCTATCTACCTATCTACCTATCTATCTATCTATCTATCTATCTATCTATCTCTCTATCTCTCTATCTATCTATCTGTCTGTCTGTCTATCTATCTATATATTGTATTTTTGATCTGTTTTATCTTTCTAATAGTTTCTAGTCTAAATTTCTTTGTATTTTTCTATATATCTGTCTTTCAATTTTTTTGAAACAGTAATATAACTGCCTTTTGAATATGAAATAAATTTAATGAAAGTTATGGTAAAACCATAAGTCCTAAAAAAACGTTTTGAGCTGCGCGAATTTCATGGCTGTGCCATTTACATATTAGTATATATTATGCTATTTTACACTGTATTATATTATATTCTATATATTCTATTCTTTCTTTCCATTCTATTCTATCTATCCATCTGTCCAACTATCTATTTACTTATCTATCCATTTGTCTTTCCACAGTCAATGTTGCTGCTTTGAATTTAAGGTAGACAGTGTTTTAAGGCAAAACTAGACATGTCATAATCGCATAGCGATGAATGATGCACTGCGCTATACTGAGTTTGCAACATGACGCATCCCTTCGTATATCAGAATGATATTCACTAATAAATGCTTATATAAGCTTCTACATATCTGTAAGACATATTCTATCAAAATATGCCTAGGATACTAAATATTAAACTTTATATATTTTTTACAGGATGCAATAGTCTTGAAACAAAATTGGGCTTTCAGGCACCAGGTCTCCTAAAAAGCACTCCTACAGTTGCCCAAAGGCACACTTTAACATGGAAGACTTAGACTTGGGTGTGCCATTTAGGTTACAGTGTATCTTTCCTGGTTTTTGTTGTGCAAAACCATAGGGCATTTTGGATTTTTTTCTTAAATTTGCCAGAAAATAAAACGGAAAAAGACATGTTGTAGTCTCCACATGATCTCCACTACCATTATTGCCAGTACACTAGCTTAAATGCATGGAAATCTCATAAGAAATGGAGCCATTTTCACCGGTCCTTGTTTGTGGGTAACCATGCTGAGCAGTATTACAAAATGTGATGAGATAATTCTATAATCAAAGTATTCCCTTCCTTCATTTCTATGTTAGCCATGCACCTTTTTCCAAGTACGTGTACCCATTTTTGTCTGACCAGTGCATTTTATTTAACCGAAGAACCAGGTTGACCTGGTGCATTCACTGTACCCCATGCAACCGATTAACCAGGTGCATTGTGCAGCAGACTGCAGGCCTAGCATATATAGAAGCATGCTCAATGTGCTGAGTAGTGAACAGTTGTGAAATGTCGGAGGCACAACAGTTGGAATATGACACAATTAACCCCCTAACACAAGTGTAAACATGTGGGGGAAAAACTTCATGATAGATACAGAACATACATGTGAAGGAGAACGTTAAAAGTTATGTCAAAGAACCAGGAGCGCACACATAAAATTTGCAGCAAATGTTAGTTGACGAATCTGGAAGGCTATGAAAACAAGGGCACTGCTATAGCCACCTGGCGGTGGGCTAGCGCAGTGCAACTATAGCCACCTGGCGGTGGGCTAGCGCAGTGCAATAAGCTAATTTTTTTATTTGGCTCTGTTAAGTATTTCGTGCATACATGTATAACCTTTTTCTACATGAAGATCTTGTATAAAGTACACTCCATGAGATTTGAGATTATTGAAATACATCATAGAGGTCGCTTTCTATGATCCTATAGATTATTATGATGGGGGCAAATATAGCAGAGAGCTTATAAGAGTGGGGGGGGGGAGTTCACATCTAGACATAGCAATTGGCCCACTTATAAGTCAGTTCTGGGCCAGATGCCCTTTAGTGAAGAAGTGTTGTAACAAGTGAGGACGCTTCACTTATAAATTGCACCATAATAAGGGATACATTTGGATACCTCTTTCTGCAGTACAGCATTTGCCCGGGTCAAATTTGTCTGCCCGGGATATCGTTCTTTTTAAAAAAGGGCCTGTATTTCATCATGCCACCTGTTTTCAATAAGTCTAGTAATTTTGAGTTTCTGAAACAAGCTCCAGATAACCTCAAATGACCTTAAAAGTGTGGGTTTACCCCTTATCCAGACAACTCTTGATGACAGATCCTGTTACTGAGCAATACATCTTTTTTTTCACCAACTGTCCCCAGACTAACATGGCAAATTGTATGTTTACATTAAACAACGTATGCCCGCGCACGGGTCGGGTAGAAGGTGTCAAGCACCCGGGGGGGGGGGGGGGGTAGAAAAATCTCTACTCGTTTCAGCCCTATGATACAGTACCCTTTTTTAAGGGTACTTTTCTTGTTACTATATGAAAGTTTAGACAGATTGATATTCTATCATGCTGCTGATGCTTACTTATATTATATCATAATTAAAACAATGATGATAGAATACACAAGACATTGATACAGAAACAATAGTTGAACATGCACATGTGATGTCTTTAATAACTGCCAATAGGCCTAAACTTCTAGGATGTAGTTGTAGATGGATAATGGATGACACATGATGTATGATGCCTGCTCATGTACATAGAAGTATCAGATATGTGGTGGGATATCATGTTTACAAGACAGTTAAACAATGTTAAAGTCACAAGTGAATTGAGATTGAAGATAGCCCTGAAGGGGAGGGAGTGGATGGGGGGGGGTCTCAAGGGGAGTGGACAGGAGGGTGGGGGGGGGGTCTCAATGCCTGGAGAATGTGAAGAAGGTGCTGTGGTATCAACAGATAGCTGGACAGGTAGCGAAGAAAAAATCAATTGATAGATAGGTAGATAGATAGATACACAGATACACAGATACACAGATACACAGATACACAGATAGAGATAGACTGGGATATAGACAGGGAGATACAAAGTTAGATGATAAGTAGATAGATAGATGGACAGACAGGCAGATTTATTGATTGGTTTATTGATCGACTGACTGATCATCTATTCATAAATACGTGTGTCAATGACCACCTTTGGGAGTTGTTTTTTCTTTGGCTGTTACATGTAGTTCAACTGACATACACCCCCCCCCCCCACTTTCCCATTATGTTGGAGGTGCTGTGTATGGTCGGTCTGCTGCTCAGACTTTTTTAATCTTTTGATAAATATTTTTGGTAAAGGAAAATAAGTGCTGTTAGTTCAACTGACATACATATGGGAATGACCCTAAAAGTGAGTACTTTTCACTCGGTCTTATAGAACAGGGTTAAGGTCTGCAGCTCAAAAAATTACTTTTTGTGGACATGAATGGTAAATAAGAATCCTTTGATGTGATTGGGGTGCATTGGGGGCACGTGGCAAGTGACAGCTGATAAGTATCAGCCGAGGAATCTGTTGAGGTCCTAATTGGATGACTGACAGGACACATGGGACATCTGTTGGAAAGACATAAGGGTAGAACTATTTGAAGTAGCAAATAAATGCATAGAACATTTTTCAGTGCTTAGTAATAACGAACAGTTCCTTAGACTTTTAACGCATAAAAATGAAGATGTTTTATTCGCTCTAGGTAGATTCTTAAATACTGTTTTAAAAACTGACAATATTATTTAAATAAATTTAGCTCCCTCCAAGATGGATGACTAATGGCACTGACACTTCCCTCGCGTGACCTGTGGTCTATGCTGCTGTGTATATATCAATGTATAATTGTGTAAATATCTTTGGTAATATTGTTTGGTTGTCATTGTCTTTTTTTTGTCGTTTACAGTATTAATACTTGGTGCGCTGAATCCAAACACTGAACTCTGTTTCTAATGCTTTATATTACAGATGTACAAGATGTGCTACATTTAACCTGAATGTGTGCTGATTATGTTCTTTACAAGATGTGCTACATTTAACCTGAATGTGTGCTGATTATGTTCTTAACTTATATCTGATATATATCCATGATTTTAAAATAAATTGTACATATATGATTATATTTTACTGGTATATCCTAGTAACTTGTAGTTTTTAGATTTCACGCTTTTTCATATTATTCATATATCGATTTTTTAAAAATTATTATTATTATTTATTTTATTTTTTATGATGACATATCTATCTGTTTGATACTTTTGATGTCAATAAAATTCTATATATATTTAAAGAGACACTAAGTCCAATAGGGAAACAGTAGCAAAAAGAGGCGAAAAATTACGAAACAGTCAATAAACAATGCATGGTCAATTAAAACTCAGCAGGGAGTCACAGAATCAAGCGAGATTTCTGATTTTGTCTTGTTTCGCGGGAGATTTCAGATTTCGTCTTGTTTCGTGGACACGATGCATGACAAAACAAAAACAGGCAACTTGAATTATGGCTGTACTGTACCTCCGGTACTGCTTAAGTTACAGAGAATCTTATAACAGATTTGGAAAGCCCAGATTCTCCACTAACTATGGAATTTGAACATTTTCTTGTATCTCTGACAGTCAAAAAAGATTGCCCGACTCTGAAAAATTTATGTTTTCAGAAATTGCAGTGGATTTACTTATCCATGTAGTGGCCCATGTAGGTACATTGTACTGGTACATTTGATTGATACATTGCGCTGGTACATTGTATTGGTGCATATACTTGTACATGTACTTGTGCATGTACTGGTGAATGTACTGGTGAATTTACTGGTGAATGTACTCGTGAATTACTTGGTGCATGTACTGGTCTGTGTTCTGGTCCATTGTAGTGCATGTACTTAGTGATGCAGACAAGACCGCCTTGGACCGGTCCGATCCGCGGTCCAGGGCTGGACCGCAAAAATACCGGACCGCCACCTAGCGAGTAATTTGTGTCAAACGCACGTGGAATAAAGTTAGGATGACCTAGTTACCTAATTCTGAGGTCAAGTTGGTCAACAAAAAGCAAACGATGTCGGATGTGTCAGATGAAGAAATTGATCATCATGACAATGATGAAGTGGAGCAAGGCTTCAGAGATAGATCACCAGTGGCTAGGAAACGTGTTTCCCTCTATGAGAAAGGTGATAGAAAATTTCAAGCCCAAGTTTACAAACACTACTTCAAAGTTGCTGGTGATGCTGAGGAGATGTTTCGTTGCATGGAGTGTGACAAGGTTGTCAAGAAAGGCAAAGGTGGACAAACTAATTTGAAACTAGAGCGGGCGCTCGGAGAGCACATGGCTCCGCCAACCCGAAAGCTGCTTCTTTTTGACAATTTGTCAGATGTAAAAAGTGCATGCCATTCGCATTAGAAGGAGAATGTGGTTGTTTATTTGTGAGGGAGTAGTTGCATTTCATGCACATTGTTGTTCTTACTACTAAATTGTAGTAACAAGAGCTGTTTATTAGCAGTGTCGTAACTAGGGTGTCTCGAGCGGGTGGGGGGGGGCACGCGATTCTCTGGGGGGGGCTATATTTTAGCCAGATGGAAAGTTCATATTGGGGGCACCTGGGGGGGCACAGGTCCAATGTGGGGGGCCCGTGCCCCCCATAGGGACGCCACCCGATGAGTGTCACATGCTGCATAAAATATTATCTAGCTATCTATCTATCTATCTATCTATCTATGTCCGTGTGTCTGGGAGGATGGTTGGCCTAGTGGTAGCGTGCTGGACTGCTGGGTCCCGGGTTCGAATCCAGCTGTTGCCGGGTCACCTGGGCCTATGTTGGATGGCTGTTTCAATCATCCCTCACCTCATTGCCGTGTCCTTCTCCTGCCCTAATTAGCCTACCAAGTGCATAAATACAGGACATAAAGCCCCAATCATCCATCCATCCATGTCCGTGTGTCTATCTCTCCATCTGTCTATCTCCATCTGTCTATTTCTATCTGTCTATCTGTCTATTTCTATCTGTCTATCTATCTGTCTATCTACCTGTCTGTGTACCTGTCTATCTATCTATATCTATCTATCTGTCTGCCTATCTATCTATCTATCTTGTATGTAAATGGCAAGTTGCTTGGTTTGTCACAGACCTGGGAAACTGTACTAAGTACCAAGCTGAATGGCCCCTGTGGTCTGCCTGACTCATGACACATATTTAGCCCTCCAGATTCCTACCTTTAGCAGTTAACCCCCCCCCCCCCTCTTGCATTCCCCATCTCAGCGCAGTGATTTGCAGCAGCACAGTAGCAGAGTGGACTTTAGGGTAAAACAAATGCAGGTCAAACCTAAATATATATGTCATCACATTCTTGGACTAGCATCAGCATGCTGCCAAGTGTAGCTGTATAACAGGTTGTTTGAGTCATTCTATGGACCTATCCATGATTGCTCCAAAGAAATTACCAGTCTGACATTGAAGTTATATATTCTGCATCTGGAGTTGGAATAATTCAGTTAATTGGCATGGAATTTAGCAGTTTAGGACATGGCCATGGTCCATGTGTTTGGATTACCACTGCTGACTGAGTGAATACAGTTCTCTACATTCTTACACAAACACCACTAAGGCCAGGTGGGACCAAAAATATTTCTAAATTGTCACAACTAGAATGAACCTAGTAGTGTTAAATAATAGCAATGAAAATTGTCATAGTGACACTTTTAGACTCATCAGCTATCATTGTTCATTGAATCCATACAGCTTGTATGTTGCTGTGTGTACATGTTGTGGAAACCACATGGAGTGCTGGACTGCTGGTGTGTTGACAAACACCAGCCACACTGCCAGGCCAGGCCAGGCCAGATGTCAGGTGATCTCTGTGAGACTTGAGCTCAGTCTGTATGTTAGCATTGGTCTGTGCTGCTGATCTAGTTGACCATAAAAATAAATTTGGCTTGGCCTTACAACCATTGGCTTGGCCTGGCGCAATTTGTAATTGGGTGTTTATGGCACTTCTAATGCACAAACTGGAGCCAAAATAGAAAAGAGCAGGCATTTGGTGATTTGAAAACATGATACCAAAGGACAATGGTATACGATCTCGAATTTTGTCAGGAAGTTGTGCACAGCGTTGTGGGCCTGACTCGTTACATAAGCTCTCGCCAGAGGCGGAGCCAATAAGTGTTAAAATTCAATCCACCATGAATTAATTTTTTCAATAGAGTCTGGAAACTATTATTTTCTACTCAAGTGCTTTATTTAATACTATTGTCAATTTCAAATATTGTTGCATTATTCATATAATTATATCAATTACATAAAATGTATATATATTGGAAGAAAATTATGGGTCATACATGGGTAATTCACATTAGTCTATGACTAAAAACATCAACTCTGCTGAAGCAACCTCATCCGAGGTTAAGTTATAAAAATAATGATTTTATCCAAACTACTATTAGCAAAAATTTATTAAAGGCGGTCCGGTCTGCATCACTACATGTACTGGTGCACTGTATGAGTACATTGAACTGGTGCATGTACTGGCTCATGTACTGCCATGTATTACAGTAGGATTCCTGTATCCTTTTCAATGTACTTTTTACTTGCTCATCTACCTGTGTCTATTTTGAGTCACTGGTACTGGTAGGTGAAGTTTTGTTACCGCTCGCGGTTACGTCTACTAATTGTTTTTGTTACCACTATTAAGTAATATCAAAAATCTAGCATAGACTTAAATTTGGCATCTGTCAGTGTTGTCTTCCTTTTTACTATTTAGCTGATCATCTATCAATCCTATTTAGGCCTATTCTTAATCCTATTTATTTGCTATCCTATCTATCTATCTAAATATCTATCTATGATATCTATCTATATATTCTATTTTTTTTTTTTTTTTATCTTTCTAATAGTTTCTAGTCTAAATTTCTCTCTGTTTTTCTATATATATGTCTTTCCTTTTTTTTCAAACAGGTACATTACTGCCTTTCATACATTGAATATGAAATAAATTTAATGAATTTATGGTAAACCATAAGTCCAAAAAAAACTTTTTAAGTGATGCGTGAATTTCATGGCAGTGCCATTTATATATTACCTTTGTGAAGAATGAACACTATTAAACAGTCTACTTGAAACAAGCGTGGTAGCTCTCACTGAAATGTCCTCAAGTTCTCCGTGAGCTACATTATTTATATAGATCTATACCACTTTAGTTTTCTGAGATTATACAAATGTTTAATGTTTAATAGATAGATAGACATACTAACCTTATAGCTCCTGGCTGCAAGGGAAGCCAACCAGTGTCCTCACCCCTCTGTCTTTCTCCTCTGTCTCATGTATTATATTCACTCAAAATGTAAGTAACCATAAACAACCATACTTGGGAAATTACCTAACCATTGCTAACCATCCAAGCAGTGTTGAACAGACCTCTCTCAGGACAGCCATCTAGGCATCATGCTATTATGACTTTGCTGCCTTTGCAGCATGCAGTGTAATGACCCAGTTTCAACAGGTGTGACCATTTGATATTGGAGAGGGGAGGGTGGTGTTTTTTTTAAATAAATGATAGCTAGCTCATGTTTTGGTAAATAATAAATAATTATTTTTCTATGGGTATTTCTTAACAAGGTGTTGCTTGATTTTGGAATGAATATTCGGGGACTTCACACTCTTGAAATAAATAATTAGTTTTACTGGCACCGCTACTGTAAAATAAATATGATTTTCTACTGAGGAAAACTCCCCCCCCCAAAATAACGAATTGTTGCCCCCTTAGTCTGCTAGTGGCCTAGTACCCCCATGTAGTACATGAACTTTGTCATTTGTGTCAGCTTGCAATATTATCCTGGACCCTAGCAGAAGTTAGAAGTTTTTGAAATTGACTTTCACTACTTTCGAATTTAAAAGTTTAGGCTCAAGGTCTTTGGAGAGTTACTGTAAAAATAAATTGTTTTACTGACCTACCTTAAGACAAAGATTTTTGACAAATAAAGTTTACACCATCGCCAAGTTATACCTGATTTTTCTTGTACAGTACAACCCGAAATAAAGTACGATTACCCCAGCAGGAAGGAAGAAGCAGCCACTACTTTACCCTTTCACATCTTTTGACTACCTCTGAATCACTTCCTACTTTTACCTACTTGAAACTACCTTATAAAATTGCATTAAAATCACATTTAAACAACACCAATTTAAACTCAATCATCCCCAATGTGTTTGATTTACTTGATATTTTGCACCTCTGCTAATTGCAGTTACATTGGTAGCTGTCTAAATGGAGTTCTTAATGAGGGCTAAGGTTGTTGTAAGGAGTCAAATGGAGTTGTAAGGAGATCTGGGATGGAGAGGTGAAGGGAGGGCAAAATAGGTAAACAGGGGACTTCTGACAGAAAATGTTCTTACTTTATTTTGAGTTGTACTGTATTATAAAGATGATGAATGGTGATTGGAGCTTTACGTCATGTGTTTATACACTTGATAGGATAATATAAACACAGGAAAATAAGGGGGGCAACCATTTAATAATCAGGGGGTCTTGGAGTTTTCCTCGGCGGGAAATTATTTATTTCATTGTAACGGTGGCCATAATTATTTATTTCAACCGCGCGAAGTCCACAAATATTCATTCCCAAATCAAGCAACGCCTTATTAAGAAATACCCCTGGCAGAAATAATTTATTTCAAGACTGCCCAAAAAATCTTTTATTTATTTCACTAAAACTGAGCACGAAATTAATTATTTCAACCCCCTTAAGATTAAATGGCGGCCCCCTAATTAGAACAGGAGGAGGACATGGCAATGAGGCAAAGAATGATTGAACTGCAGTCAAACATAGGCCAAGGGGGCCCCATCAAGAGCTGCATTTGAACCATGGACCCAGTGACTGGCATCCAAGCATGCAACCACTAAGCTAACCCCCCCCCCCCCAGTCTGCCCTCCCCCTATAGTGCAAAAAGACAGGGCAGTTTCTATGGAAAGACATCAAAGGAGTTGAATAATTGTCCTGCCAAGTGCACATGATCTTCTGGGAGTTTTACATCACAATGTATCCAAAGAGTACATATACATTGTATTCAGCTTCTAATTGAATAGATGGTCTTATACTTCCTTTTGCTCTGCTCCAGAAAAAGGGCAGATCCAGACTATGCAGCCTAAGGGTGCAAGTTAGTGTATTAACATTGTATATCTTGAAAGCTGCTCCTCGTAGCAATCATTGTCACCCAGTAGTGGATCCAGAGGGGGGGGGCTTAAGCCCCTTTCTTTGGCCTGTACATTTTATGTAAAATATTAAATAATTCCCTTATTCCTTTTTCGTAAACTCCTTGTCCGACATTTTCTGGATTCGTCCTTGTTCCACCCTAGAGGATTGATTTTACTTGGAAATTCTTAATATATTCTCGGACGCTAAATGTCCACACACTTTGCTGAATGTTGTATTCATGTGTTCTGCAACATTCCGCTAGGAGAACCAGATGCACTGCTCATATTATTATAGTATAATATTGTATCTTAAAATTTCCTGATCCCCTTTACCCCCCCAGACCGCTTGCCCCCCTGCCCCCCTGGCAATTATTTGGCTAAACTACTGGTCGTTAGGTAATGCCCTACCCCCCCCCCCCCCCCCTAGTCCTTTCCAATAGATCTGCCACTGTGACACATTTCACTCAGCAACTCACTTCTCCCTCCGCTGTAGCCATGGCTACCCCATCCAGTCTTGTTAAGTTACACTCTTGCTCATCCAAACAGAAATTACAATATACTGGCTAAAATTCTTCAGAAGGAATGAAAAAGCATATGCCAACGAGAACTTTAAAATTTAATAAGCACAAATTAAAAACAACAAAATGCATAACCAAGGCAATTTTAAATTCAATTGCCTTCCGTGACAAACTGTACCTTACGTTAAAGAAAACACCAGTATCATCAACCCTTTACAATCAATTTAATACCAATCTCAACACTTATAATAATGTTTTGAAAAAGACAATCTGTGCTGCTAAAAAACTATACTATCCAGCCAGTTCGAGCAGTTTATAAATGACATAAAGAACACATCGAAAACTATTAAAGAAATAGTCAATCGAACGAAAAATAAACACAAAGTAGTTGAAATATTTAAAATCAATGGGGTAAAAATGTGGCGGACAAAGCAAAAATTGCTAATGCATTCAATAAATTTTTTACTGAGGTAGCCTTTTCCTTGACATCAGTTAGTGCACTTCCCCCGTCATTTGATTTTAGAAAATATTTATTTCCTCCGATAAATTCAACTTTTCAGTTTAGAAAAGTTTCAATTAATGAGTTAGATGGTATGATTAACAAAATGAAATCTAAAACCAGCTTTGGATGTGATAATATTTCCTCAATCCTACTGAAAAAAATCAAGGGCACAATTATTGAACCTCTACTTATAATAATTAATCAGACACTTAACACTGGAATATTTCCAGACAAATTAAATATAGCCAAAATAACACCGGTTTATAAAATGGGTCCTGAATCAGATATAAAAAATTACAGACCTATATCTGTGTTACCTACCATTTCCAAAATATTTGAAAAGGTTCTCTTTGTTCAAATGCATGATTACTTTAAAAGCAAAAATCTTTACTATGTTAGTCAATATAGTTTCAGAGAACTTCATCCTACAGAACTTGCTACCTTAGAATTAACTGATCGTATTGTGAATGAAATGGATTCAGGAAATGTACCACTAACAGTTTTTATGGATTTATCAAAAGCATTTGATACTATTAATCATGAAATTCTCCTTGAAAAACTTCATTGTTATGGTTTCTGCGGCAACGCATGGGCCCTCCTGTCCAGTTACCTCAGTAATCGCATGCAATATGTCGAATATCAAAACTTTTCCTCCTCCCATTTAAATATTTCTACTGGTGTCCCACAGGGTTCAATCTTGGGTCCATTGCTGTTCCTCATATATGTAAATGATGTTTTCAGATCAAGCAGTTTTTTCAAATTCATTGTATACGCAGATGATACCACTTTATTTGTTTCTCTTTATTCTTCTCAAGACAATGTTCAGATTTTGAATACTGAATTAGCAAATGTATTGTCTTGGCTTAAAGTTAATAAGCTATCTTTGAATTTAGATAAAACAAAAAAAAATGTATGATTTTCCACACACCGGGTAAAGTTATCAATCGGTCAGGTTTATTTATTGATGATAAAATTCTGGAATATATTGGTACCTTTAATTTTCTTGGTATAACTATTAATGAACATCTCAAGTGGAATGATCACCTTGATAACTTAAGCAAAAAAATAGCTAAGTGTACTTGTATATTGAATAGATTGAAGAAATTCCTTCCCCGGGACACATTGAAAACTATATATTGTTCCCTTATTAATTCTCGTCTGAATTATGGAATTCTATGCTGGGGCTACAAAGCAAATTCCATATTTAAATTACAAAAAAGGGCAATTCGAGCTGTAGCCAATAGTAGATATAATGCCCACACACAGCCCTTATTCAAAAAGTTGCGTTTGCTTACTGTTCATGATATTTTGAAAGTAAAATTATATAAGTTTTATTATAGATTAATAAATAATCAAATTCTCAAATATGTTTTAGTGAAAAATATCTTAATAAAACCACAGAATGATTATCCATTTTAAATTGAAAAATAGGTTCCTGTGAGATATTGTGGCTCTGGTATTTAGACTTTTTATAGTACAAGCGAAGTTTTGACCACTTTCCGAAAATGTTAATTCTGCAGGCGCAACTTAAAAGTACTGCAGCTCCGTAGTGCTTATAGGTAGAAGTATAAAAATCCATCACAAGATTCACTAGAATGTATTCTAATAGTGTGCCAAAAATCAAATTCCTAAAGCAAGTAAAAGTTGGTGTTTTTTGGAGGAATATAATGCTTGTCTGTTCTGTCCCGATTCACCCCAGTGTCCCGATTCACCCCATATTACGGTAATTAATTAAAAGTGTAATTTTGTTTTTCTTTTTTTTCTAATATGGTAGCGCCATATTCATGGCAAAGTAAATGTCTCCTGACATTAAAATAATTGAACTATGTTTTTTATTCACTGTAACTGTATATTCATGTCAAATAAATATTTCTGTCTGTCTGTCTGTCTATCTGTCTGTCATAAATATGGAATATAGGAAAACACAAAAACTATCATTGAATTGTAGCTACCCCATTTGAATCCAATAGTAACAAGAAGAGAACCCTTAAAAAAGGGTACTGTATCGATCTTATCATTAACCTGAGGGTATGTGGCATGTAATAATAGGTTTTAATGTCTTAAAGTTGGCCTTTCTATGAAATAAATACCCTTAGAACAACTCCATAGTCCCTCTCCTTGTTTCATGAAAGTTTTACATAGCCAAGGATATGTAAAAAAAAAATAAAAAAATTCTGTTATGTAAAACTACCTGTTTGGATATTAGTTTATTTATTGCTACATGTATCGTGTACATGACGACATGTTTTACAATACTAATAGTGTGTCATTTCAGACCAATACCCCCTCCCCCCACACAAAAAAAACATGACTCTGCCACTGGTTTGCTGTGTTCACTGGAACTTTGCATCATTCATTGTAGCGTCATGCGCCGAAGAGGTTTTTGCGGAGTTAATATTGCAAATAGAGCAAAATGAATAAGTGAATTGAATTCGGAGGGGTTTAATTGATATATGCAGGTTTTGAAATTTTGAAAATCGGATGTTTATTTAGGTTTTTAGGCCAAGTTTTGAATTGAAAATGATGTACACAATCTTTGGTGACGTTTTACACGCAAAAGATATCGCCAGAGAAATTCCTTATCTCGTAGAATTGATGAACTGTTAACAATGCTTATATATAAGTTTTTTTCTAGGTTAAGACATCGATACAAAAATTGTACTTTTAAGAACTTAAGTGGATTCCTGAAGACTTATTTGAAGGCCTCACTTGAATATATACTTAAATCTGTGAACATTTGGGAGGCTGGAGGAAATTGAAAAAACGCTGCAAAAAGGCCAAGATATGAATTTTATGTAGGGTTAGTAATCCATTCAAAGTTGATATATGAAAGTTACTGGCATCAAAGGAAATATTAACCTTTAAATGACAATTCATTGGTCATTAGCATGTGGAACCTCCGAGACAAATAATCACAGCGTAGACAAAATGGGTCATATTTATGCTTGGTCCAATGGAACAGTTCTTTACATTTTCAAATTCATGACTGCATGATAACCAGGAACGTTTTATTGATATAGAATTTTACACCCTATGTGTGCTCTACCAAAATGTACTATAATTTCAAATATAAATTGTTTTGATTGCTAGCAATCGAGAGTTTATCGCAATAAACAAGGTTGGTTTATCACAATTGTTCATGAAAACCTCAAAATAGGCAAAATCCACTCCAGCCATTCATATCGGGCTAGTTGAGCCTCTTCTCAGCATGTTCAAGTTAATTTTATAAATCTGGACTCACCCAAAACAAGGGTAAAAAATAAAACAAGGATCATGGTTATTTCGGTATATTCCATATTTATGAGCAAGAGTGTGTATGTGCATTATATTGCCTGAACTGTAGACGCCATCTGATTACAGATCTGAAATGCATATGGGTGTAACACAACAACAGTAAACTTGACTGGCACTATTCAAAGTTGTTTTAGTAGTAGGGAAACAAGAAGTGGAAGATTATATAGCCTACAGTATCCCCAGTAAATGAGTACACCCCTGCGACTCCTGGATTAATTTTTCCACACTCAAGTTAAATAATCCACCAGGTTCATGATATGATATAGCCTAGACCTAGCAGAATGTCCATGTAAACTTTGAAAGATATGCAATCAATTATTTGTAACTGACAAATATTAAAAAGTAAAAGTGCCACCAAATAAGTGAGTACACCCAATGCAAAAGAGACATTGGCATGACCTGAGAAATGAGTAATTATTGCTTATAAGTGGCAGCGAAAATTTTTATTTTGGAAAATGGCATTGTCCGTGTAAATTACATCACATCCACTAAGTTTTTAGCAAAGGACATTCAATTTCTTCTGCCACATTACGAGTGGAAGAGGGTGCATCATATTGTGACGCAAAGGAATCTCTCTCTCCATTGAAATAGCATTGCTGATTTGGGACGACTACCTCTGTACCCCATTGTATCAACGCTTAACATGGGTTATTTTTGCTTGGTTAAGAGATTTAACCCATGTTAGTGACTCACCGCGATGTATCAATAATTTCCCGGGTTAGTTTCCATGGATGATAACCAGAAAAGTTAACCCACCTTTTTCCTGCGTTAAAAGTTGTGTTAAGCCTCTTTCTTGAGAGAAAATGGGACTGTAAATCCATAATATTGACCAGCAAGCAAACAAAACACGCTGAAAACATGTAAATAGAACATTTGTTGACAACTAGGTGACGTCACGGCCGTGACGTCATCTGATGACATCTGTACCCCATTGTATCAACGCTTAACACGGGTTATCTTTCCTGTGTTAAGAGATTTAACCTGTGTTAGTGACTCACCGTGATGTATCAACGAATCCCTGGGTTAGTTGTCGTGGAAGTTAACCAGAAAAGTTAACACAGCTTTTTCCTGGGTTAAATGTTGTGTTAAGCGTCCTCCTTGATCAGAAATGGGGTTTAAATCCATAATATTGACAGGCAAACAGACATAAACACACGGAAAACACTGTAAATAGAACATTTATTGACAACTAGGGGACGTCATGGCCGTGACGTCATGTGATGACGTCATATGATGACGTCACTTTCAGGTCAGTTCAGGAAGGCAGAAAAAATGGCTCGTCCGACAAATTGTTGCTACACAAAATAATTGTTTAAAAATCGAATTTTGATGCAATCAATGTGAAATTTTAACACAGTCTAGCAACTACTTTCTGCAGCTTCGTTGTGAAGCGCGTAAAGATATCTCTGACAGATTTTATTCGCCAGCCCTGTGAAGTTGGTCATACAAAAAACTATTTAATCTCCGATTAGAGAGTTTTATAATAACAACGGCCTTGTCGAAATTCATGCCGAGTTCAGCGAAGACGCAATCAGTATCCAGCAAGATGCTGTAAAAATTTCAACAGTGTATCTTCAAAACTGAGTGAGTTATTCCAGTTTTAATGCAGTGGAAATGGTTTTTACAAGCGTTTTTTTTTTTCTTGTGTCAAATGACGTTGTCATTTTTGGGAAACCCCCGGGAATCCCCGTCAATTTTGGGTTAAATGTCCCTCAAAACAATAAAAAGATAATCTTAACCACTTTTTTGTTGATACAACACAAGCTAACACAATTTTGTAAAACCGGTTAACTAACACAGAAAATCACTAACACAGGTTAGAGTTAACCCACTCGTTGATACAATCCGGTACCGTAATATGGGATGAATAGGGACACAGGGGTGAATCGGGACAGAACAGGAATGTGTGCTATTTCTTCAAAGATAAACTTCTTCCACATAACCTAAGGTATTCATTTTTGGCACAATTATAGTACACATATGTGCGCATATCATGATGGGATTTCATATTTCTAACTGCAGGCAGTGAGGAGCTGCAACACCTCGAACTTGGCCCTGCTTAATGAGAATTTTTCAAACTGGTCAAAACTTTGCTCACTCATAAAAAAGTATAAACACCAGAGCCATCAAACACAAAGGAAACATTTTTTCAATTTAAAATGGTTTGAGGGGAGCAGCATAAAAAACTGACTCAAAATAAAATGATTTGATTTGATTTGATTTGAGCATAGTAGACTAGACATGTGATTGTGCATGTTTGGTCATGGGTTCAGATCCAGGTCAATGGCAAAGTGGCCGGAAATAATCAAAATATACTCTACCAATTTTTATATGAATGTGCTAGCATGGCTTTTTAATAAATCTTATTAAACTAAGTATAATTTATTGTGGATTTAGTCCAGAATTATTAATCACCAGCAAAATTTGCATAAAATTACAATATTTGATTGTTTTCCGTCATTTATAATTTATTTTCAAATCTGCATATAATCAGTGGAATTGATTTCAGATCTTCTTCAAAATAAATATTTTGCATGTCAAAGATGTTTTCTAATGTTTGCCCATAAGAAGCAATCAATTAAAGAACTTAGGAAGTATTTATTGTGGAAATAATGGAGTGTCCCGATTCACCCCAAACTGTGGGGTGAATTGGGACAGTGGTTTTTTGGGTCCTGAGCATTGGGGGGATTTAAGATATCATATCAAGCTCCAGTGACACTCAGACCTTCCACTCGGACACAATTTAACACCATATTTGGATTTCTGAGTTAATTTTTGTCCATGCTGTCACAGAAAAACTGCCAATTCTGTCCCGATTCACCCCATATTACGGTACTGATGACGTCACTTGCTTGTCAGTTCATGAAGGCAGAAAAATTGGCTCCGAGAAATTTCTGCTGCACAAAATAATTGTTTAAAAATCGAATTTTAATGCAATCAATCTGAAATTTTTACACAGTGTTACCAACTATTTTCTCCAGCTTCGTTGTGAAGCGCGTGAAGATATCTTCGACAGATTTTTTTCGCCAGCCCTCTGAAATCAGTCATTCAAAAAACTGTTTGATCTCCGGTTGGAGAGCTGTATAATAAAAACGGCTGATGCGAATTTTATGCCGAGTTCAGCGAAGACGCAATGGGTATCCAGCAAGATACTGTAAAAATTTCAAGTGTGTATCTTTAAAACTGACTGAGTTATTCCATTTTTACCGCAATGGAAAAGGTTTTCACAAGTCTTTTTTTTTCCTGTGTTAAATGACGCTGTCATCTGCGGGAAACCCCCGGGAATCCCCTTCAAAATTGGGTTAAATGTCCCTCACAACAATAAAAATATAATCTTAACCACTTTTTTGTTGATACATCACAAGCAAACATAATTTTGTAAAACCGGTTAACTAACACAGAAAATCACTAACACGGGTTAGAGTTAACCCACTCGTTGATACAATCCGGTACTGGATATGTTTGCCGCTCCACGGCATCTACAGTGGCCATTGGAATTTCCTGCTCTTTTTGTGACATAAAGATGATATGATCAGGGGCGTATACAGAAATGGCCTGAGGGGGAGGGGTTCATTACATGGGGTGAATATAGGGCGCTTTGCTATCTCTTCCATGTTAATTTTTGGCCTGGGGACGGGGGGCCATACCCATTGGCCACTGGATGTGATCTATTTTATAATTACATACTTTGTACACAGTTTCCATGAGGTTAACATGTAAAGCTTGCCAATTTTTAGATCACCCTCATGTACATTTTGCATTAGGTGTACTCACTTATTTTGCAGCACAGTTATTTTAAACACACACAACTTACAAATACGTAAGTCTGCACCATTGAAATTTTACAAACACATTTCCTTAGGTCCAAGAGATATCATAATTATGCTGGTTAAATTGGATTACTTAAGCTAGTTCCTGACTTATAAGCAAATTAGTCAATATTTCGTTAGGGTGTACTCATCTACTGGGCATACCGTATATGTTTTGTGTTATTATCATTTTCATTGATAATTATGTCACATTTATGTGTTCTTCCTGTTTGTGCTTCACTTTATCTCAAAACTGTGATGTCACAGATTTAGTTGCATAACTTTGTGTATGTGAAGCTTGTTTAGCCTTACAGATGACTTCATATTTGCAGGGGCCTTGTTTTGTTCCAAATCATGGGTAGGGGGCAACTCTGATAAGTGTTTGATCCAGAGGGAGAATACGCAATATGGAATTTTTCATTGCATGATGATATAAACACCTAAAATCATGCCTCATGAATGTGAGGAGCTACTTGTTTTTTTGTAAGGCCTATGATGGACTCCTATCACAATATAAATTTAAGCAATCAAGTGAGTAACAACTTAGATGCTGCCTCTTGTGAAATAATTTAATTCAATTGCATTTCATGCCTTATCAATGAAAGTATAAATCTTCAAATGTTTCTGAATCTTAACTCTTCTATAGATGATCCTAAAATGTTTGAAAGTAAAATTTTGAATTAGATAATGTAAGATTGTCTAACTACGAAAATTATGCCCTTTTGTGTGTGTGTGTGGAATTTGAGGGGACACTGTTACTTTGTTTCAGGAGATAGGAAATTTAAAAAACAAAAATAGGCCCTAATGTGATATAAGTTATCCTATATCCCCACTGTTAATTCTTACCAAAACAATATTACAAACACCCGAACAATCAGTGGTGGGCATTAACTCGTTTGTCGTTAATCCGTTAATAACGAAGCTAACAAATTGTGACTATTAAGTAAGTTAACATGTTTCTTTTAGATCAATGTAAGTTAATACTTCCACTACTTAATTACCAGTCCGTTATTACATAAAACAAGCTATTCAAAGACTCATTTTTGCATGAAAAAGACGTAAGTTGACAAAAGCTAGCTAAATAGAGCAACCCAGACAGACATTGTTTGAGTTTCTCAGATAAGTTTTTCAGGATAAGGGAACTTAACTGGCTACCACAGATCATGCTATACAGATGCTCCACTCAGCTTTATAATACCCCCAACGTCATCTCACGGCTGGACTGGTCTGGAGCAGTTTACTGCACTAGCTCCTTTGAAAGAGTGTTGAATTCAGAACATATTCAACAAGTCACCAGAATGATATGAGTGTGATAAGCCATTTTTGGTTTATCTCACAAAGTTTGCCCTTCCTGACTTCAGTGTTATAAATCACATGTGCATTTCTACCCTTTAAAAGGATCCAGGAATGCATATGTATTATGATTTTTGTGTTTTGTGTCACACATGTAGGCCTATGTAATTGTTTGACAATTGATGTAATGTGATTATTAGAGGAGCTGATCGAGGGCAATCAGGTCTTAATGTTGACTCTGTGAGATGTGCTCATCTCATGTCCCAATCTCAACTGGAAGTGTAGCCACCAGAGGGCAGCACTGTGCTTGCTCCTGATTGGCTGATGGTCAGCAGCCTCACTCTGGGGCTTGGAGGGAGATATAAACCTGGCTCAGTGGTGGGTCCAGGGAGTCTCTCCTGCACTTTCCTGCAAGTGCAACCCAGTGCCTTGGGCCTGGAGGAGGACTCCCATGCCAATGGACAGCTCCCTGTCCCATGGCTCTCCAAGACCACCATGACCTGGCTCTCCACCTGTGCACTTAGACAGTGCAGTTTAGGGGGTAGATCATCATGTAACTGTGTTTGCTGTGGAATAAACCTTGAAACCCAACCTGGAGTCCATCATCTCTTCTGGCATAGACTTGGAGGTCAAGAACTCTCTTAAACTATGGTCACCTAGCCAATATACTGAGCAAGAACCATTACAGAGGGATCATGTCTAAAATTAAAAAGAGGTGTTTTGGAAAAGAATGCTCTGCCATCAACTGCTACGATTATGCAGAATTTAACAATGATGTGGCTTATCACAGGGCGAGATTGCACTTTTTTTTTTAAATAACAAAATAAGTCTATTATGGTCCCTAATAAAAATTGAATCAAAAATATCTCAAATTATCTCACCAATAAATAATTTTGAAATCAATTATGCTTAATTCAAGATTTTAAAGGTATCAATATCTAAAGAAGAAAAATATCTTTTACTTAACTGTATAACACACCAGGCCTAATTACAATATATCTCAATGTAAGCTGTATGTATATAGAGTATATTAATGATTTTAAAGATTACATACAACTACTATTATGTATGATATACACAAGATATTAGTTATATTTGTAAAAAATTTTACTTCAGACCCAATGAAATTGAATGTATTTACCGCTGTTATCGTTTGAGTAACCCCGTTTAGAGGGGTAAAACTTTTCACCCTCTCTCCAGACACTCTTGAGAAAGTTTTGGTTGTTAAAAAGCCATTACCATGAGGACATTTTCCTTCTGTGTTTATCCCATTTATAGGTATCACCCTCCCAAATATAGGCCAATGGATAAACTCAGCTTTGTTTTCTCCAATCAATGACCCAACATACAGAGGTCAAGCAGCATCCTACATTGCATCTCGGTCTTTTTGGGGACAGGGCTACTACGGGGGTAATGGTTTTTTAACGACCCAAACTTTCTGCAATTCTCTGAAAGAAGGGTGAAAAGTTTTACCCTTCCAAACGGGGATACTTAAACGATAACAGCGGTATCTGAACAATGACAGTGTTTGTATACATTTGTTTGTTTATCGTGTTTATATCTAAACTTTAGACTGATGTATCTGCAACAGCTGTTATAAATTATTTTCTTTTGGCAGGGATCTTACATGTCTTCAAAATATTCTTGCTGCAGTACCTTGACCTCATAACCCAATACATAAGCTGGGGTGCATTAAGATTTGCACTGGAAAGATGCTCTGCAGCATGCTGCACATGAGTTGACATGGCCCAGTTCTCCCCAGCCACAGTGTGTCGCTGCTGGGCACACTGACACCTTTGAGCCCAATAGAAGTGGAGCATCTGTATAACATGATCTGTGTGGCTACTAAGAACTAAGGCCCCTAAGGCTTGGTGGAGGTTCCTTAGAAAGGTACAGAACTGTTTTACTCAGTTTTATATAATTGTATTGCCAAGTTTCTATTTGTCATGATATTGAGATTAATTATCAATAGGTGTGAAATAAACAGAGACCAGATTGTGTGCAAACATAGACTGTGCTTGAGCACACCCACAACACAATATGACAAGGTTGACATGCATTACAGCAACAAGAGCATTTATATCTTGGGCAAAACTTATAAATTATGTATAAAATCAAAATTACTTAATCCATATAAAGCCATAAAATATGCATTGTTGAAGCAAGGCCTTCTGTAAACACCATTAATTCGGTGTCTGCATCCTCTTTCTTCAAACATGTGCATTGACATAAATATTGTGGAATGGACATTTCTGACATTTGTTACCGGGGCCTGGTACATGCTACATATGCAGTTGTGTATTATATAGATTGTACTTTGAAAAAAGTAGGGGAGACTCAGGTAAGTTGTGTCATTTTTTGCCTTGGGCTGATTTACTAGAAGCAATTTGTGAAGCAATTAAACAATGGGAAACAACAATTAGGGAAATAATGGCAGACCTTCACAAAGAGTTCCAGGTGGCACATCTGATCCCATTGCTGGTGTAAGGTTTATCACTGGATTAGTCAAGTTGGTTGATAGCTATTTTTTTTAGAAAACCTTGTATTTTTTTTTTCACATTTTAATCATTCATATAATATTTGCAGCACATGGCTGGTCATAGTATCTATTATTGACACAATTTATTGCCTATCTAAATGCATTATATCATGCCGCAACTCATTCCAAAATTGGTTGGGGGACAATATTACCCAAATTTCAGCTTTTAAAAGGGTTAGTCACATTTGTAGATTAATTCTAACAACATATCAGTTAAATACGTAATTATGAGTTGCATGGTGAGTGAAACATTTGTGTTGCTAACTCTGGACTGGTCGATCATTTTTCAAGTTCGATCTAGAAATTTTGAGTATAGAATTTTCACGATTAAAAACGTCATTTTAGCTGGGCGTATCTGAGATCGAGCTAAGACTGAAGCCATCAAAATATGGGCATCAATGGCGGGAAGTCTCGAGACCTCCAATGCTAGCTTCATGTATCAAATCAGGGAATCATCTGCCTGATTTCATTACAAATCAACAATGGTTGATAAAAATTGCAACTTGCCCCAGTTCTGGAATGCATGCAGCATTTACAGTACCCTATTACTTTTTTGGTTTCGCCAGATCATCTATCTCATTGATAAATTCATTCAATTCAATCCAAAATTATTTGATTCAGAGGCACTGAAAATCAAGTAAAATCTGTTTTGTCCTCAGTGTGGGCTTGATGAAACAATGCGAGATAAAATCTGCAGAGTTTGTCAAACAAAGGATTTTCACCTTTGGCATTCTCACTTCTCTAATCCTTCTAAGGGGACATTCTTAGGCTCTGCAAGTGGATGGAACCAGCTTAAGTTCCCATAAGTACCTATGTTTGGCTCTTAGTGTATTCTTAGGTGCCTAACAGTTGTCATAAGTAGCCAAATCTGCTGCAAGGACCCTTTTAAGTGGTCATGTCTACTAGTTTTATAAGTAACTCATAAGTGGGTGTTTCATGTCTTACTAAGTGCTGCAGTTGTCTTGTATGTGAATTCAGAAAACTGAAATCACACGCAGAAGTGATGTTTCTGTTACTTCAAGACAGATATGTTTAGGGTGGATTAACCAGATTAACAATATCAACTTGGATGTTGGTTCTTATAAAAAAAAAATTTATAATTCATGATGTGCTGGGATTTTAAAGAAGTTAAAGTTATGTGTCTCTGCAAAGTTGTGGGTATTTCCTGGTGGGATTTTGAGAAAATTCGCTTAAATTTACTGGTGATTCTTTTGATTTTTTTAAAGTGATAAACACGATTTTTATCCTTTATATTCATGATATATATAAGAACTGAGAAGCAGTATTTTACATGCTTCAGTCATTTCAAAAAGGTTTGGGTGTATAGGCCTATTACAATGAATTTTGTTCGTAAAACTTAGTAAACCTGCAGCGGACAGCTTTTCACTCCTTTTGAATAGGTAGGCTTGATTAATCCCTCAGTACCAGTTCGGGAAAGTGCAGAATTCGGGAGCACTCCCAAATTCGGGACAAAGGTGCTCCCGAATTAGGGAACTGCTCCCAAATTCGGGAACAAAAGTGTTCCCAAATTCGGGAGTTTCATTTTCAAAGGACCCTCGGACGTTGTGTATTAACATCGGACACGTTTTTATTGGCCTGACTGGTTGTTTGCAAGGTAATTAAGAATTCTACCCTGTGAAAAAAAAATTCTGTGCTGTGGTTTTCTTTACAGAGCAAATCAAACTTTGTAAGTTTACTAATTATTTCTTAAATCAAGATTCCATTGACTTACTCTTCGAATTTTGTCAGGCTATGAATTTATTTGAATTAAAATGTATTTATATATGCCTTAATCAACCTATAGCATGGCAGTGAAGGTGCTGCAATTTTTGAATGGCTCTAGTTCTATTCATTTAATGCTAAGAGGCCTATAGGCCTATGCATGCATGGTGACCTCCGTATGATGGATGAGTGATGGTCGGGCTGTGACTTGAACAGCTCAAATCATATTTTCATCTGTATGACTAATTATAAAAAAATTGTCAACATATGCGGCTTTAAATTCAATTTATATTACCTTATAAAATAACTTATTTGTCAAATAAACTACAATTCGACTCACTGATTCACACAATGCAGGTGGAATGAGATTTACTGCAGCTGCTTCTCTTGAAAGTATGCTATTTATCTGTCTTATCTTATCTTACCTTATCTTACCTTATCTTCTGTTATCTATCTATCTATCCATCTATCTATCTATCTATCTATCTATCTACCTATCTATCTATCTATCTATCTATCTATCTATCTATCTATCTACCTATCTATCTATATATTTAATAATTTATGCTAACTTTCTTTCTTTCTTTTCTATTTTCTCAGAAGCTCATCAAAATGCGATCTGAGATGTTGAAATATGGACACACTGCACAGGTGCTTGTCAGGCTTATAATCCAAATTTACATGTTGACCAATCAAAGACTTATTGTACCAGAAGACACAATTGTACAGTTATAGTTTATCTTCAACACTTGGTTTGTCAGTTTCATTGATAGCTTGGTATGTTTATATCTGTGTACAACGGCTGAGATTAATCATTGGCATAGACAATGTTGCTACCACACGTCATGTTACTACCATATGTCACGTAAATGTATTTTAAATGTGCAATTTCTCACTAATTTGCCATTTCTGGATTCAATAATTAGATGGCTTTGTTTCTAAAGTTATATGCCCTCCTACCAGGGTTAAAATGCGGAGATTCATCTAGATAGTTTTAGCCCAATTTAGAAAAATCAAATTTTGCTGGTGCACCTCTGAATGAAAACTGACAAATCAACTTCAACGTGAATTCCTGTAACTAGATTAACAATATCAACTTGGATGTTGGTTCTTATGAAAAAAAAGCTTTATAATTCATGGTGTGCTGGGATATTAAAGATAAAGAAGTTAAAGTTATGTGTCTCTGCAAAGTTGTGGGCATTTCTCAGTGGGATTTTGAGAAAATTCTCTTAAATTTACTGGTGATTCTTTTGAATTTTTTAGAGTGATAAACACGATTTTTGTCCTTTACATTCATGATATATATAAGAACTGAGAAGCAGTATTTTACATGCTTCAGTCATTTCAAAAAGGTTTGGGTGTATATTACAATGAATTTTGTTCGTAAAAATAGTAAACCTGCAGCGGACAGCTTTTCACTCCTTTTGAATAGGCAGGCTTGATTAATCCCTCAGTACTAATGACAATGACAATGACAAATTTTATTTAAAGTCGGTTTTGTTAACAAAAACAATAGTACAAAACTTATGTCACTAAGCATGAAAGGCTATAACGTGAACTTAGTTTCATTAAATAGCATTTTTAGAAAACAACTAACATTTTTATGTGTAACATTAGTCGTAATGGACAGCTATAAAACAGTTCCAAAACAAGGGTGCCATAGATGTCTATAGTGTCTACAGTCATACATTTTGTGACCTCTTGAGACGTCTATGGATGGACTATATTTGAGCAACATAGAATGTCCAGAAACTATTAATTTCTGTGTTTTCCAGATAGGGTCAAATAGCATTAGAGGGCAATTACAGGTGTCTGGAACGCTCAAAATTGTTGGTATAACAGCCTGTCTATATTATGCCATAATAGAACCTTCACAGATGCCTCCCAAAAGCAAAAGCCATGACATCATAATTTACAGACTTCTCCTAGGCCATAGAATATTGTTAATTAGGATCAAGACTGAAATCTGAAGTGCTGATTTATCTATGGCTTACAGATGGTCTGGATATCAAATAAAATGAACCTTACAGACGTCTTAGTGGACCCTGAAAATTACACATGCAGACGGTCTAAATGTCTAATGAAATTAGCCCCTACAGACGTCTCAGAGGACCCTAAACAAGCCACCTGTAGACAGTCTAGATGTCTGTAGAGGTTGCAAAATGAGCCCAGTTTGCATGGTATTAGGGGTTTAAAATTACATCTATGCCTCTCTGGAAATTGTGTATTTCATGTATCCGCAAGACTGCAATTGTTAAGCAATTTTTTGCGATTTGATCTTGCTATAGATTTGGCAATGAAAAAACGGTTTTGCAAGAGAATATCAAAATGCACACTATATTGCCATATATATATCTGAGATCTCAGCCTAACAAAATATGGGGTCCAACAAATATTGCAGACGGTCAGGTGTCTTACAAATTTTTAGGGGCTTGGCTCCCCTACTATTGGGCCTCCTCAGAAAAATGAATTAGCAAACAAAGAAGCTATTTGGTAAAATTTGCTTGATAAGGGGCAACCATCTGATAGCCAGTTTTTTAAAATGATAAATATTTTCATACTTGTTTCATGACAAATCACATAATTTTTTAAAATAAATACATTGATATTTATTTTTAAGTAAATACCAATAAGGAAGTATGGGCGTTCTCCTAATAGCCATTTGCCTGATCAATTGCATGGTTTTGGTTTAGTGGACAAACCTTCATACAATGCTGTAGAAACATATCTGTGTGACGTAATTTGCTCAGAGTTAATTGTTGCTGACATCACGATCAAGGTTGCCACTTTGTGTCAGCTCAACTCTTTGCCAAAGATTTCCTGATAACATAGAAGACTGTTGATTTTAACACAGCAATTTATTTCGACACAGCCCTAGGTGGCTCCAAAGTAGCGTTTGACATACAGCTCCATCTGGTGGTCTAAATCAACTGTCGCTGATGGTATAACCACGTGTGAAGAAGATATATGCTGCCAAATTATCACAGTGATATTAAGCTGAGCACTCTTTGTGTTTTACGTAGGCTGGTATCTACGGTCTCTATAAACGTTTGAAATAATTCATACCTATACTCGCCTCCTTTACAGGACAGAGTTTGATTTGAATCTCTCCTGAGTCCTTCTGGACGTCAGTGCCATTCGTCACAGTTCCCATCAAGTGTTCTTTCTTAAGTATGCTTACGAACACAATGGTCTGACCACCTCAGGGTTGCTCAACATCAACAAACCAATTGCTGTCATTCTAAGACTTTCATTGAATTCTAGATTTAAGGCTTGCTGTTCAGCTACTAGGTGTGCACTTTTGTGCATTCCAGATCACAGTGACTACAATAATTAAAGGAACAAGCAGGTTTTGCGATATCGCATTGAAACAAAACTTATTTATTATTTGTGCCGATGATAAATTTATTCATTCAGCATTTCCAGCTTTGTGTAGCACTGGGGGAGTTACCTTAATTTTAATCTAGCTCTTGTGGAAAATGCTATAATAGTGAAAATTCTTTAAAAAATTTGATTTTTTTAAACTATTAACATCAGGTGATGTCAACATCAAACATCAAGATCTTTGCTGATGCCTCAACAATAGACTTTTTTTTTTTAGATTTTTCTATTAGAATAAACAGTGATGAGGAAAAAAAATCACATTCCATGACATTGAAAGAGAAAAATTTACCAAGCATCAAAATCTCAAAAATTAATAAAAGTAACAAGTGATCCAACATGTCTGGATCACAAATAATTCTTTTAGGAAAATGTATAGGAAATTGTCAGTACACAGTCACTTTATGCCACAAAATGTCGAAGTGATCCAACATATCTCAATCAGGAATAATTATTTTAGAAAAATATATTGGAAATTTTCAGAACACAATCACTTTATGTAACAAAACGTCCTAATCCCAAGACATTGAGATTTGATTGGAATTCATGCTCAGTTGATTTATCAGTTGATTTATCGGTTGATTTATCAGTTGATTTATCAGTTGATTTGTCAGTTGATTCATCATATAATTCATCAGTTGATTTATTGGTTGATTTATCAGTTGATTTATCGGTTGATTCATCGGTTGATTTATCGGTTGATTTATCAGTTGATTTATTGGTTGATTTTTCAGTTGATTTATTGGTTGATTTATCAGTTGATTTATTGGTTGATTCATGAGTTGATTTTTCAGTTGATTCATGAGTTGATTTATCAGTTGATTTATTGGCTGATTCATCATATAATTCATCAGTTAATTTATCAGTTTATTTATCAGTTGATTTGTCAGTTGATTCATCAGTTGATTTATTGGTTGATTTATCAGTTGATTTATTGGTTGATTTATCAGTTGATTTATCGGTTGATTCTTCAGTTAATTTATCAGTTAATTTATCAGTTGATTTATCAGTTGATTTATCGGTTAATTTATCGGTTGATTTATTGGTTGATTCATCAGTTGATTTTTCAGTTGATTCATGAGTTGATTTATTGGTTAATTTATCAGTTGATTTATTGGTTGATTCATCAGTTGATTTATTGGTTGATTTATCAGTTGATTTATTGGTTGATTCATGAGTTGATTTATCGGTTAATTTAGCGGTTGATTTATCAGTTGATTCATGAGTTGATTCATGAGTTGATTTATCAGTTGAGCAAATTGCAGAGACATTTAATATCTTCCAATGGAGATTTTGTATTCCAATCATTGCTAAAGTTTTATTGTTGTTGCCTTTTTTTTTCAGATACTCTCTTTAATTGCACACTTGGTTGTCCTATCTTATAGTCCGAGATCCTTTTGTTTTATTTTAAATAAAAAATATTCTTCTCAGTTTGTACAATTATATTTCTAGTGATCAATGTAAATTTTTCAATTTTTGATTATCACAAATTAATAAGTGGTGAACTACTTTTGGTGGCAACAGTTTGAATTCATTTTTGAGTATGAGGAGTTGTAAAAATCATAAATAATAAATATTTCTGATATAGGCATCTTTAGCTGATTGCTACATGTTGCGCGCAATGCCCCTAAACATATACTTTATTGTTCCGCTGTCTCCAAGATGAAAATCCTTCAAAAATGCTGTATCACATTTGTTTGTAGGGAAATTTTATCCAAACATTCTAGTCTTCAGATTATTTGTTAATGTTTCGAATGTTTTTTTGCAGGTGGTTCATCATGCATAAGACTAAGAAAACTTTCCTGTATACCAAAGTTCTATTTTGATTTTTTTTTGTAATTTGATTTTGAAATAATAAATGGATTGGCGTTTTATCATTTTGTCATTAACTTTTTTTTATACCGTATTTTTTAAATTTGTACTATGGTTATGCATCTCTTATCTGCCCATTGAATTATAAATGGTATTGCAAATTTTTTTTTCAGATTTTTTCGACCATGTGCAAGTAAACAACATTAAAATTTTCTGCATGAACAAGTTTATTTTATTTTATTTCAGAATTATCGCCAGCTATGAAACTCGGAATAGTCATGGTCACAAACTCTTTGCTAGGAAATTTTAGCAGTTGGTTCCATTTCCCATTGGGACGGTCATGGTCACAAGTACTCGGCACGTACTCGGAATAGTCATGGTCACAAACTCTTTGCTAGGAAATTTTAGCAGTTGGTTCCATTTCCCATTGGGACGGTCATGGTCACAAGTACTCAGCACGTACTCGGAATAGTCATGGTCACAAACTCTTGCTAGGAAATTTCAGCAGTTGCCTGCATTTTCTTCTGGGTCGCTCATCGTGTGTGAATACTTATATCTTTCTGTCAATTTACAATGTGTCCATTCTGAGCTGAATTCGAGATTCAGTGAATGCTGTCTTTGGTGTTTCTTGAGGCAATGTAATAAATTGGATACAATGTAATTAATAGGATACAATGTAACAGTTAAGTTATATTTTGGTCCATTCTAAGCCTTATATAATAATAATAATAATAGACATTTATATAGCGCCAATTCCAGTAAACTGCTCAGTGGCGCTTGTGCAAGATGGATTTATTTGTAGAAACTCTTAAACAGATGAGTTTTAAGATTTCTCCTGAAGCCTTCACAAGTTTTTGAGGCCTTGACGATCTCTGGCAGTTGGTTCCACAGTTTTGGAGCAGCATGTGAAAAGGCTCTGTCTTCATACTTGTTTTTATTGTAGGAAGTTGGTTCATATAAGAGCATTTTGTTATTGCTTCTCAGATTAAAGTTTGGTTCAGATTTTGGCTGAATCAGATTTTGAATATACAAAGGGGCTTGTCCATTGACTGCTTTCCAAGTTGTTAACATCAGTTTGAATTGTATTCTAGCTGGAATCGGCAGCCAATGTAGCTGCTTCCTATGCTGGCTTACACTGTCATGCTTTTTTAATTTTTCAATGAGTCGAACTGCTGAGTTTTGGGCCACTTGAAGTTTGTTCATAAAACAACTTGATGCACCATATAGAAGACCATTTCCATAGTCTAGGTGAGGAGTCACAAGAGCATTTACTACAGTTTTGCAAGTTTCCTTGTCCAATGACTTCCTAATTTTTGAAATATTTCTCAGATTGAAATAGGCATTCCAGCCTTATTCAAGATACAGTGAATGCATACAATGTAGTTAATTGGATACAATGTAATTAATTGGAAACAGTGTAACTAATTGAATGCAATGTAACTGGTTGGATTCAATGTAATTAATTGGATACATGGTAATTAATTGGAGGAATGAAATGAAAGCCAATTATTTTCCACTTGGAACACTGCATCTTAAATAAATCCCATTTTATGCAGAATTCAAGCTGCACTGATAACTTATGTCGGCGACTGTATTAGGGGCTGAGCAGATGATCTTTGGGGGGGGGGGGGCTATGGACATTTGAAAAAAGATTGTTTCCCACTTGACATTGAAAAAAAAAGTTTGTTAAGCACATGGAAATAAAAAGAAGTTTTTTTCTACCTGTAGTTAGGGTACTGTAATGTCAAAACTCCGATAAAAAAGTTTGTCGTGAGTGCGCATGCAAAAAAATTGTTTGTCGACGCACCACGAACAAAAAAAAGTTCTCCCGGGGGGTAAAGTCCATAGCCCCCCCCCACTATTGTCTGGTCGGCGCCTTACTACATTGAATATCGATGGTGAAAGTGCAAAACCTCGTAAGTCAAAAAAATCCATTTTTCAGAAATTGGAAAAAACTATCATCCATCATTTTTTATGGTAATGTTTAATATGTGAGTTAGGCTCAACTTGATTTATAGAAAGTGACTCCATGTTTTAGCATAATTTTTTGTCATAGGTGGTTGACCCCTTGCAATGATGATACCATCAGATATGATTGAAAATGTTGACTTACAAGGTTTTGCACTTTCACCTTGTAACTCGACCATTTATCACATTTTAAAGCAACTTGCAGCATTTAATGTACCTCTAATCTATAGGTAAACAGTATAGAATATAATTTAACCATGATAAATAACAACAGCTAATTTTAATTAGTGGCTACAATGGCAAGAATGAGGAAAATGACACTTTTTTCAAATTTTTGTGCACGCTATTTTTCAATAGCCTATATCACCAAAACAAATATAGGTAGGTAAAAAATTTTTAGAAAGGAAATTTCTTGTGAGCCATAAAAAATGTACCACAATCATAATTTTTCAAAAAAGGTTGAAATATCCTAAATATGTGCTTCAAAGTTCTGATTTGAGTTACGAGGTTTTGCACTTTCACTTTTTGGAACAAATCGACATACAAGGTTTGGTGAAATCACTCTGTTACAGCTTCCAAAAATAGCAAAGAGGCAAGGTGACCAATTGACAACATGTATTGGATATTGAATTAGTCATTCCACTCAAAATCTAAAAATAGCAAAATTTTGACCTACGAGGTTTTGCACTTTCACCATCGATATACTGGTGGATGAACAAACAATCACAAAATGTATAATTTCAGACAAAACATTTATTATTATATATCATATTATCATTTCCCACAATAGATTTGTTACATACATATTAATTATAGAGCAAATTGTTCATTTGTTTAAAATTGCAAGGTACATGTATGGAAACAGATGCTGACAAAGGCAAAGAGATAAATTTATTTTGGGGCCAAAAATCATTAAAAGGTTTCCCCCAAAATCAAAAATTCACGAAATATACTGCCGGAAACAAAATTTATTTTTCAAATTTTTTTGGCAGGCTTCAGCCCACCCGAACCCTACATTTATGCAGTCTGACACAATACAGCAAAAAAAATAAAAAATCAAAAGATAAACCATGTCAAGTTGCAAACTATTCTAACATTTCAACCATAGATATATAGCAAATCGATGCTAATTGGAAACAAGTCATATACCTAGCCCATACCTCATCCAATCATAATAATTCTATATGGGTCTCTAACACTGGCAATAGACATGTTAATACTTTAATTACAAGGGTAACAAAATATAGCCCATTTGAATTCTGTGCTGATCATACACCTACCAGTCATATACTCAGCCTATACCTCATAATACACAAGATCATTCTATATGGGTCTTTAACAGTGGTAATAGACATGTTGATACTTTAATTACAAGGGTAACAAAATATAGCCCATTTGAACCATAGAGATATAGCAATTCTGTGCTGATCATACACCTACCAGCAGGGTCGTAGATTTTTCGTTCTTGCAGGGGTGGGATGATTTTTGACGTTCACGAACTGCGCTCGAGGCCCGACAGGCCGAAAGATGCGTGGCGGGGTATTTCAGGGACCTCTTAAGGGGCCAAGAGTAAACATATTTCATATTATCTGAGGTAATTCTGGAGTTGTACTTGTTACATGACATCCTACTGGTATCATCACAAAGACAGCAATATGTAACTAATAATTCTCAAAACTATAAGTTGTTTTAATTTGAAATTCTAGGGGGGGGGGATAATCATATGATCATGCCCATGCTCATCCAAGAGGTTGATGCAGGGTCGTGCAGAGCCTGCAGTAGGCCCAGGCCAAAATTAAAAAGTAGGCCCCCCTTCAGCGGCTTCAGGTCAGCAAATTCTGACCATGTTAAATATATTTTCTGGAGGCATAAAAAGCAACCCAGACCCATTAAATGGGGTGATTTGCGGGTTTTCCTTTCTCAGCCATGTTAGTTTTTGGTGCAGGGGGGGGGGGAGGGTGCATGGGATATAGCCCAATGCCCCCCTAAATACACCATTGCACCAAGCATATTACTCTTAATGATAAACTTAATTTATTCAATTCCAGGTTGAATTTTAAATTTCAAAGCCCTTATATAAAAAATCACCTTAAATTTTGAATTACCAGCATACATTTAATAAATTCTCCAAATCAAGCTAGCTGACAACTGACAGGGTGTAATTATTATGAAGAATGCAATAGACTTTCTATTTTTGACCTAATCTTACAAAATTTAATAAATGCTTAATGTAAAAAGTTCAAGATTACTGAAGATTGTACCTGGGACAATAAACATCAAAGTACAATTTACAGATTTTTGAATCTTAAAAAAATTTTTGCAAAGTCCCTGCAATAAAAATGTGAAATTTCAATACAGGCTGCGATTCTGACTGTGATACTTTCAGGGCTTACAGCCTTTTACAAATCTCAAGAAAAACTTAGACTAGTGTTTCTGACACAATTAAAAATTCCTCAATCAGATGTTTGAAAATTCCAATGATTTTGCAATATAACTGCTGGTTTACAGAGAAGTGAGGTGAGGAGAAATGCTTTCCCTATCATTGAACAAAGTAAAACACTATTTATATCAGAACATTAAAACTATGTTCATTTGCTGCAACAGTTGCCAGGATTGACAAAAAGAATGCAGGGCAACTTGGATTTGGGAACATGTTACCAAATTTCAAGTAAGGAATTTCCTCATAGATGTTCTTCAGGCTGACCAAAACTAACTAAAATTTCACATGGAAGAATCCTTTCAGCAGCAGAATTTCACTCTCCAGATCTTGTTAAAAACATCTCACAATTGATTGATGTTGTCTCTTTGTACAACTAGTGCATGTGGAACCTCAATGTCTCACTAACAGATTGACCTCAATGAAAAATACAGCATAACTTGTTTCTCATCTTGCATCTTACATGAGCAGGAACATACAAATCATTGGGTAGACAGGACTATGTGGCAGCTGCTACAGGCCCATTCACTCAGGGGGCCATTGAATGATGCCAAAAAGATATAAAAATGGAGAAAAAGTATGTATGAAAAAGTTTGGATTGTTTGGTTCCTGCTTACTTGATCCTGAAGCAGGACCTGGACCAAAAATCAAATTTTAAGATGGGGGCCCCCAAATTGCTCAATGGAAGAGGGTCTAGTATTGTGCAGGGCCCTCTAACATTGGAGGCCAAAGTTTCACCCTAACAACAATTTCATGAAATACCCACCGATAGAAATCGCAGAGAAAAATAGGCCATAAACAAGACATCTAAGATTTACTGAGAACAAGATGTAAAACCAATATGGAAAAAAGGCAATCAGTTAAATTTAAACCTTACACAGTGCAATGATAATTATGTAAATTTTAAATTGCTGATATAGAGATGTGTGGACCCACCAACTTATTTTGCTGCAGAGCTGAAAATGGCAAAAGTCTACCATGCACAAATCGAGTACAATCTCATTTTCGCAACATGCGGTTAACCTTACTTTGGAAGTAGGCCCCTGAAATTTGGGGGCCCCTGCCATTTGGTCCCCCTACCCCCCCCCCTCTGCTCAGGCCTGGGTTGATGCATCCCCTCCATCCCCCCAGGATCTACTCAGCCTTCACTTCATAATACACAAGATCATTCTATATTGGTCTTTAACAGTGGTAATAGACATGTTGATACTTTAATTACAAGGGTAACAAAATATAGCGGGCCCTTTTGAACCATAGAGATATAGCGATGATGTGATTATCATAAGCCTATAAGCAGGGCCGTATCAGCAAATTTTTGGGCCCGGGGTATATGTTTCTAATAGGCCCCCAGGAGCAGACTGACCCCACAGTGGGCACCTGTACAAAAGTCATTGGCGGGCCCCTGCTTTATTTATTTATTTATTTATGAATATATTAAAGTCGGGTGACACAATCAGAAGTTTTCTGTTTTTCATATGGCCCAACAGATACAGGTAAAATTAACAAGTGAAGTACAATAAAATCACTGTACAATAAAAACAAAGCAATCAACAACTGATGATAAAATAATTTAAAAACAAACAGTGATGGCCCTAATATGTTTCTTTAAATCATATTTAAATGATTCGACAGAATTACTATTATGAAGTTCGTCTGGAAGAGCATTCCATGTTGCAGCAGCTCTATAACTAAATGATTTCTTAAATATATCACTTTCACAGTCAGGAATATCGACTTGCAAAGTATCATTCATACGCGTATTGCGATCATTGGCCTATCAAGCCATAACAATTAAATTACATAAGTTTGCAGCAGGAGCATTGCCATGGACACAATTATAAATTGCCACATTCAAGAAATAATTTATACGTTCATTGATTGATTGCCAACCTTGGGCTTTTACAAGATCCATGGTACCTCTAGTGTTTACAATATCAAAATCACCACAAATAATACGAGCTGCTCTATTTTGCATTCTCTGAATTAAGTCCTCTGGTTGGTTAATGCACTTTTCAGCTTTTTTGGACAGAACTGAAATGCTCCTAAATGATGCTCAATTAAAGGCAATTGTGCAGTTTTACTCCAAATTTTCGGCATCAGGAGTCTACTAACACATGTCAGGGGAGAAAATTTTTTTGGGGGGGGGGTCACTGCATCTTTTAATAGGAAAAAATGATATTTTTAGCTTAAAATCTGATAAAAACACTAAAATAGAGGCCGAGGGATGGATTTTAATAGTAGAAATGCAAATAAGGTGTCAAATAAAAGAAGAGAAATAGCACTATATGATCCTGGAGGCGCTTTTTTAAATTTTGGTCTGAGTAATTTTTTATTCCCAATAAAGATGCCAAAAATGGCTCAGTTTCAACTAAAACCCCATGGAACAGGGATTAAAATTAAAATTTCAAAAAAGCGCCTGCATCATCTTGTAGCACTGCTTCTCTGCTTTCATTTGACACCTCATTTGCCTTTCTACCATTAAAACTCATCCCTCGGCCTTTTTTTGAAGTTTTTCTTCATGTTTTAAGCTAAAAATAGCATTTTTACTATTAAAAAAATACAGTGCCCCCCCTGAAAAAAATTTTTTTTTTCCTTGACACATTTTCTTGGAAGCCTTGTGCCGAAAATTTGGATGAAATACACAGATCTGCCTTTAATACAGCAGCATTTGAAGGAATAGCAGTGTAGTCCTAAAAAAGCTCAAAAGTGCATTAACCAACCAGAGTCAACATTCTTCTTAGTACATCCCCATACAGTACAACAATAATCAACACTTGGCATGACATATGAACAGTTAATTTAAGGATATTTAGTGGAACATAATGTCTAAGTCTGACCAACCAAGCGCGTTTCTTTGCTAGAGTCTTGATCAATTCATTTACATGAGTATCAAATTTAAGTTTCTGGTCAATGTAAACACCAAGATATTTGGTGGCATCCAAGTTTGACAAATTTGTACCATCAAGAAAAATTTCAAAATTATCTACAACAGCATTATTCACATTTGACCCAATCAACATCGAATTTGACTTAGATACATTTAACACTAATCAATTTGCTTTATACCAGTCATTTACATCACCAAGAATTGCATTCATATTATCA
The DNA here is from genome assembly GCA_026936325.1 of Platynereis dumerilii. Taxonomy (NCBI): domain Eukaryota; kingdom Metazoa; phylum Annelida; class Polychaeta; order Phyllodocida; family Nereididae; genus Platynereis; species Platynereis dumerilii. The sequence goes on from JAPTHN010000034.1 coordinate 3,915,882, forward strand.
TTTTAAAAGGTCCGAAATATTTGAATCATTACAATATATAATAGTGTCATCTGCATACATACTGCAGCTACCATTTGCTACATGTAACGGAAGATCATTAACAGGTAGCGGCTGAGATAATACATTCTTATGTTTGACACTTTGTGTTCAATCAGTTAAATATAATTTGAACTAAGTTAGCTCAACACCTCGAATTCCATATTTAGACATTTTCTTAAGTAAAATAGAATGATCAATAGTATCGAAACCTCTGGATATATCCAGAAAGCATGCACCAGTAAGTAACCGATCATCCCTATTCTGTAACCACTCATCTATTGTGTTATGTTAACAAGTTGTTGTTGAGTGAAACTTCCTCTAGGCAGGTAATAAAATATTTACTTATTATATATTTAATAAGTTGACATTGCATTTCTTTTTCAAAAACCTTAGGGATATGCCCAATTACAGAAATTGGTCTAAAATTACCAGTGTCACATACTTCACCTTTTCCCTTATAGACTGGTGTGACACAAGCATATTTCCACTCAGATGGAACCGAACCAGAGGAAAGTGAGAGATTAAAAATGTGTGTGATAACTTTAGATATATATGTTGATTACTTGGTTGAAATGACTTGACAGAATCGATGTTGACTTTAATGCACATTTATTCAACGCAGTTGAACACTGGTAAACCTGTGACCAAAAAAATGACAATGTATAAATACACAGGAATATTGTAATAAATTAATATCTGACTATGATACAAATGGCTGACTTTATACTCAGCAAAGTAACTACACATAATTGATATAAATAGATTAATGAAACAGGCAAGACAATGCAGAAGAAATAATGAATAAATATAACTTACAACAATGTGCATTATCCAAGTAATCAAGGTTGACTGTTGGCATAAAATGGCTGATACATTTGGTGACTGTTCTCACTGGTGACTGATTCAGAAGTGATGGATTCAATAATACATTTCGCATTATTGACTTGATGACTTGTAATTTGACCCAATTGAAGACAATAGAACTCCTAAAATCATTGGAGCATGTATCCATGTGAAGGGAAACTACATAGCAAACAGTGTTACACATTGGGAGAGGTGTCACAACACCATACACAGAGACAAACAAAATCAGCTGTTCAGGGCTGATGAAACTGTGAAATACATAATGATCATTTAGATTGATTAGTTTGTCTATACAAATCTAACACTCCCCTCCTTGGATCTTTGTAAAAGATTCTAAGAAACATATACATATGAATTTCTAACCAATGTCTGTAAACAGGATGAGTGCATCAGATCCTCGCTGTCTCATCATGCAGTAGTGTGAATCCTGCTCTTCAGCAGTTTGTGAAAGTTCATCATGCTGCTTTGAAGAAATGTCATTGTCATTTTTGAGACAAGTTGGCATGGAATCATCAACTTCAACACCAAGTATTGACGCATAGCCATTGAAGATATCAGAAGAGACGAAATGAGAAGTCACATTTTGTGTCGTATTTTCAACTTCAATTGAACCATTTAAGGCCCAGCCAAACATGGTACGGACAGCAAAGGGTTCTCCCTTGAGACCTCTGCGAACTTCAAATGGGGCCAATCCTTCAGCATGGTCCTGACCAATCAAGATATCAACTTTACATTCTTCACTTACAATGGGAATATCACGAAGATGGCCATAATGACCAAGATCAACAGATGGATTAGCTGCAGGAATTTCATTTACAACATACACATTAAACAAGTCTAACTTACATCTGCCATCTAAAGAGCTAAGCTTGAAATTGACAACTTTAGACTTCTTACAATGATTTGAAGAATTGAGTGTATTGAGAGAATAATTCACATCAACTCCTTTGAGACCAAGAGCATTGACAAGACGTTGCAAAAGCTACTGGTTGAACCATTGTCTAACAGGGCAGTGGCAGGTAAACTTTCATTAACACTGACATTTACTATAGGCAAAAATACTTGATTTGCTTTTACAGGTACACTAGCAGTATAGCTAGAATATGCACAAGCATAATCAGAGTCTTCGACAACATGTACAAATTTGGTATGCTTCTTACCACAATTGGGAACACTGCAAACTGAAGGCTTTCTACAGTCCATCGTGTTGTGATTGTTGAGAAGGCAATTTTCACAAAGCTGGTTGGATCTCACAAGTTCCAGCCTTTGATGTGGTTTCATGGATTTGAAGATTTCGCAAGCAAATAATCTGTGCTCTTTGCGACAGGCTACACAGGCAGATGATTTCCAATCACGGATGACATTTGTAGAGAACGTGGATGAAGACTCACATGACTCATCTTGCAACACTGAAGACATTGAACCATAAACTGGGTCTGCAGCATTATCGGCTTCCTGCACAACAAATTGAACAAATTGCTTAAAATCTGGGTAGTCATTGTTCTCTCGTTTATAAGCTGTTGCTTTGCGCTTCAATCGATCCTGGAGAAACAGTGGGAGTCTTTTCATGACATCAACAATAGAAGCTTGCGTGTCAACTTCATAAAGCTTGTTCATACTCGTAAGCACAGCCTGACAATTGGAAAGCTCATCAGAAAACTCTTGAAGTTCTTCAGAAGATTTAACCTCAGGACCAGACTTCACTTTCTTAATCACAGAGTAAGTAATGAGGAAGACATTTCCAAACCTCCTCTCAAGAATGGCACGAGCTTCACTGTATCCTTTCTCCCCTCCCAGAAGAGAACATGGTCGAATGGCATCTTTAGCTTTACCACTGGTGTACTGAAGTAATCTTATCAGCTTTGAAGAAGGATCAACTCTTGTACGATGTACATGTTCATTGAATATGGCCATGAAGCTTGGATATTGAAGAGGATCACCTGAGAATTTCTCTAATTCTATTTTAGGCAAGTTGACCAGGTTAAGAAATTCATTGCGATCTTCATTCCCATTCAACTTCTTAGTGTCTTCATTGTGAGACTTAACCCAAGCCTTGGCAAGATTAAGAATAGTTATGTACTTGCGTTGCACATCAGCATAATCCTTGTCACTCTCTTCAACATCAACATCGTCTTGCAAAGTGGCATGATACTTCACATGATGCGCCTCAAAGGTACCAAATTTCTCTTTGACAGTTTTAAGTCTATTGGTCACCTGGCCTAGTTCATCTTCTGCCATGAATCGCTCAATGGTATCCAGTTCCTTAGTAAGCTGTGACTTGGAATTTTTCAGAGTCTTCTTGTCCTCCTCAGACATCTTGACATCAGACTGCAAACTGGTTGTCTTGTAGCTATTGTTGTTTACTGTTGATTACTTGGTTGAAATGACTTGACAGAATCGATGTTGACTTTAATGCACTTTTATTCAACGCAGTTGAACACTGGTAAACCTGTGACCAAAGAAAAGACAATGTATAAATACACAGGAATAAAATAATAAATCAATATCTGACTATGATACAAATGGCTGACTTTATACTCAGCAAAGTAGCTACACATAATTGATATAAATAGATTAATGAAACAGGGAAGACAATGCAGAAGAAATAATGAATAAATTTAACTTACAACAATGTGCATTATCCAAGTAATCAAGGTTGACTGTTGGCATAAAATGGCTGATACATTTGGTGACTGTTCTCACTGGTGACTGATTCAGAAGTGATGGATTCAATAATACATTTCGCATTATTGACTTGATGACATGTAATTTGACCCAATTGAAGACAATAGAACTCCTAAAATCATTGGAGCATGTATCCATGTGAAGGGAAACTACATAGCAAACAGTGTTACACATTGGGAGAGGTGTCACAACACCATACACAGAGACAAACAAAATCAGCTGTTCAGGGCTGATGAAACTGTGAAATACATAATGATCATTTAGATTGATTAGTTTGTCTATACAAATCTAACAATATATTTTGATAAGATAATTTTAGTAATTTGCAATCAAAATCTAAAACATCGAGAGAACTCTGAGAGCCCAACGACTTAAGAAGTTTAGAAACATTTTCTTGAGTAATTTCAGTAAAATTAAAACTATAGATACTCTCGGGACCCTTCCATAGGATTTCATCACATTCTGGCAAGTTCATAACAGTGTTTAAACCAATATTAGCAAAATATTCATTTAACCAGTCGCATTTAACTGTTATCACAATAGCGCTGTCTTCAATCTAGCATTCTGAATTAATTTGCACCTCGATATATATATACCTGCATCAAAAGCCACAGTATTTGCAGACATTTTTTATCTGCATGATATTGTATGAAATCATGAACAGTAGAATATAAAATTAGACAAAAACGTGTACACGAAAACCAGGAGGGGGCCCTTGGACTCCTAGCTGCTTCATACAGTTAATTGGGGGACTAGATATTGGTGGATTCAGGATGGGTGTAGGGGGCTCATGCCCTCTTAGGTCCCGGAAACCAAAAAGTGACATTTTGAAGCATGAGCATAGCATGAGGATGGAGGAGGGCCCACAAATTTCAAAAACACATCCGGGGCCCCTCCCAATCTACCTTATAGATCTGGAGATTAAGGTGACTCAAGTATGGTAGTTTGATCATATAGATTTTTCTAAAATTTTTCACAGGTACTCTATGGGACCCATACATTCCAAAAATGAAAAACAAAAAAATTCCACCGACTCGTTTGGTTGCCATGGTAACAGCATGTTTGGCCTGATGACTGCTTAAAAGTCATAAATTGAGTTTTTGGTTATGTACCACAGAATAAAGCATTACATGCATTTGTCACACAAAAACGTCAGAAATGTCTTCCCATGGATGTAAACCAATACATTTGCCACAAATTTGAAGAAAAAGGTTAAAATACCTTTTTCTGTAAGAGCTCAAAGGGCACCAACACACTAATTAATTGCAGATTTTGCATGCATCAATTTTGGCAGTAATCAAATTTCAGGAAAACGATCATACAGATTTTTTTAAAAATTTGCATATATCATAAACAAGTTATTATTCAGGAGCACTGTGTTGAGCAAATTGCAGGGACATCAAAATTAATGATCTTCCATTGGACATATTTAGTGTTCCAATCATTGCTAAATTGTTGTTGTTGCTTTTTTATATTAAATAGATATTTTCCAACATAAAACCAAGCCTATGTCCTTCTATTGGTTTGGAAAAGGTTGCATGCAAGTTTTTGTGGATGGGCTCATTATGCTTTGGCTGGGAAAGGCAGACTGGCCCATGAATTTATAGAAGGATACTCTCATTAATTGTACACTTGGTTGTCTTATATTCTGAGATCCTTTTTTTTTATTTTAAATTAAAAATATTCTTCTCAGTCTGTACAATTATATTTCTCCATCTATGACAACTTCATTTTTCATTTTTCATTATCACAAATTAGTTAGTAGTGAACTACTTTTGATGGCAACAGTTTGAATTTATCGTTGCAAGGCTATCATTGATTATTTATTTTTGATTAACTTTATTTGTTGATAGGAAGTCCCTATATTGAATATAAATTTCGTTGTCAAGGGACCCCCGTTACAAGTCATTAAAAAAATTGAAAATTCATCCGGTGCTATAAAAATCACAAAATAATAAACACTAGAAAACCCGTCGCAAGCAGGTATTTGAGCCATTTAGGATAGGATGTGTGTGCCTGAATATGACAGTGAAGGAGGCCATGGTGGTCGAAAGTGATAGGCATAAATGGACATTTTAATATGAAACAGTTTGCATAAAATTCAAATATAATGGTTATGTGTCTTGTTGATGGAAAATGTCTGATTGGGCTGGGAAAACAAATGCACTTTGTACAGTGTAGTTTTGGGCATATTGTGGTGGCAGCAGTTGTCAGTGTGCCTGGCCCCTGCTGCCACCTGGATAGCCTGACAGAAGGCATATGACCCAGCTCTACACATCGATCAAAAAGTTGCAGGGAAAGGTGTGAAATGAAGGTGTATTTTAAAGAAGGTAGGAATTGTTTAAGTACAGGAAGGCCTCATGGCAGGATACACCCTCAACCCCCTGGGGTTACCACTGTTTTATTAATGGGTAACTGAGGGTAGTTGAGGCATGGCGAATTTGGTTGAGGGGAGGCGAGTTCGTTTGAGGGGAGGCGAGGGGATATGAGTTTAGTTGAGGGGAGGCAAATTTAGCTGAGGGGAGGCGAGTTTACTTGAGGGCAGCCGAGTTTACTTGAGGGGAGGTGAGTTTACTTGAGGGGAGCCGAGTTTAGTTGAGGGGAGGTGAGTTTACTTGAGGGGAGGCGAGTTTAGTTGAGGGGAGGCGAGTTTAGTTGAGGTAAGCTGAGTTTAGTTGAGTTTAGTTGAGGTTACTTGAGTTCAGTTGAGTTAAGTTGAGGGTAGTTGAGTGAAGCTGAGGGTAGTTGAGGATGGCGGAAGTGAAAAGGGGCAAGTTGAGGGTAAAAGAGGTAAAGTTGAGGGTGCCAAGTTTATAAGAGGGTTTGGGGGGTGTATCCTGTCATGAGGCCTACAGGAACTATTGTAAAACAAAGTAAATGTAAGTGATGTGGCACATGCAATGTTTGATGAGTGTGATGAGAACAGGAACAGAGTAATGCTTGAGACATGGACCCGGGAGAGTTAGTACTTGTATGTTTGGATATCTGATGTAGGCATTTTTCAGCACAATGGGCCTGTATATAATTCTTTGTTCTGCTTTCTCCCAAGACGGGAATTCTTCAAAAATCCTCTAACCATTTGGGTTAGTAGGAAATTTTGTCCCAACATTCTAGTCTTCAGATTATTGGTCATGGTCACAAGTACTCGGCAAGTATTCGGCATGGTCATGGTCACAAACTTTTTGCTAGGAAATTTTAGCAGTTGCCTGCATTTTCTTCTGGGATAAGCCGCCGTCAGTCATGGCTGCCTCAAGTCAAGTTAAGCCATCATCAGGCCAAGCCACCACTGCCTATTGGCTATCAAGTCGCCGCCACCTAACCTTTATTGGAATGCTTCTGTGATTTAAATAACTAACCACAAAGCAATCCAAGATGCTAATTGCAATTCTGTAAGTTCTTAAGCTTCTTTCACCCTCAGTTTGTCTAATTGCCATTGAGAAACAGCCCTGGGAGTTGAGCTGAAAGGTGTCAAAGCTGATTGCACTTCGCAATTTAACTTTGATACCAGCATAATTTTATTAATAAGAAATGTCCATACAATGAGAATTTCATGTTTTAATTGGTCACCTGAATGACCAGCATCTAAATGAGCTGATTGAAAATTTAATCATGACATTATCATTGTATGGAGTTGCCTTCATCATATTTTACGTCAAATTCTGCTGAGGATTATGTGGATTATAGGCAATACTGTAGTCATTGACATAATACTGTCTGGTGAAAGGAATCAAATTAGTTAATTTTTCTTTATAGTGTTACTATATATTTACTTAATAATTAGGCCTATTAGCTATATATGCTTCTTATATATAAACTACTTCAAATGTTGATTAGAATTTTACACAGTGAAAGGTATGGCCTGCATGCATGGATGTCCAGCTGCTGTTTGCAAAATTCACCAGGTCTGAGGCCTAGTCATCATTCTCCCCATAAACTTTAATAAAAAAATCATATTATTACACTGTATCTTTCAACAGACCAATTTACCCAAATTGGTAAAATATTAATATGTTGATATAAGTTTTAGCAATTTAATCTAATTTTACAATTTAGGTGTTACAGAGGATTTCATAATTGTAGAGACAAGGACTGAATAGAAATTTTTTCTATGACATGTTGTATTCTATAGGGAAAAGTGACATTAAAAAAATTATAACATCACTTTTCCCGTGCATAGGATAACATGCCCTTGGAAAAAATTAACATTCAGTGCTTGTGTCTACAAATATGACATCATCACTGAAGCAGTCTACTAATTTGATTACTAATTTTAACTTTTGTGTCCTACTTGATAATTGAAGTGAACTTTCATTTTAGGAATGCATTGTCTTCTTTTGTAAATTTAATTAAGACGTTATCAAGTCAAATTAAAAAGCTGCAAACTTCAATGGATGATCTGAAACTTCGAAATGAAACAAATTGGTCGAAGTCGCCGAAGTTAGTTAAGTCAAGTCATGAAACACTCAAGTCATGGCAAATTACTAAGTCATGGAAGTTGTTCAAGTCAAGTCACGACACACCCAAGTCAAGTCATGATGCCCAAACTCAGTGACTCCGGGCTCTAATGCTCATGGTGTGTGAATATTTATATCTTACTGTCAATTTATATGTGTGTCCTTTTTGAGCCTTATTCAAGACACAGTGAATGCTGCTTTGGTATTTCTTGATATAATGTAATTAATTGGATTCAATGTAACTAATTGAATGCAATGTAACTGGTTGGATGCAATGTAATTAATTGGATACAATGTAATTAATTGGAGGAATGAAATGAAAGCCAATTATTTTCCACTTGGAACACTGCATCTTAAATAAATCCCATTTTATGCAGAATTCAAGCTGCATTGAAAACTTATGTCTGCGACTGTATTACTATGTTGAATCTGCTGGTAGATGAACAAACAATCACGAAATGTATGATTTCAGACAAAACATTTATTATTGTATATTATATTATCATTTCCCACAATAGATTTGTTACATATACGTATATTAGTTATACAGCAAATTGTTCATTAATTTTGTTTCAAATTGCAATGTACATGTATCGACACACTCTGTACAACAGAAAACAGATGCTGACATAGGCATAGATAGTTTTATTAGAGACAAATATATTTTGGGGCCAAAAAATGCTAAAAGATTTCCCCCAAAATCAAAAGTTCACAAAATATACTGCCCTAAATAAAATCTATTTTCCTAATTTTTTGGCAGGTTTCAGCCCTCCCACACCATACATTTAAGGAGTCTGACACAATACAACAAAAAATAAATCAAAAGATAAATCATGTCAAGTGGCTAACTATTCTAACATTTCAATCATAGATATATAGCAAATCGATGCTTATCATAAACCTACAAGTCATATACCTAGCCCATACCTCATAATATACAAGGTCATTCTATATGGGTCTTTGACAGTGGTAATAGACATGTTAATACTTTAATTACAAGGGTAGCAAAATATAGCCCATTTGAACCATAGAGATAGCAATTCTGTGCTGATCATACACCTACCAGCAGGGTCGTAGATTTTTCGTTCTTGCAGGGGTGGGGGGGATGATTTCGCCGTTCACGAACTGCGCTCGAGGCCCGACAGGCCGAAAGATGCGTGGCGGGGTATTTCAGGGACCTCTTAAGGGGCCAAGAGTAAACATATTTCATATTATCTGAGGTAATTCTGGAGTTGTACTTGTTACATGACATCCTACTGGTATCATCACAAAGACAGCAATATGTAACTAATAATTCTCAAAACTATAAGTTGTTTTAATTTGAAATTCTATGGGGGGATAATCATATGATCATCCCCATGCTCATCTTAGGGGGTGATGCATCCCCCCCATCCTCCCCAGGATCTACTCAACCTTTACCTCATAATACACAAGATCATTCTCTACGGGCCTTTAACAGTGGTAATAGACAAGTTAATACTTTAATTACAAGGGTAGCAAAATATAGCCCTTTTGAACCATAGAGATATAGCAATCATGTGATTATCATAAGCCCTTAAGCAGGGCCGTATCAGCAAATTTTTGGGCCTGGGGTAAACTGTTTCCAATGGGCCCCCAGGAGCAGACTGGCCCCACAGTGGGCCCCTGAGCAAAGTCATTGGTGCGCCCCTGTTATCACAATAGCGCTGTCTTCAATCTAGCATTCTGAATTAATTTGCACCTCGATATATATATACCTGCATCAAAAGCCACGGTATTTGCAGAAATTTTTTATCTGCATGATATTGTATGAAATCACGAATAGTATAACATAAAATTAGACAAAAACGTGTACACGAAAATCAGGATAGGGCCCTTGGACTAGCTGCCCTTGGACGTCGATTCTAGCCATAGGGCCAGTCCGCCCCTGGGCCTTGATCCTTTCCAACCCAAAAACTCTCTAAATTCTGAAAATATGTTCTTGCATCAGTTACCTGATGCACTTTCTTTGCTGTCGCAACTCTCTTCAGCTTCATAATGGCCCCCCCTGAGGTCATGGGCCCGAGGCAAGTGCCCCATTTGCCCTTTGGTTAATACGGCCCTGCCTATAAGTTATATACTCAGCTCATATTACATCATAATATGCACAGGGCTTTAACATAGGAAATAGACACATTGATACTACACAGCGATAACAAAATATAGCAGCTGAGATCATGTTTCAGCTTAGATAGAGTAGGTCCCCCAGGGTTATATCTAAACTTACATTTTTGGTGCTTTTTCTTATTGATAGGATTGAAGCTAGAGGCTTTTTAGGTTACATCACAAATTTTCAGGGCAAACAGCATCAAGCCGTAGTAGAAATTAAAGAAAGAAAAGAAAGTTAATGGTTTTTGTAACTCTGATTAATTCTTGGAAAGTGGTTGTCAGGAATAACTTTGGAAATTTTTTAAAGTATAATGGATATTGTATTGCTTCACTTTATGACCATCACACAAACATGATTTGGATCATGTTTTCTGCATTTTAGCTCAAAATATAGAGGTCAGCTTAAAATAGGTGGGTCTGGGGCTAGAGGCCCCACATGGTATGGGGCATGAGGCCCCCTTCACTGAAACCTCGAGGCTGCTTCAGGAACCATTTAATAATTTGAACAGGGTAAAAAAATAAAAATAATAAATGTACGAACAGAAAAAAAATTGCCATAGGATTATAATAGGGGGCTTCTTGCCCGATAGGTGGGGTAAGAAGGGCATTTTAAATTTTTTACAAAAAGGGCGATAACTCCTGTATTAAAATTGGTAGATATTTGTTTCACTAGTTACAAGTAGAGTCAAGTGAGCCCTTCCTGACAGCATAAGCATTAAAATAATCAACTGCACAAAGTAGGTCAAATCGCACCTCGAAGTTAAGGGGGGCTGCATGCCCCATGCTACTCTACTTCAAATGTTACAGATTCTTGATATCACCTCAATCAACAAATACGCAAGAATATACATGATAACATCAATGGCATAATAATTATTATAATCATGTTGTGCAGAAAACATTTGAAGAAACAACTTCAAGAAAGTCCTTAGTTGTGAAAAGCATGAAACTTTACATTGTTTGAATAATCACGGAATGAATATATAATTGACAGACATATGAATATGTAAAATCATGGTTTCATTTACACGTAGTGACTACCGGGAATGCAAAATATTACATTTTAAAAATGGCTCATGGCTCCAGTGCATTCCTCTCATATTCTGCATTTTCCCTTTCTGTAAGATAATTGGTTGCAAAAAGTTATGTGAGTACATCTTTGGGAAGTGAAACCCTGTGATGTCATGTTATCACTTGAAGTGCGAATGTGTTTTTGAAATCAAGTAATTTATTATGACCATGATGTTCATGATGACACCTTATTAGTTTCTTGTTCTGTTGTTTGTTCATTGAAGAAGACACATGGTCTCAGCCGCTCCAAGCATTTCTCACAGGTTTGCAACACATCATATACCTGGTGAGTCTCCAATTCAACATAGGTGTCTTCTAAGAAGCTACAAAATGTTCCTTTGTATTTCCTAGCACAGAAACAGATTGCATTAAATATGGTCTCAGCCCAGAGTCTCCCTTCCTCTCCGTATCTCTCCAAATCCTCCTCAGTCGTCCATGTTGGTCTGGTCCCCTTGAAGTCCAACTGCTGCTGAAGGTGCCCGTATCTCTCTCTTATGACATCTCCATGCTCTTCTTTAATGTTCTCTGGCTGAAAATACCAGTTGATTATGGTCATAAAATGCATGAAGTATAATTCAAAATGTTTATAAACTGAACTGCTTTCATATATAATATGTTTGCATAATGGTTCAGGGCCACAGGCTGAGATGAACCCTAGGGGGGTAGAGACTGGTCAGAAGGCATGCGCACCTTGGAAAAATATAGAAAATTTGAAATATTCACAAGTAATGCACCTTTTTTGGCCAAATTCTAGCAGCTATCCCACCCCTGCCTCCCGCAGGGTACGACCTTGCTTAACCAAAGGCTCAAATAAAAAATAATGAAGCCAAAGTGTGACGAAACCTTCAGAATTTTAAAATGTATTTGTGTGACAAATGACCACGTGATACTGTAAAAGACACGTCCAAGTTCCAGAAACCCTTCTTACCATTGTGCAATGTTGTGCAGAAATAACTGATAGAAGCTGGATATTACAAAATTTTAATTTCCATTGTAGAACACGAAAACTGGTCTTATTGGTATCTTATCTCACAAACGAAAACCAAATTTATTATTTGATGACAAAGGTCATATACTCTGAAGTCCCTAGGGAAATTTTCATCCAAATACAGCCAATATTTTATGATAAAAAGATTATTTTTCAAAGTTTTGAGGCAATATCTTTTTAAAAACGTACATATTTTCATCTCAGAGGTACATATTTTACTTTAAAATGATTTCACTTATCCTATGTTATGCGTCTGTATGTGGGCTTCGCATTGGTTCCAAAAAAGTGCCATGGAAGTGAGTAGGAGAGCAGAAAATAATGATAGAAATGTGATTTTTGGCCTATAAGTAATGGTGTGACATGAAAGTTACAAAAATGTTCTAGTTTTGACCCAAATCGAATTTATATGCACTACAAGTAATAACTAGATGAAAAATATAAGCAATTACAAAATTAAAGCGAATTTGTTATTGGTTATTGCCTTTTTTGACAAATTGGCCCCAAATTTTGAGGAACGCTTCAAAAAGAGCACATTTTAAAAATGAAGTATTTAAACACACCCCAGTTACTGAAATTACATGCTGGTTACTTTACCGCACATTACCCTATTTGTAATTTCTAAGTATAGGTTATACAATAAGTTTGAGGTGAACAAAACAAATACAAAACAATCGCTGTATACGCTATTATTTGAATAGTAATTCTAAGAAACTGATCTTATGAACGCTAGACTAATAAAGACGTGAAAAATTAAGCCAAAAATTTTGAAAATCGATCTATATTTCATTGTCCGGGAGCACGGAGGGTTTTATTGGGTTTTTTTTTTGAAAAGGTCTGCTAGTCGGTCATTCCTGGAAAAAGTACCTTACAGTCACCTGATCCTAATAAAAGTGGTCAGTTCAGAGTAACTATATCTGTGAAGCTTCTTGTTTTGAATGAATAGCCTAATATAAGAGAGAGAGAGAGAGAGAGAGAGAGATTGTTTATTTCCAATAACAATAGTTTTAGGTGATAACAATAAGTACAATAATTAATCAGCTGGGAGACACATATTTTGACGCCATAAGGCATCGCTAACATACATGCCACCAATAAGTTAATTATATTAATAAAATGATATATGCAAAAATAAGACATAGCGCTGGTTCACCAGTATTGGATAACATTATGTACAAGTTAATGGAAACTTTGGAAAAAGGGAAACAGTTTTGATTGAGAAAAATAAAAGAAAAGGTACATGTATAATATAACATTTAAGAGAAAAAAATAAAAAATAAATAAATAAGAAAGGAAGAAATACAATATATGATTATATATGCAATTTTCCATATTACATGCACATTTTCATAGGTGGATGGTGGAAGTGACCTGGGGTTGTGACTTTGGATCAGATGTGAGAGAAAAATGAGAATGAAAATTTTGTTGATATTTTGATTAGAACTAAAATTAGAATGGGTATTTTTTGGGCACATCTAGTTAATTTTGACCGAAGCAGTTAGCGAAAATTACAAATATAGCAATCCTGTAGGAGGCATGCACTTTCATAACTGGAAATTGTGATTCTTTTGAAATAAAAACACAGACCTTGTATGCTATGCGTGCTAAATTTATCGCGAATGCAAGAAGGTAGGTTATTGATAACTAAAGGCAGTCGGAGTCTTATTGAGCACATACATAATTGGTATTTGACTCTTGGGGGCACCAATGCATTATTTCCTCGTGTTTCATAGTTGTGGACATCTCTTAATCTGACAAGTGAGTATGAGTTAAAATAGGCTGGTAATGTCTTATTTGTTAGCTTATAGCAGAATTTATATTCCTGGAGTTTCAAAACATCTTCAATTTTTAGAATATGAAATTTCTTCATAATAGGTTCGGTATGGCTGTTGTATTTCGCTTTTGCCAGTGTCCTCACTGCTTTTTTCTGCAGTTTTTGAATAATCTTTGATTTGTGTCCCCAAAGTAAGGTGCCATAAATCAGGTGAGGAAATATAAGAGAGTTATACAGGATTAATAATGTGCTAGATGGTATGAAATGTTTAAGACGGCTTATTATTCCTGTTACTTTACTAATTTTTTTCCCAATTTTTTCCACATGTGCTTTCCATGACAGGCACTTGTCTATTGTAACCCCTAAATAATCAAAGGTCTCCACTTGTGTGATGCTATTATTTTCGATAGAAATGTTCAGTGCAGGCGGTATCACTTGTGGAATGCTAAATATCATCAGTTTGGTTTTGTTTACATTGAGTGAAAGTTTGTTAATTTTGAGCCAGTTATTGACGTTTTCAAGTTCTTTGTTCATGGTTGATTGCAGTGTAGACAAATTTGAGTTTCCTTCAAGGAATAATGAAGACAGCAAAGTTGTGTCATCTGCATAGATAATGAATTTGAACATATTTGAGGATCTGTCAAAATCGTTTAAGTAGATTAGGAAAAATAAAGGACCGAGTATGGAACCTTGTGGCACGCCTGTTTCTATGGGTAGCATACTTGAATTTGTTTCATTAAAATTAACATACTGCTTTCTGTTCGTTAGATAGCTTTTACACAAATTGTAGGCATTGTTTCTTATTCCATAATAATGCAACTTACTCAAGAGAATTTCATGGTCCAGAGTATCAAACGCCTTTGACAGATCCAAAAATATGTTCAACGGGAATTTCTTTTCTTCAAGGAGCTGGGTTATTCTATCTATATTTTCTATAATAGCAAGCTCTGTAGAATGATTTTTTCTAAAGCCGTACTGGCTGGTAAAAAATAAATTTTGATCTATGAAATGATTTGTCAGTTGTATTGAGATAACTTTTTCGAAGATTTTTGACAAGGCAGGTAAAACAGAGATTGGCCGATAATTTTCGATGATATTCTGTTCTTTGTTTTTGTGTATTGGCACTATCTTTGCTATCTTAAGTTTGTTAGGAAATACTCCTTTCATCAGAGTCTGGTTGATGATTTTTGTCAAAGGAGAGACAATTACATTCCTAATTGATCTTATTAGTTTAATTGGCATGCTATCGTATCCACGACTAGACTTATTTGGTAGATTGTTAATGATTGTTTCAATGTCCTGTTCAGTAATTTCTTTGAACTGAAAATTATTTTCCACTGGAGAACTCAGATAGTCACTGTAGCAAAGATTTTGAGGAGTGGAAATCTCGGAGGCAAGCTTTGGTCCGATAGAGTTAAAGTAGGAATTAAATTTTTCAGAGATCACTTTTGGATCAGAAACAACGTTATCATTTATCATGAAAGATTCAGGCAAATTGGTTTTTACTTTCTTTCTATTTACCAAGTCTTTTATGGTCAACCAAGTGTTCTTAACATCTTTTTTAAATTTACTGAAAGTGTCATGATAATATCTTGATTTTGCAGCTCTGATACTTTTCCTCAAAATTTTGTTGTATGTTGCGAGATTGCTTTTCAAAGTTGTATAAAGATCAGTGTTTCTTGGTGTCTTTTTCATTCGCATAAAAAGTTTGTCTCGGAATTTTAAGGACTTCAATATGCCATTTGTGATCCAAGCACTCTTTTTATGTCGATGTTTGTTAAATTTAACATACTTCTTTGGAAAATTTCTTTCACTGATGATCTTCAAATGCTTTTCTAACAAATTGTAGTTATCTTCAGGATTTCCATCTTGAGTTAAATTCAGTAGACTGTTTATATTTAGACTGTTGAATTGAAGTTTAAAATTTTCAATAGATTTTTGATCATATTTTTGTGAAAGTATGAATTTTGTTCTTTCCTGTTTTGTAGAGATATAGTCAAGAGACAAAAAATATGGTTGATGGTCTGAGATATTACTCATAAGTACATAGGAAGAAGTTTTGCTAAAGTCATTTGATAACTTACATAGTGCATTGTCAATTAAGGTAGCACAATTTCTCGAAAATCGAGTAGGCAATGTGACTTTTGGAATGAGTCCTTTAGAAGTGATAAAGTCGAAATAGTCATTAATTCTTGGTTTTTCATTGATTTGCAAAAGGTCTATATTATAGTCTCCAAATATTACAATGTCTGTTCTTGTGGATTCAAACTTATCCATTACTTCCGAAAATTCTGTTATAAATTTGTCGTAGTCATTATTTGTCTCCCTGGGTAATCTGTAAATATTGCCCAGGATAAAGTTTGTCTTTGTATTTTTTATTGAGATTTCTATAAACTGGTGCTCCCAAGAGTCAAAATTATTGATGTCTGAGATAATCTGTTTAAAGCTGTGATCATTTTTCAAGTATATAGCGAGACCTCCATGAGCACTGCAGGTTCTGCCCTTAGATATCAATTCATAACCTTCAATTTTATAATAACTTGTGTCAGTGCAATCATCTAACCATGTTTCTTGTAAACATATAGCATCAAAGTAACAATTTGAGAGGTTGTCTTGAATTTCTTTAATGTATAATTGCAATGCATTAAACTTTGATCCCAAACTTTGACAATTTAGACTAAGAACTTTAAAAATGTTTTGCTTTTCAGGGAGAATATCTAATAATTCTTGGGTATCAATATATTTAGAATGTTCAAGGATTTGGGGTTCATCTGTCAAGGACTGATCAATAGCGTGGTTATTTAGCACATGTAATAACGAGTTCTTATGTAACCCACCATACCCATTTAAAATTTCATTTTCTAGACTGAAAGATATAGATAATATCAATAGGAAATTTACAATAGCTGTCACCATCACTTCCACAGTCACTTCCACCATCTCCTCGAAAGCATTTACCAAACAGGGGAAAAAGAAACATCAAACACATTTACAAAAGGAATGAACGAAGAGAAGCATGGAAGACATGGGGAAAAAAGGACCATGCATGACATGAGTGATTATTTAAGAAAAACTTTCAGCATTGTATTTAACATAGATTAAGAAATCAAACTGTATATATAAAAAACAAAAAACCCAGTTATTTCTTATCTTGAGG
This sequence comes from Platynereis dumerilii, assembly GCA_026936325.1. NCBI lineage: Eukaryota > Metazoa > Annelida > Polychaeta > Phyllodocida > Nereididae > Platynereis > Platynereis dumerilii. The sequence goes on from JAPTHN010000034.1 coordinate 3,933,038, forward strand.
ATCTCAGTATTTTAGGGCGAGAAGGCTTAAGTTGTATGTGAAATTAATTTTGCAAGTGTATTTCAGACATCAAAGACTCTGAAGTTCATATTAATGAAGATAAACACCAGGGGGAGAGTGAACTGAGAAAACTTGTAGGGGGGGGGGGGGGGGACATGCGGCACTATTCTTTCTAGGGAAAGGGGTAATTCTAATTGAAAATTCTAAATAAATAAATAAGAAAAAAAGGGGTACAATTTTGAGGTTCATAGCATCAGGCATAGAAGTGGACATTAGAAATTGACATTATAATTTGACATTGTAATTTTCTCCCACCTGAGATTTTCAAGAAGAAAACATTAAACTTTCAATAGTTTTATCAAAGACAGTTTTATGCATATAAAGTTGATTGAAAGTGAAAAGCGCAATTTACTAAATATCATTTGGTTAGATGTTTTAACAAGAATTAGTTTCGGTATTGGAGCGCATTGGCATGTTTCACAAAATTTATAAGGATTCAAAACAAGCAGAAGGGCAATAATAGTACCACAATGGAACTCTTGATTTTAAAACGGAATTTCTTGCAAAGGGAACTAATGGCAGGGTCATTCCACGTAAATTCAACAACAATTTGAAAAGTGCCCCACCTCATCATCTCAGATTTTCACAAAACTGCCCATATTTGAAGAACGATATATGGTATGAATGTATGTAAAATTTCAGTACTGCAACTGCAAATTTGAGAAAGTACTGACCGATTGAAGTTTGAAAACTCGAACCGAAAATTGAAAATTGTCCCTTCGAGAAATTGCTTTCATATATTGACTACTCGGGATAATGCCCTGATATATTTTAAATGAATGCTTGATATCTCAGATTCTGTTGTGCCTTGTTCTGAAGCTCAGACATACTTTTGCAGAGCTCAACACTAAACACACAAAATAGCCAAAAAAAACAAGGAAAAACGCAAAATTTTGAGGAAAAAATTGGCAAGGACCTTCATGAGGATTAGAAGAAAGAAAGCGTATCATTTAAACAAGTGAGAAAATTTTTTTTTCTTGTTATCCAAGCAGTGAGAGAAGTACAGCTGGCTGGCGGAACGAAAGGTAACGTCAAGACCTTGAAGGTGGCGTCAAGACAGGCAGTTGCCAGGTTACGGCGGCGAAAGTGAGGCAGAGACAGTTAAAATTGACAATTGAAAAGCCTCATACTTCAAATATGGACAGCAATGAAGCCATGATTAAACTCATGACTGTTATTATACAGGACTTCAGACAAACTATGTCATCGCAAATTAAACTGGTGCTTCAAAGGTTGGAAAAACACCAAGAGGACACACAAACGTTAAAACCACTGTCCAAAAATCAGCTGAGGAACAGGAGAAGCAAAGACAAGAAATAAATATCATACCGCTACACCAAACATCCCCATAAAAGCTCCACACAATTTGTCATTTCCTAACAGAACCACAGAGAGGGGCATTAGGAGAAGCAATGTCATCAGTTCTGGTTTGGATATTGGAGAAATGGACCAAAAAATCGCTTTTGAAACTTCCTTACAACAAATTTTAATTGCCGAAAAGATTCAATTCTTGCTATACAGAAACTGAAAACCACTACTTCTCAAGCTAAATATCTGCTGACACTCAGATCAGTATGGGAAGCACAATCTGTGTACGATCAAAGGATACAAAAATTAAGAAATTTAAACATCTTTGTCAGTGAGGATCTTACAAAACAGGAAGCTAGTACGTTCTACAAAGCAAGACTCCTTAAAAAAGCGAAGAAAATTTTCTCGACATGGACGAAGGATGGAAAAACCTACGTCAAAATAAATTTTGAAGACGAGCCATTCAAGATAACACCAAACCATCCCCTTCTCAAAGATGCCACTGAAATAAATGGATCATACGCAGAAAATAAGACAGAAACAACTGAAAATACAGAAACTGTCCCGTTTACCGACACAGCCAGTACATCAACATCAGAGACACCGACTAGCACATCTGCAAGAAAGGATTCAGGGCTGCAACACATGGGTGAACTAATCAACAAGATCGACATCATAGATGAAGATGGACCAGAGAAATTTAATGAAGATTGCCTTATGATGATCGAAGGAGCAATTACAAGAGCAAAAGAAAGAAAAAGACAAGCCAAGAAAAATGAAGAACCAAGCAAACAAAAATGAATAATACAACACATATCAAACCACACATCCAAACAAATTTATCTTCAAACCATCTCATTGAACCAAATACACTTCAACCTCACCTTACGACCACCTCTCTAATACGGGCACCTCGCCATTACGACCACAAAGGCCAGGAACCGAATATTTTACCTGTATTTTATGCTTGTTAAAACCTCTCTAATGCGGGCACCTCGTTAATACGGCCAACTCGCAAATGCGGGCACTTTTTCAGGTACAGAAGTCTCATTTAGACCTCACCTATTAAGGACAGTGCTGTCTTGAGCAGCTGTAAGTGTTGTATCAAGCAGAAATGCGTACGAGCGACACTCTGTCTGTCCGTCTGTTTGCTTAACTTGCAATGAAAAGACATAACCCAGAACAATTGTAGCAAGCTGAATGACAATTGAGGATGGGGTACAAAGGAAGCCACGTCAACAGATAATGCCTATAAGCAATTAGCCCCTATTGAGGCCTAAATTAATTGCACTTTTGAATGAAACACCACATTCATATCTCGCCCTTCAATACCAATCAAGAGCTTCAACACTCAATTGAGTTACTCACTCTAATTGTGCTTTTGACATATGTCAGTTGACATGTTATAGCAGATATCTAAATATTATGTTTACATGTAAATTATACGAGTTTTGAACAATGTCTTGTTTTTAAATGACCATAGATAGATAGATCTAGATGGACAGATAACAAGATAAATAGATATGCGAGTTTACAGCTTTCTAAGATCAGTTTTGCTTGTTTTGATAATTTTGATATTCATGATAGTTTTGAGCAGGTATAGGTATAGGTAGTACTGGTCGCAGGCTTCTAGCCTCTTTGACCAGATCATCGTCGTTGTGGTTATGGCTTATGTGATAGTCCTGCGATGATGATGAGTATATATACAATGATGAATAACTGATGCAGACTGCTCAGGCAGTGCCAATTCTTCTTTAAACTCAGGTCTGCTAAGGCAGGCCTTATAATTTTATAGTCTTATCTGGAACTGCTCAGGCAGTCCCCATACAAACAAGTATTTACAGTATTTACAGTATTTACAGTATTTACAGTATATACATTCAATACACATGTTGCACCATCATTTGCTTCGAAATCAATGTCTTGTTTCTAAATGAGAATATATAGATAGATCCAGATGGACAGATAGCAAGATAGATTGATAAACAAGTGTACAGCCTTCCAAAATCAGTTTTGTTTGTGTTGATAAAACAAAAACATTTAAGTGCATTTTTAACAACTAGCACACAGCAATTAAGATGTTAAACAAGCGAAAGTTCTCCATAGCAATTAACCAGAATGCTTCTGACAGCAGAGCCAGTGGCGTAGCTAGTGGGGGGGCAGGGGGGGCAAGTTGCCCCCCCAGACAACTTTTTGGGGAAAAATGGGGAAATGGGGGAAAAATAGGGAAATGAGGGGAAAAGTAGAAAAGGAGTGAAAAGGAGGGAGAAGAGAGAAAAGGAGGAAAAACTAGGGAAAACGGGAAACAAAAAGGGAAATGAACCGGGAATCCATGGCAATTTGATGAATGAATTCCCTGAATCTGTGTATTTTCCCAGATTTTTCCTTGTATCATTGAATGTTTTCCCTGACCTTATTCGCACTTAGCGAGTCTAAAAATCTTGACCTTGTGGAGATGATTTTTCTCATATCTACACATGTAAAACCATGAAATTTTCACAAATGATGGTCTCTTCTGAGAGTCCCAGTTAAATATTAGGAGTGTAAAAATAAGGAAGGTGATCACAATGGTCACGTAAAGGTTTTTTTACAGCTTTTTGTGAGTTTTTGTTTAATTTTTTGCGTAGTTGGTGTTTTTCAAATAATGGTTTGTCACATCCTGTAACTTATTCAACTTTCCCAATTCCAAACTTGATATGGACTCACAAAAGCATGTCTGGCTCTGAAAAAAGTCCACAGAGTCTCTTCAAATGTTCCCAATCTTTAGTTGAGTGGCTGATAAGCGAATGCGGAAAGTTACAATTAGTTAAATATAGTACTTCAAAAGTTATGAAACCTTGGAAAAGCGTGCTTTTTTTATGTTGCTGAGTTTAGTGCACCAGTATTATCATGTTGAAAGTGTTCTCAGCGTTCTGTATGTGTCATTTGAGAATCCAGTAAAGCTAAGAGAAATGTACTGTCGGTATTCCCGTGTTGACGATTGCTTTTTGGGGAAATTGAGGGTCATTTGCCCCCCCAGAGAAAACCCCTAGCTACGCCACTGAGCAGAGCACGTGGCTCTGAGCAGGGCCCCCTGCTGTAAGTGAGACCTCTGGGCTTGCTTTTACTAAAATGGATTAGTTTAACCTTAGTTTAAGAGTTAAACTTTGGTTAGCTAATCTTGGAGTTTAACCATGTTTTATCAAAATAGTTTAACCACAGATTAACTAACTGTGACGTCTTAATCTGTAGCCTCAAAAAACCGCTGAAGAAATAAGTGCCTTTCATCTATATTTAGGAGAAGGAGACAAGATGTAAGTTGAGAAAATATTTTTTACACTCCAACACAGCCTTTCCCTTGTCTTGTTTCATCTGTAATTCTCTAAATCCTCAAGAAAAATGCCATGAAAGTTTTGAACTGAGGACACAAACAAAACTGAGATTGAGGCTGAGTTTAACCTGAATGGTTAACTGGTGGATTAAGCCTACAGAGATCAATAATTTTCAAGAATTTGGATTGCAATGAGTTAAACCGGATCATCCAGAGAGGGAATCGTTTTAATATTGAGTGTCAGTTGACAGTGCATTCAGATTTCAGAATGAGGCTCAAGTGGCTTGGCTCCTCCCCCGAGCAACACCTTGGATACCAGCTCTTTGGTTGGTGGGAACAGCCCCAGATAAGCTGATTTAGGCCTATATATAATTATCAATGCCATCATGTGGATGTTTTTCACTGTAATACAACTTACCTTTAGGCATTTACAAATCAAATAATTTTAAATTTGAATAATTCAACAATAGAAATGCTGCCATTCTATTTTATACCCACACAGATCGACATCATTTGAATATTACTTTTTACAAAGTGTGAACAATAATTGCACACACAGAAAATGACTAAAGAAATGTCAAAAAGTTCTTTTATTATAATTTACTTGTGGAAGGCTAAAAGAAGTGTATTGAATTGAACGAAAATCAAGCAAACAATGTATGCATTGCAGCAAATTTGGTTAAAAAAAAAGAAAAATAAGAAAGTTTTCACATTCTTTTTAGATTAATTTTCACTATTATTTTTTCTTAAAATTGGCATTTTTCCAATGTCAGTCACAAAATAGGGTTAGTGATTTGCTATATATTTGATAGCAAGTCATCTTGAATATTGTGGAAAAAAAGTGATATTTCTGTTGGCAAGGAAAATTTAATGTAAAACGCAAATATTCTAAACAGATAGGCCTACAGTGTACTATGTAGATATCCATTCACAATTAGAATAAGGATAATTATCAACACTGTAAAAGTACCAGCAGAGCTACATATTGGTTAATTGGTTAAACCTAGGACTCTGAAAATCACCAACAAGTGCAAAGAAATCTGGACGCGTGAACCTTTTCCTCTTTTTTTAAACACAAAACAGGTGATTGAGCTCAATAGATAAATTGAAATATATAAGTAAAAATTAGGCAATGACACGCCAATGTAGTAATTTTTTTGAGATAAACTCTTCAAACACTTGTTTTATTTTTCAAACAGATAGATAGGGAAAGGTTCTTTCAGTGGGACACATAGACTCTGTATAAATTATTTTTAAAAAGTGATATCTTGCTTGGCCTATGGGTTATTGATTGTCAACCAGGGCCTGAAATTAATCGTTGACATCTAGCATAACTCAACAACTAAATTAGGGGATACATTTCTGAAATTAAAAGTGATATAGGGTATCTTTGAGTCGGATAGCTGTGTTGTAAAAACATGACATCAAAGGTACAAGTGCTGTCATATTTTTTTGAATGGATATAAGACGTCTTGGGCAACACATTGGTGCCAAATACACTGATCAGCTGCTGATGGAAAAGCAGCCCACTAAAAGTGTCCAACTCAAGGTTGCCTTTCCTAATAAGTATCCGACTCAAGAAAACTTACCTTAAAATGACGGCAGACAATTTAGTAGCCTTTACTGCAAGTTTTTAATGAATTTTTATGTAGGATTATAGATAGGAAGAGGAAAGATGAAGAGACGGGAGGTCGAGGTAGGAGATAGAAAGAGATAGGAGGAGAAAGAAGGAGGAGATAGAAGGAGGAGATAGAAGGAGGAGATAGAAGGAGGAGATAGGAGGAGATAGAAGGAGGAGTGAGAGGGAGGAGATAGAAGGAGGAGATAGAAGGAGGAGATAGAAGGAGGAGAAAGAGGGAGGAGATGGAAGGATGAGCATATGGAAGATATGGGAGGAGGAAATGGGAAGAGGAGGATATATCTCCTTATATCTCCTACCTCTTTCTCCTGTCATCTTCTTCAACCTCTTCCTCCTAATTCTTATTTCCTACTCATATCTCCTCCTATTGCCTCCTCTGATACCCTTATCTGCTCATCCTATCTCCTCCCCCATCACTCTATCCCCTCCTCATATCTCCCCCTTTCTATCTCCTCCTACTCCTCCTGTCTCATATTCCTGCCTCTGAGTCTTTCTACATTGTATCTCCTCTGATATCCCATCTCCTCCTTCTCCTGCTCCAATCTCCTCCAATCTCCTACCCTCCCAACTCCTGCTCCAATTGCCTCCTGCACATCGCTTCCTCCCCCCTTCTACCTCCCATTGCTATCTTCTACACATATATCCTCTTCCCCTCTCCTCCATTCTCATCCTCGTATCTCATCCTCATAGGCTTCTCCTAACTTCCATCCTACATTGTATATCCATCTCCTCCTATCTCTTTCTACCTCATATGCCAACTCATCATCCCATTTCCTCCTCCGATCTCCTTATCCTATTAACTTCCTACATGTATCTTCCAGCTCCTCACTCTACCTCCTTCTCCTCTACCTCCTTCTCCTCCTCCTCCTTCTTCTATCTCCTCCTTCCGTATCTTCCTTCTGTCACTTCCTCCTTTCTCCTCCTAATATCTCCCCTATCTTCTCATCCTGTATCCTCCTCCTCTTGCTATCTCCTCATCCTATCTCCTCCTACTATCTTATCCACGCCCCTTATCTCCTCCTACTTCCACTCTTTTATCCTATCTCCCTTCTCTTCATTCTGACTCCTCATTCGAACTCCTCCTTTTGCACCGTCTTCTGCACCTCCTCCTCCCATCTGTGCCTCTTATCTTCTCCTCCCTCTATCCCTTTTACCCTCCTTCTCCTCCACCAATTCCTCCAACATTCCCTTCCTATCCCACACTGTAACCCCAGCTGCCGGCAGTTAGTTAAAACAACAGTACATGCAAACAACGATTTTCTACCGTAAAGTGGCTCTTTTTCGCATTCATTACGGTAGCTGCTGTTAAAGCAACACATCAGGTTTACAGTGCACCTCCTCATCCTATCTCTTAATTCCTATCTCGTCCTATCTTCCATTTCCTCATCCTATATCCACCTCTTCTTGTCTCCTTTAACTATTATATTGTCCTCCTTCCTCCACCTATCACAGCAGTAAATGAAATCTAAACAAACAACCAAGAAATTGACTTAGTACTGCACTATTTTGATAGGCAATTAATTGCATGGCTGCAGTAGAACACCCAGAGCTCAAAAATTAAAATATTGCGGCCTGCAACGGGGACAGTCCCATTGAAACAGGGTACTGCTAAGGGAAAGATTGGGACATGCCCCAATTTTGTGATACCGTAGTTGGAGTGGGGACAGGAACGGGAACCACCCTAGTACTGGGGCGTGCCCCGATAGCTTTGTGAAACTAGGCCCTGGATTTTAGAAACCATGATAACTTTGTATTATCTTCTTAAACCAGCCATGTGTGATGGTGGAGTTAATCTCAGTTTAACCTAGGTTTAAACTAGGATTAACATATGATAGAATCAAGATTAGTTTAACCAGTCAGGTTAACCAGTGAACCTAGATTAACCACCAGTTTAACTTTTAGTAGAATGAAACACGATTAAACCCCCAGTTTAACCCAGGATTAAGTCTGGATTAGTTTAACCTCCAGTTAAACCATCTTAGTAAAAGCAAGCCCAGCTGGTGTTCAGCAGTCAGCAAGCACCCCTAGTGGTCATTTTCGAAAATTGAGAACCTCTCCAATGCGGCCACCTCGCTAATGCGGCCAGTATGGCCTGGAACCACTGGTGGTCGTAATAGAGAGGTTGAAGTGTACTTTACTGGATAATGAAGCTTCTTTGCTTGATCTCTTTGCTGGCAGCGGACTGGACTCTACGGAGGAGACTGATGAGCCCACTTTGTTTGAACTTTCTCCATATTATGACAGTACAGGTTTTGCTAAATTAATTTCAAACACAGCCAACAATTTCACAATTCTAAGCTTAAATTGCCAGTCATTACCAGCTAAATTTGATCAATTAGAAACATATATTAATCTGTATAATTCCTCTAACTCTAGACTCAGTGCCATTTTGCTTGCAAGAGACATGGCTCACAGCAGATAGCAACTTATCTTTGTTTCAAATAGAAGGATATATTCTTATTTCATTCGGAAAATCAGCCAGTGCACATGGAGGGGTAGCTATCTATCTACATGAAAGGTTTAAATTTAATATTATTGATCAATCCACTAACCCTGATATTTGTGATGGGCAGTTTATAGAAGTACTGTTAGGGAATGATAGTAGTGACACCACAAAAATTGTTGTAGGAATTCTGTATAGACCGCCACGTCAAACAATAGAAAATGTCACTGCATTCATTGGTGATTTAGAAGTAATATTCAACAGATTTAGAAATAACCGTAATATAATACTGACTGGAGATTTCAATATTGATATTTTGAAATTCAAAGAAATGAATTATGTAAATGAATTTCTTGAAACAGTTATATCAAATGGCTACATGTACATACCTAAAATAACATTTCCTACTCGTTTGACTCAAAGGAAAGGAACATTAATAGACAACTTTTTCGCAAAATTGTCCAATAGATTTGAAAATGTCAAAGCAGGCGTAATCATTAACACAATTTCTGATCACTTACCCTATTTTATTACATTGAATCTTCATAACCAAGGTAGTCAAAATAAAAATAAATATATAAAGGTGACAACTTCTGATAATGCTGCAATTCAAGGCTTTAAAACCGAACTACAAAGTCCCTCAGTTGCACAAAAATTAAATGGTATAATAGGAGAAACACCTGACATTAGCTACAACCACTTTAATTTGATCTTACAAGACCTAGTGAAAAAGCATTTCCCAACTAAAAATATTAGATTCAATAAATACAAGCATAAAAAAAGCAAATGGATATCAACAGGAATTATAAAATCTATTAAGTTCAGAGATAAATCATACGCATTACTAAAGTCAACCCAACCTGCTGACCCTATTTATAATAGTAGAAAGCTTAACTTTAAAACATATAGTAAAATTTTAAAGAGTAGCATCAGAACAGCAAAGAAGAACTATTACAATTACCTGTTTGAAATGTGTAAGAATGATATTAAGAAAACATGGACAACAATTAATGATATAATAAATAAAACAAAAAAGAAGAGTGACTTTCCAAAATATTTCCTTATTGATGGCAATGAAGTGTCTAACAAAAAAATCATTGCAACTAAATTTAATCAATACTTTGTTGAGATTGGCCCCATATTAGCACAAAATATAAACATGCCTGCACATAGATCATTTAAAGATTATTTGAAAAACCCAGAGCCATCGCATCTTGATTTTAAACCTGTTGAAACAGACACTGTAATCAAAGTAATTGACTCTCTCAAACCAAAAGCCAGTTTTGGTCACAACAAAATTTCCAATAAACTCTTAAAATCAGTCAAAGATGAATTAGCCTATCCAATAAAACTCTTAATTAATCAATCATTAGAACAAGCGAGATTTCCAAACTTATTTTAAAAAAATAGCTAAAGTCACACCTATTCATAAAAGAGATGATGATCAAATATTCTCCAGCTATAGACCAATTTCAGATTTGCCGAGTGTATCAAAGGTCTTCGAGTGGGTAATATATAATCAAATATATGACTTCATGGTGCAAAGAAATATTTTCTACACAAGTCAATATGGTTTTCGGCAAAGCACATTCTACTGAATAAGCAGCTTTGGAATTAGTAAATCGAATCATATATGAGATGGACAACAATCAGATTCCAATTAATGTTTACCTTGACCTCTCGAAGGCCTTTGATACACTGGATCATGAAATATTAACTTATAAGTAAGCTCATTATGGGATAAGAACCAATTCATATGATCTTTGAAAAAGCTACCTTACTAACCGAATGCAATATGTTCAAATTGATGATACAAATTCTGAATTTCTTGAACTAACATGTGGAGTACCCCAAGGCTCGATTCTAGGTCCGCTGCTTTTCATTATTTATATCAATGACTTGACTAATGCTACAGATAAATTTTATCCTGTGATATATGCTGACGATACAACTCTTACTGCTACCTTAAATACTTTTGGAAATAATAACATAATGTCAACAAAAATAAACGAAGAATTAAAATCAATAACTGATTGGTTAAAATTGATTACTAAAACGAAAGCCATGGCATTCCACTCTCCCAAACGGAACATTTCACTTCCTGATCTCTTCCTGGATGAAACTCATATTGAATTTGTTAATGAATTTAACTTTTTAGGTCTTCTACTGGACAAAAATTTAAAATGGAAACCTCACATGGATATTATTTCTAAAAAGATGTCAAAAACAATTGGTATTATGAACAGGTTAAAAAATGTCTTACCATCTAAAGTATTACATATAATCTACAATTCACTTATACTTTCTTATCTAAACTATGGTCTAATTATATGGAGCTCAAAATCTGATAAACTTGTAAAGCAACAGAAAAAAGCATTGAGAATTATAGCTAAGGCAAAATATAATGCTCATACTAGCCCACTTTTTAAACAGTACAATATTTTAAAAATCCCTGATCTATGTGCACTAAAAGACCTAAAATTCTGCTATAAAATACAAAATAATATGCTTCCACAATATTTTCATTCTAAAAAATTCCATTCAAACCACTATACTCACAACTATTCGACTCGGCATACCAGCAGTCACCTACCAGTTCCTGCTGCGAGACATGAGTTTGCAAGAGAAGGCATGAGTTATAGGTATCCAAATATCTTCAACAACATGTGCACAATATTTAAGGATAAGATTCACACCCACAGCTTTGATGGCTTTAAATCCTATGTTAGGCAAAACTTCATAAGCTCTTATGAAACAAATTGTTCCATAATAAATTGTTATGTGTGTGGTCGTCAGTCTCCTCCAGACAGCCGTTGATGCCAGTCAATGTGTACTAACCTTTTTTGATAAAAATTATATTATATATTTTTAACACATTCTCAAGACAAAGGTGGCCCCCTTATAGCGGCAATAATTTGCCTTTAGGGGGTCTCCTTGCTCCATTCATTTATTTCTTTACATTTATTTATTTATTCTTTTCATTTATATTTTTACAATATTCACCTCCCATTATAATGAGCAAATAAAATCAATAATCAATCAATCAATCAATCAACAAACAAAATGGCTGAAAGCAAATTGCTGAAAATTACTTGTTTGACATTCCATAACATTTCAAAGTTGGAAGGTTTATCACACTAAAACTCAAATTTCAATAATTTCCCACTCGGTCACGCAACTTCCAAAATGAGAAATATTTTACAAATTTGTTCTTTGGGGTGAGAAGAAAGGATGATGTTAATTTTATATCCCAGGCTCATTTTTCCTGTGATACAGACTAAACTAAAAAAAAAGAAGTCAAATTTACCAATGTTCGGAGTGAAAAATCACAATGTGGGATAGGTCATAGAAATGTATTATTTGATGACAAAGGTCATATACTCTGAAGTCCCTAGGGAAATTTTCATCCAAATACAGCTAATATTTTATGATAAAAAGATTATTTTTCAAAGTTTTGAGGCAATATCTTTTTAAAAACGTACATATTTTCATCTCAGAGGTACATATTTTACTTTAGAATGATTTCACTTATCCTGTGTTATGCGTCTGTTTGTGGGCTTCACATTGGTTCAAACAAAGTGCCATGGAAGTGAGTAGAAGAGGAGAAAATGATGATAGAAATGTGATTTTTGGCCTATAAGTAATGGTGTGACATGAAAGTTACAAAAATGGTCTAGTTTTGACCCAAATCGAATTTATATGCACTACAAGTAATAACTAGATGAAAATATAAGCAATTACAAAATTAAAGCGAATTTGTTATTGGTTATTACCTTTTTAGACAAGTTGGCCCCAAATTTTGAGGAACGCTTCACAAAGAGCAAATTTTTTAAACATTAAGTATTTCAACATACCCCAGTTACTGAAATTACGTGCTAGTTAATTTACCCCACATTACCTTATGTGTAATTTCTAAGTATAGGTTATACAACGAGTTTGAGGTGTACAAAACAAATACAAAACGATTGCTGTATACGCTATTATTCAAATAATACTTCTATGAAACTGATCTTCTGACAGATAATAAAAACTTGGAAAATGAAGCCAAAAGTTTTGGATATCGGGTCTGATAGTCGGTCATTCCTGGAGAAAGCAACTTTAAGTCACCCGATCCTACTAAAAGTGGTCAGTTTGGAGTAACTATATCTGCAATAATAGTATCACAATGGAACTCTTGATTTAAAACGGAATTTCTTGCAAAGGGAACTAATGGCAGTGTCATTCCACTTGAATTATTTGTGTTTTATTTATGAAAAGGTCTGATCGTCATTCCTGGAGAAAGCAACTTTAAGTATCGTAATAAAATTGGTCAGTTTAGAGTAACTATATCTGTGAAGCTTCTAGTTTTGAATAGCCTACGGATTCAAAACAAGCAGAAGAAGCAATAATAGTACCATAATATGGGGTGAATTGGGACATTAACATTAACTTTGAACTAAAACAAATAAGTAATTGGATGAAAGTCAATAAATTGTCTCCTAACTGTCAGAAAACTAAATATATGTTATTTCATTCACCTCAAAAGACAGTTCTTTACACAAAATTATATACTGACAATCACCAAATTGAATTTGTCTCTCATTTACACTTCTTAGGAATACATCTTGATTCTAATCTGAAATGGCATTATCATATCAATATTATCTTCAAGAAGATTTCCATAGTTAATGGTATACTGAACAAATTGAAGCATTTCCTCCCGAAAAATATTCTCTTGACTTTGTATAATTCTCTTATACTTCCTAATCTAAATTACAGTTCACTATCATGGGAGAAAAAATGTCAGAAACTGTTCACACCACAAAAGAAGGCTGTACGAATTATTACATGTAGCAGATATACAGTACAAATTTCTAAATGTGGCTCAACTTAGCCATCCATAGCTATTCATTACTAGTCTTATCCATATCTATACAAAGCTATCCATTTGTATTCTTTTGTATATAATAAAAGCTCTTTACCCCTTGTTTAAACAATGGTAATTGTGGATAGCTATGGCTAGCTATGGATAAGTGTAGCTAGGTTTAGCTTAAAATTGCTATGGATAGATAGCTAAGGCTAGATTGTAAATGACGAGCCACTTTTAGAAATTTGTACTGTAATGCCCATACAGGTCCTTTATTCAAAAATTTAAATGTAAACCTACTAAAATGTCATGACATAGGTGCACTGCATGCTTTTAAGTTTTGCTTCAAGCTGGAGAATGGAATGTTGCCGGGATACCTTCATTGAGGTATATTTATAAAAACACAGAATATTCATGATCATTATGTCAGAAATCAAAATAGTTTTCATTTACCTACAATTAGTCAAGAATTTGTAGAACAATCCATCAGATACAAAATTTCACACTTCCTTCAGAATATTTCAGATCGTTCTATTAAAGACAAAATATATACTCGTTCACTCGATGGCTTGAAGCATTATACCAAAAATAAGATAATAATTATTCATGTGAATGTGATATTCAAGACTGCTATATTTGCAACAGAACATAAAAAGCGCACCTTTAATCCTCCAAGGAACATATTTGTACTGAGTTAGTATTCAATACTATTCATGTAAATCTTATGCCGTTCAAAAAAACTTAATTACTTTTTTTTTACAAATTAAACCTGAAGGGCAATGTTGGAACTGGATGCCTGACGACTCACATGGACAATAATTATGATGATGTGTAGGTGGCCCTCCAGTAGCGGCACACAGTGCATTGGGAAGGTCTCCTCTGTCTTTATATATTTGTTTTTCATGTAATTTTTTATGCTGTTGAAATAAAATACGTCTGAGTGTTAGAACTTATCTGGGATAAGTGTGGCAAAACACAGGCTTTTTACTGTCTTCTGTCATATGTCAATACAGTGTCAATCATTGAACCATTGTAATATCGCCCAAATGACGATCGTCCATGCGTTTCAAGTGGACTCAAGAAAGCAATACTTTCCAGATTTATGATGTAGCCAAGCCTAACCTTTTCTGTGTTTGGCAAAAATACTTAATTGTATACCTGGTACATCTACAGTACAAATTTCTAAAAGTGGCTCGTCATTTAAAATCTAGCCTTAGCTATCTATCCATAGCCATTCCTAGCTAAACTGAGCTACACTTATCCATAGCTATCTATAGCTATCCACAATTACTGTTGTTTAAACAAGGGGTAAAGGGATTACAGTGTATCCAAAGGAATAGAAATGGATAGCTATGGATAGATATGGATAAGGCTAGTAATGAATAGCTATAGACAGCTAAGTTGAGCCACATTTGGAAATTTGTACTGTATGGAGGCCTGTATACAGAAAATATGTATCTTTTTTTGGGTGCACGGATGATAAAATTAGTTTTTATTTATACAGTAGTACATAGTGTACATTTATCATGTTACCGTATAATGAGTGAAGTTTAAGGACATGGTTGGCTAAGTTTGTAGCTGGAAATTGTTACGGATCTGGGCTCAATTCCAGCAGTGGCTCTCATGCACTTGCAGGCTTGTAACTCACTCCTTTTTCATCTACTGTAATACAGAAGTATTGTGCTTTGCAGTGAAAAAGTTGCCAAACAATGTTGAGTTGTGAGGATTTAACGATTGACAACGATATACAAATTTGTAAAAGTAACTAAAAAGTAACTTCCACAAAAAATAGAAGTAACTGTTATCTGAGTAAGGGAGACCGGGGTAAGTTGCACCTTTTTTTGCGTCAGGCTGATTTTCCGAAAAACCAAAGCTTAATCATGTGATCCGAAAATCAGGCATCAAAATATAACATGTTGGCCAGAATCGACCAAAGTTTCAGGCCAGTCCGACCATTTGGTTGATCACGGCACACATTTGAAAAAAGTAGGTCAAGTGGCAAACTTTCCCCGGTGCCGGGGTAAGTTGTGCTTCATGACGAGGCAAGTTGTTCACGCTTACTTTATTCCATAAAAATCTTGCATTTCACCTGTTTCTTCAGACAGATCATTTGTATCATGTGTTTAACTTATGGCTAACATGTTACATGAAACTAATCAAACATTCATGAGACATTTTACGCAAAAATTTAAAATGCTGCAAAAACCAGAATTATTTATTGTTTAGACGGTGGTATAACATTTTTAACACATGTTCCTTTCAGTGAAAGTTATTTCACAACATGTTCAGGCCTATAGCGTAAAATGAAGACAAAAACGGTGAATAAAAAATTACATCCTATGTTTTAACATTGGCACAACTCCCCCCAATCCAAACGGCACAACTTACCCCAAATTAATTTACTGGATAAAACTGGTTGTCAAAAATACACAAATGATGCGAGATGAAATCTAACAACACAAATGTCTAGATATACTTCCTGACTCCATCTTACCAGAGGGACATAATCCTATTATAAATACCAAATGACTGAGAAACAATAATGTCTGTTCTCGGCACATCAAGTTTTCAGCAACAAAATTGACTTTATGAGTGCCTTCTTTACCCAGTTCTTCATTTCACCCCAACAGTGGGCGGCACAACTTATCCCATGGCACAACTTACCCCGGTCTCCCCTATGGCAGTTTTTGCAAGCTGTCAAATAGATTCCTTCTTTATCCCACCAGTAATCTGATTACGTATCCAGATCATTTTGTATTCTGATCACTGACAACGCTGTATATAGTATACGAGGTTTCACATGCAACATGTGGGGGTTTCATTGGCAAGAAAAAAGTTAGTATTTGCATCAAAAGTTATAGTTCAATTTATATATGGAATTAGAAATATAACATACTGTTTCCCCAGAAAGAATCCAGAAAACTGCATTCTTGATGACATAAGAAGTAATTGGAGCCTTCAGAATGCCATCGTCATTTTCATTCACTTGGTCCTGGACCTTTAAGAAAGATATTAGGAAAATGGGTGTATTATTTGCGGTTAATAATTGTTTACCATAGGCCTACATATGAAAAAAAAAAAGCATTTCTACCAGTCACCAAATACTAACTAACATAATAGAGTTGGTCCATCTAGACAGGGGAAGATAGCGTGTTTACAACAATGCAGTTTTGCTTCCTCAAACAAATACGGAATGTATCATAATGCTGTTGATTTTTTAAGTTACATCAAAGGCAGCCTTTGGTTACATATGTCACAGGTATGAATAGCAATTATTAGGTCCTAAACTTGTGACAAAAAGATAACAATAATATTCACAAATAAAACAAAAGAAATGACCACACTAACCTCCAACAAGACCTTGGCAATCAGGATTCCCAATCGGCAACCAGGAGTCAGGTTATCAAGAATGTCCCATTCCTGCATGCACACAGTAGGGGACAATTTTTTCATCTCAGTGCCATGCCAGCGTCCAAGTTGTTTGTAACCTGGAGCATTGTTGATCAACAATTGCTGTCTTTCTTCTTTCACCAGTTCTTCATCGTCAACAAGGATGGGCACAACATCAACTGATATTACAAGGCCGTTGTACCTGCCTTTCTTTTCCCAAATGAACTTCCACGCAGAATGCCATGAAAATGTAACAGGTCTCAAGAAAATGTCTTCCCACTCAATCTTCTTGACTAGCTGTTCATGAAATTTGATAAATGCTTCCAAATCAACAACATAAGGTCTTCTCAAGCAAATTTGGATATCGACCTCATTAAATCTGCCCACCTTCAGTTTTTCACGCACTGATCCTGCTATTTGTATATAAGCACCTTGACATCCATCATGTGCAATGATCCTCTCAAACAACACCTTGAAATTCTCTTCTATAGCTTCACATTCATTGACCGGCAGGACAAGCATATCCTTCATTGCATCAAATACAGACGACTTGGTACTTAAAATGTTCTGACAATATGCTGTATAATCACCCTCACAATATTCATAGGGAACTGCAAATGACTCAGGAGTTCTTCCAAAGTAATCGGTGACTACTTTGGCTCCCTGAGTTGCCAAGAATAAGATGAACGACTGGTTGCCATGGAGATGTGCGATGTGCAGGGGAGTGCAACCATGGATGTCCCTATCATCTATCCATTTTTCAATGAATTCTTTAGGTATCTGTTTCAGTACTTCTTTATCATGCACAAAAATGGCAAGTAAGTGCAACACACTCCTCTTGAGGCAGCCATCATTTCCTTTAAATAATTTTCTTGTCAATTCGTCAGGGCTGAAGAATAGATAAGATGAGTCTGCTATAGCTCTTTGCCAGAAGCCATCTGCGGCTTCCAAGCATTCCTTGATTGTGACATTGTCATAATCATTCCCTCCACAGCCTAAGAAGAGTAGAGTGTTGATCACACTTCTAGATTCCAGGCAATTGTACAGTGTGTCATATGCAGCTTTAATGACTCGATGAGCCACTAATCTCAAGTCTTCACTAACTTGGTATAGATCTTGCATTGGATTCAGGTATATTTCAATTGGGTCAGAGTTGCCATTGTTCCTGTATGCCTGAATAAGTAGATCCATCAGTCGAAGAGCAGACAAGAAGGTCTCATTCCTTGAGAGTATTTCTATTTTATGCAAATAATAAAAATCATGTCTGGTTGCAAAAGCATGTTTTTCAATGCACTGTTCGAGCACATGTTTAAATGGAATGGAGATGTGTAGATTTTCATATTTCCTAAGCTGATTGATATGAAAATTGTAAATTGCCTGAGCATTGTTTTCACTTATCAGAATTTGTATTATGTCATTACTAATCTGAATAATTTGTTTATTGCGTGTTTTAAATGGCATCCAGCAGAAATCCTCGAATTCATTCATTTCTGAAAGACGTCCCAGGCATTCTCCACAAATCTTTCTTTTCAGGTCTCTGACTCCCTCAATATCTTCATGTACTTCCCTTTCAAGTTCTGCCATTATCTCTGTGAGTGGCCTTTTACTCGGTATCAGCCGATGCCTGAGAATCTCATTAAATACCAGCAACTTCCTCACCAGTCCTTCAAGGTGTCTTTCTCTGAAAACATGAAAAACAAAAAAATGATGTAAAAGCTACTCAAGTGTTCCTAAAGGGTTTTCCCATTTGATAAATGATTGTCTGGTTGGGATAATGTACTATTAGTGCTTTCGGGGCAAGCCTCAAACCACTGTTTAAAATTCTAAATATCTTGAGCATCATTCTGACAGCTGTATTTAATTTTTTTTTGGCCATTGTATGATTTTTATATTGTGTTATAAATTTTTGTCATGTCGCTTTTCGCTATTAACATTCAGTTTCAATCTCAGTGTCTACAAATATGAAATCATCTGTAAATCTGTAAAATTATTTTTTTTATTGTGGATAGGCATTGTAAAATAACTTAATATAATATCAGCACTTGTATGGATCAATCCCAGTTAAATGGGCAAATTATGGACATGGTGGTGTGTCATCATATCATACAATTTGAGAAATTTTACATTTATGTGATGATTACATGTAGGGGAGACCGGGGCTGGTTGTCACTGGGGCAGGTTGTCACACTTTTTATTACACTAAACTATGGAGTCACACAGCTCAACTAATCATTGTATACTGCTTTTATAACCCACTGGAGTCTTTTTGAAAAATCTTGACCCCTGGAAGGGAGTCTGGTAGGCAAACGGTCTTTTAAAAATTTCCGGTCACAAAAAGTAAATTTTTGCCTTCAACTTGCATGTCATCCTATTCTTTATCAAATAGTTGTTGAAAAAGGTACAGTTAATACACTTACCATGTAAACATTTCTTTAAATCATCATTAGAACAAATAGTGAAAATTTTGATAACAACGGCCTTGGTCACCCGTTTTTGGAATTTTCATCAGTCGGGGCAGGTTGTCACAAAAAGGCGGGGCAGGTTGTCACACTTTTTGGAGCTGGTTGTTACCTATTAGGACCAGGCTTTTAAACCAAAAAAACTAACACAAATATAAATTTGTGCTTTATACATGCTATTGATGACTGAAGATGTATTCAGATATTACATTTTGTTTAAATAAATGGATTTGAAATTTATATATAAAATTTTCAAAAAAAAATTGTAAAAATTCTAGTCCAGATCAGAATGCTTTCCTGCTGATTGGTGGGCCTTCATTCGTAGCACCCTTGTACACAGTAGTGTGTTTGTTAAGGTCTTCACTGGGCAAGTAAAGGATTCCTCGTATGTCAAAAATAACTTTTCTTGGTCAAGATATGCCCTACAGAGTTCCACTTCCTGCATTTGAGCTCATAACCAAAAGTGTGACAACCTGCCCCGAGAGTGTGACAACCTGCCCCGAAAATGTGACAACCTGCCCCGAATTCTGAATTTTCAAAAATGTCCAATAGACATCAATATTTCGAATGATATAGGTATATATTCACCAGAAAGGTTTAAGTCACTCCTCTTTTGCCATTTATACAGAATGGCGGTGCTCCTGCATGCTGTATACAGAAATAGTAGGATGTTTGAGTTTTACACACTGTGACAACCTGCCCCTGTGACAACCAGCCCCGGTCTCCCCTACATATTTTTTATGTGCCAAGGCTTATTATACATAACTGAGAAGCTTAGCTTCTATTGTTTCATTTTGACTTTAAAAAATGTATTTTCCTGGCAGAGTAAGGCTGTTCGCCACCAAAAACCTTGAGAAAACAAGTAATTTTTTTGTGTCTCGCGTTACATCAGATATTAAAAATTCATCTTAAAAGTCATATTGCAATTACAAAAGATCGATATCTTGATCTGGTTTTCTCTGCAGTAATCCCCAGTTCCCAGTGAATAGAGGGGGGAACAAAATCACTTTTTCTTTCAAAACCCTCATGTGACCCCCTTAAGTTTTGACAAATTGTATGAAAACACTATTCCCAAAGGGATTTTTCCGGCAATTAATTTTTCAGCCTGCTACCAGCATTTTTGTGTATGGACGATTTTAGCATTAGCACAAATTCGCGGATCTCCGTATCTCTGTCAATTTTAGAGTTCGCCAAGAAATAATTACACCATGTTTTTCAGTGTGAAGAAAGACCTTTCCTTTGATTACCAACAATGCTATGCTGCGGATATTTTAGGTTGTGTTTGTCAAGGAAAGTTAATTGAAAAATTTACATTTTCTCTAAATATTTTTGTCATCTCAGGTCTTGGAACCGACACTCATGGACTAAAATAAAATTACAATGATTTTAGCTTGTTTTAAATTGTGAATTGAACATATCCCTCTTAAACTTATATCACAGATGTAGGTACTAAGTACAATTATTTTTTACAATTATTTTTATCAACAATTAGAATCAATATGACAGACACATGTAACAATGCTATGAGTTTCTGTGATATTGCTTTGTTGCGGTCCGACATTTTTTCCAGAAAAAGATTTAGGTCCTTAGAAAAGATTATTCTCATTAGGCCCAGTACTTGTATTTCTCGGAATCAAGAAATGTGATACATCATAAATATTGAGCGAAGAGCCTGGGCCAAGATGTCTCTGGCACAGACTGCTTTCTACTTGCAAAAGAGCCAATATGTTAAGGGTCTACTATTTAGTTTCAGATTTTCGAGAATTATGAACTTTATATTTTCAAATGGCTCAACTTCAAAAGCCTGGCTTTTTTCCACTATTCCGACTAATCCTGAGTTTTGTAAGATGGCTACAACTTTTGTCCCCGCCGAAATCACACAATTTTGCTCTCACAACTGTTAGGTACATTTCAGGACAACCTCTTGTGAAGATCTGCTAAGAATAGGCTTTTCTCACACCTCTGATATATGTCACCTCATTGACATTTTAGTTGCCATTCATGTATATGATGCACTGTTGTTCTATGGATCCTGATAATATTACCAGCTATGTCCCCTGTCAAGTATTAAAAATATGGGATACTGAGGCTCAAAGTTTCTTAAGGAATATAATTTCCTGTAAACATGGCTTAGGCAAATTGCTAGCAATCTTCCAGATGATCATGTGTAGCATAGTACTGAATACTGCATGAACTGCAACCTCATAACTCCCACAATGCATTTGCCTTTCGGAGAGCTTAACCGATAGGCATGGGTTTGCAAAAAGACAAGAGAAGATGGATGTTTCAAAGTGGAGGAAATTATTTGACATAATGGGGAAGCCTAGGTCAAAATATTGAGACAAGACATTCTTTTTGGATTGAATGGTTTGAAAACCAAAAACAAAGATAAAACCAAAAAACAGGGAACCAATGGAATTGTGTATGAAAAATCTACTGTTATGACATTATGAGTAGGGGAGAGCGGGGCACAGTGAGACACTTTTTTTATTTTCAAGTGTTCCAAAATGTTGGCAGTAATGAGTTAAATGAGATCAGGTCCACATTATAGATAATGATGTTGGGTATTTTGTCCAGTAGTTTCAGGTTCCTACCTTTTACAGGTTTGGAGAAATTTTGAGTTACGTCCATGCTCGTTAAGTGTCTCACTGTGCCCCGTGGGCAGGGCACAGTGAGACAGCAGACGGGGCACAGTGAGACAGGCCATCTGCTGCCATAACCGCCGATCCTCAGGACCTGCGGAATTGTTCTATCAATTGTTGCTACAGAAACTACTGTACTTCTACAAAAGCAGCTGGCTGGGTGATTTTTTAAGTCCTTTTTTGAGCATGTTTCGCAACTTCATCGCACAGGACACATGCACGACTTATTTAACCTGCCGCACCTGTTACATACTAATCAAAATTCTTTCGGATGCTTCCCTTTGGATGTGACTGACTAAAATCAGTAGTTTATAGCAGGCATTTTGTTTTTAATAGTGAATTGTGAGCTATGCATTACATTCAGGTCGTTTAGAGTGTATTTTGTGACGTCTCACTGTACCCCGCCTCAAACTGTCTCACTGTGCCCCACGCAGCTCTCTTCATAAAATTTTTGAATACTGCAGACCGGATGCCTGTATTGTGGTTCTTCATCTAACTAAACTAAGACAAATAATCAAGGTTTGAATCCCTGGCAATTGATTTGCATTATAACATTTTTCTTGGGAATTATAAATAACAAAAAGTCGTTTGGCAAAATTATTTACTTTTACCATCTAAAAACCAAAATATTGAAATTCCACTCTCGATATGCTGTGTAGGCATTCAGGATATAGGACAGTCTCTCATTTACTTACTTTTTGTACTATACAAAAAAGGGTTGATCTGTAAACAGTACCAGCTAGACACTACGGGCTTTGTCTCACTGTGCCCACCGTCTCACTGTGCCCCGCTCTCCCCTACATAGACAATATATACTGTCTCAAAATAAAGAGTTGTGCAAGACTTCCCAAAAAGACATTAAGTCATCCAACTGACAAAATAATCACACAGAACATGGATAACACAATTGTTATATTTCAGATAGCATGAATGAATCTAGTGGATTTAACTTAATAAGAAAGTCTTATGTTTTTTGAAAGTTTTTTGGTCTTCGAAGGACCTTCTAGGATCAAATCAGGAAACAGTTGATATCAAGGACTAATTGATGTTAGTCTCGTAATTGTGTACTGAGGACCTAATATAGATTTGTCCATGGCCTTTTGTACTTTTGACCTTGCTTACAGCAGAAATGGGACCAAGCGAGGGCTGTGAACTTATTTCCAATACATTTTAACAGTTGTAAAGGGTAAAACTCACCAGAATACATTCATGTTGGTATTCATTTGAAAGGATTTTTTACAACGATTCCAAATATGTTGTTGGTTTTACTCTTGGATAAGAATTGACAAAGTTATTCAAAACTGGGACTTATGGTTTATATAAATTTGCGATGATGAGGAAAATGCTGGTAGCAGGCTGGAAACCTATTTTAAACACGTTTAAATGGTCATGTGTTCATTTTTATGATAAAAAAAAAAATTTAGGGGGTCCCGCCAAAGTTTTGAATTTTGTTCCCCCCTCTACAGTGAAGCCGAAAAAGCTTACATTGTCCATCTAATTGTCATAATGCTTTCTGTAGAGCCTTTACAGTCTATCACTTTGATATAGACAAACTGAGTTAAGGCTCTTGTTGATTTTTGCATTCTGTGAGTCATAATTGCCCATGATAAATCAGTACATTAGTATAGGAAACATATATGCTGTTGATGATTCATGGTCACGATACCTGTTGGTTTGTAAGATCAAAAGCTATACATATGTATATATGAAATATTTGGAATTGAGATTATGAGTTATCACCTGCATGATTTGTCATAACCACAGTCCACTGCACACTAGCACTTCTCCTTCCTTCAACCACTTGCATCAAGACATCCACCATGACACAAGTGGCTCCATCTATATTTCATTTTTGGATGCTCCAGCGTCACGTTTTGCTGAGACGACCATGAGCAGTCCATAACATCCTCAATAGATTTTGCTGTCAGATTGATGAAAAATAGTTTGTTCAGCTCATGAAAAGTAGAAAAGCCATCATTATCTGAGGTATCATAATGTTAAAATCCACAGCCTCCCCAAACATATTCATTTGGTTGGTCCTTTATTAGGGTGCATCAAATTTCAAAGAAAAAAAAAATTCGAAGTATAGATCTGTCTGGGCATACATTTTGTTCTTAGACACATAGAGATTATCTATGCAAATTTTCATCAAAATTGAAGAAGATTTAGAAATTATGAAGTATGAAGTAAATATTAGCCTCCTTATTCAGTTCTGTTAGGAGAGTGGAGTTACAAAAAGGCATCCCATCTGAAAACGGTCTAAGATTTTGATTTGAAATTAAGTCAAGATGACCTGGTAATATTTTCTTCCTGACTTCATCATGTTTGAGATTTGAAATTTCTTTCAAATATCATCTATATCAAAAAATAACAATCTGCTCCAGAACTACATGTAGAGCTATTCCGCTGCACAACACCGCATCGTTCTTAAGGGGTTTCATGAAGGTTTCTTCATTTTTCCCTTGTGTGAAACCATTTTAGTACTGAAATATACTTATTAATGAGATTGACACATTCATTTGTACTCTTAACTGTTGTATTGGATTTACTGAAGCCGTAGATCCCTCCTGGCCCAGGGTATGCATGATAACTTCTTGTACTCGGCGTAGAGTGCTCATCTTAATTTTTGGATGGTTGTTGGAAAAAAATCTTTGATAAAAGTACTTTCCAACGCATATCCCTGGTTTTCAGCCATTTCCACTGGAAAATATACCACGTCGCAGCTTCGGAAACACCTGTTTTTCTTTGCATATTCATGAAAGTCTATTAAACTGGAAATTACATCACTTGTTGGGCATGCAAATTTATATTTCAACTTTGGATCGATCCACTGTCTCCTGAGACATGTGTTACTAAAGTTTCGAGAGGATGCAGCCAATATTTTCGCTTTTGTGATTACATTACTTCATGAAGCCTGTTTTCAGCTCTGCAGTAGCATTTTAAACATGCCCATATGAATATGAATTGGTTCCAGACATTATTGAGCTGCTTTAAATTTATCAAAACATGTATTCTATACTCTTTCCATAGGCACAGTCAGGCATCACCAGGAATGACTAATTAGTCTGCTTGAGATTTTTCTGAATGTCAATTGACCAATAACAGAGTGTGGCTTTGGTCTAGCTATCAATCTTTTAGTGGAGACCAAAAATTTGCGGCATTTCCACTTGAAGTCATTGTCATCAGGAACATGGTCCATTCGTCAACACCAAAATGACTATTAATATCATCCAAACAATTTCAAATTACCATTATCATGTTTGTCGGGTAGACAGAAGTCCAGAGGTCAACCTTTAAAGATATTATCCTTTTGAGACATCCCGTCTTGAAGATACAGCAGCTTGGTTGCCAAGTGCCTTAGGTATCCGCCTGCTTCACTGAAGGTCTTTGCTTGCATGGGTTCGAACCCCGGGTGGGGAACCCAAAATTTTCAGTGTACCTTCATGAGTAAAATCCCAGCTGGAAGTCGTTCGGATGAGATTTTAAATTGGCGGCCCCTTGTATCAGTGTCTATGCTGAGCAAGTAAAAGACCCTCACATCAGTCCGGAAGTCCTGGCCCTGACAGGATTATTGAATGTGTGGGGTTAATCAGTTGGTTATCAGAAGCAATTGTGATTTCAGTGCAGCCATCCTCATCACACAGCAGCATGACAGTAGCGGGACTTATTCTATCAAATTTCACAAAATGCTGTAAAGTCATCAGCAGCTGATTACAAATCCCTAATTTCTTTAGAGCCTTCGGGTTCTTTCCTCTTTATGTAATGGATAGGTCTGCCAAAATTTATAGAGTTAGTTGATACTGTGATACAACGTTTTGCCAAGTTTGGAAGTGATAGTAGCAGCAGTTATTTTTAAATAGCCTGTCAAAGATGATTTTGAGCACTGCCAAAGTCATGGCTTGGCAATGACCCTTTGAGAGGATCATTGGAGGGTGATGAGAGTGCTAAAAAAATTCATAGCTGAATTGGATTTGGTAATTTGACTGATTTTGGCCAACAGAATCTTGAATTGGCTGGGAAACAATTTTTCCTAAATTTCATGTGAACTTTATGAAATCATTTCCCTCATCAAGCTAATTATTGTCAAGGACAGGTGATACAATTTGAATAATTCAGAGATCATTTTAAAAGTCATTTGATAAGGCAACTTTCAGGTCAGTGAGTGTTGTTGTTCTTTTGTATACACGTATGGCTAACAAAGTGTCCCCACACATTAATTATGCCATAGCAACCGTGAAGCATTTCATGTTTGGATATTTTCCATTATTTGATTGTGCACAAATTTGTGTTGGTGTAAAAACGAGCATGTACTAATTTGTGGACGTGAAAAAACGAGCATAGGTACCTGTGTACGTGTAATAACTGACTCTCCTGAATGTGCTTTATTTTGTTGAGTTGATTTTAGGAAGTTCAGGGTTACAATGTTCATAATTGCACAATTCTTGAATGACAATAATTATGTGGCACTTACACGAATGCTTACATCCTGTATATGTTCGTAATTGCAGGTTTACAAAATTCGTCTGCACGCAATATATTGAAAAAGATACACCTCAGCATTTTCCACGTGGCAATTAGAGAATGATAAAAAATCTAGTCAGTGTGACAAATTTCAGACACTACTGTAACAAAATTACGGAACACTACTGTAATATTAAGTGGAGAAATGGCAAAAAAAAGTGAATCAGTTCATTCGTCAAAAAAGAGCTGGTGGTGCCATCGGACATATTTTGAATCAAAGATGACCGCATTTGAAGGGGTGATAAAAAGTCTATTCATCAACATATATAAACATATATATATAATATATAATCTAGCTAAAATTTTTCAAATTTTTACTTCAGATAATCGATTTGTGCTTATTTTTTATAATTGGGTCATTTATGCAGATTCCAACGGCGTTTAGATCATAAAGATTGGTTGAACAGAAGTTGAGATATGCTCCGTTTTCCATCACCAAGTCTGATTCTCTCTATCTATATTATTGATTCGGTCGACTTTATTACCAATAATATAGTTATATTAATAATAATTGCAATAATATAGTTATATTAATAATAATTGCAATAATAAAGGGTGATGCACTGTGTTTATCTTCACAAAATTATCAGGGAAGATGGAGTGGTGCTCAAAGACAAAAATTATACAAAAAATTATTACATTGGACAATTATGAATTGTTGCATTGAGGGGTTTTATTTATCAGCCAATCAGATTGCTGCTTTCAAAATCCAAATGTCAATAAATGGGAATTCCCTTGTGATTCCCTAGCAACGGGGCCTGTAGAACAAGTTTTATGATGTTGACTGCTTTGAATAATTATTTAGACCTTATTCATAAAGGTAACCAAGGAATTCTGTGGCTCCAAGTCTGGGAAATCCCCCCCCAGCCCAGCAAGCTATTGTGCCCAATTCTGAGATGAATCTCATAATTAGGCAATTGAAAATTTTTGAATTATTTAAAAATACCGTGCAAGCACGTAAACCCCGCTGGCTCTGTGTGAAGCCATTGAGACCATTCGGATACTGTTACATGCATACAAAAGTAATAAATTCCAGTATTGTTTGCAAAGAAAAATATAGTGCAAGGCACCGGAAGGCGAGAATCTCAAATTGAAAATTCACTTTTTTTTTTTTCAAGTTCAAGTTCAAGTCTTTATTAATACCATTAAGGTACAGGGGCCTGACGCCATTCGGCGTATTTGGCCTTGTTAGGCCTATTGTAAGTGTGGATTGCTGGGTGAATACATACAGCGATATTTTTATTTAGTATATCCCAATATTGACGTTGAGAACCAAAAAACAAGTTTCATTAACATGCCTCATCGATGTGTCATGTGAAATTTGCATTATAATGTGATTACTTCAATAATCTGATGCCGACTGTAAATGCTAACCCTCCCCCCCCCAGACTACTGTGTGTGGATCCACCACCGATCAGTAATAAGCTGATCAATTAGTGTTTCTCATAACATTGTATTTAATGGCCTACTGTGTATAGAGTTAGATGGTTTGACTGTGTCAGTGCATTGGAAATGTGGAATGGCAGTAATTTACAGCATATATTAAGCAGAGTGGTCACTGGTCAGCATGCAGTAATACTTCCCCCATAAGCTAGCAATGTCACACAGGAATTATGCATTTGTGCAAATTAAATAGAACAGTGCTTAGCATAAGTCTCAAAACCAACACAAACTGTGTAAGGCCTTATCAGGGGTCTGTGTTGTAAAAATGTCATCACATTGCACTTTTGGAACCCTCAGTAATTGACACCACATGGCTGACACTCAGACAAATTTTCAACCCCAAATGAAAGACACACCCAAAAAGGGTTTATTAAAAACTTTTAAGTCATGCTCTAGTTTCCTAAATTAATGGCAAATCAAACTAGAAATGTCATAACCGGAAACCGGTGAATGATGCGCTGCCCGGACTGAGTCCTAAGGGTGAATCACACATGTATCCGTAGTTAGTGTATATCCCTCTGTGTAATATTTCAGTCAAATCTTGGCCAGGATCACTGCTGTCTTGCCTAAATACACATTTCCTGGCCATCCCACTGACCCAAACTATCCACCAGTCTTTGATTTTACTCTCCTGTCTTTCTGCCCAGGAGTAATTTACCAGCTTGTTATTGCTTTCTTATTTCCGATTGGCGCCACTGCTATTCCTTTAAAAAAAAACGGGCAAGCACTTTTAAGAGTTGCTTGCATCTATCTATCTATCTATCTATCTATCTATCTATCTATCTATCTATCTATCTATCTATCTATCTATCTATCTATCTATCTATCTATCTATCTATGTGTTTGTCTGTCTATCTATCTGTCTATCTATCTCGAGGCCTTCCCTTCCTTCCCCCACTACATTCGGCATAATTACAAAATAGCCCCCGCCATCTGATAACGGAATGAGCGAGACCATTGAAAAGCATAGGCTGCCACTCATTCCGTCAGAGGTGCGGGGCTTATTTCGTGATTATGCCCAACATTCCTCCCTTCATGCCTTTGTTCATTCCTTTGTTCATTCCTTCCTTCATTCCGTCTTTTCTTCATTCCTTCCTGCATTCTTTCTACCGAATCCGAAACACTGGATCTAGCTGGCACTAGGATGCTTTTAGGACAGATTTAGTATAAACAAGTTGTGATAACAGCTAACTTTTACAGTTAACATCAAACAGGACTGCTACAAAGTGTGTCATGTTTCTCACACATAGTTCCATGTGATAAATGGACATTCTTGAAGTATAAAGTACATGCTGGCCTGCTTTTTTCACTTCTAAGGGAATACTTGATATGTGAACATGAATTAAGGTATGTTTTTCTTTAGGCTTTCTTATCATTGTCAACTGATAGTAAATAACATGTCACATGATATATTGTCCATTAGATTTTTAATATCATTGCACCATTTTCAATAAACTTCCTGTTGAGATTAATTGAGTACAAGCAAGCACTGACATAGACCAACTGCACAAATCAAGTAAAAAAAATCATTGTACTTATATTTGAAATTAAAGATTAGATCTGCCAATTCTACATAGAATTCAACTTGCATTAAAATAACACAAACTGGTAAATTCACAACATTGGGGTGATATGAAACAATACCAATCAACACAATTGCATTTTTTTCAGAATTAAGTGAGTTCAATTCATTTTATTAGTCCAGTAGAGCCCCACTATGTCATAGGAACCCAAAAAGCTGTAAAACAAATCTCACTGAATTGAAAGCGAGTGCCCCCCCCTCAATGATGGCTGTGATGCAGCCATAGTCCTGTGCCCTGCTATGTGAATGCATACAGGCCAGGAGACCAGGCTAATGCAGCCATAGCCACACTGGGGGAGTGTGTGTGTATAACTGGGCAAGAAATACTTTCAAAATGTCACAATAAACGCACTAAATGTTAGTTTAAAGATTCGGGGACAAACTTTATGACAGTAACGTAACATACAGTGAAGAAGGGCTCTGAAAGTAGTGGCAGGTGCCCAGTAGCTTTTACATAAAATTGGGGCAAGAATGTTAACATTTCAGTGTTTGCAAAAAAGCTTGCTTACGAAACCAAGGCTTGCCCAAGGGGGGCACCCCCAGGGCAGCGCAATAACATTTAATATGATCTGAACAGGACAGGATTATTAAAAAATCACATGCACATTAAATTTTTGTGGAGATTCTACTCAGAATTACTCATTGTGACTGATGTGTGATATGTGTTCTAGATGATATTATTTGTCTTATAAAAAACACAAAATGAATATAATTGGAGGGGGGGGGGGTACTGAGCAGTGAGCACTCAAGAATGCTTATTGCATGTTTTAACACAGATGACACTGTTGATAAGGGGGGAGCACCTGCGGACACAGGTCCAATATTGGGGGGGGGGGGTGGTGGAAGTACCTGTCTGAGGTATGCCACCGAAGTTCACAATCTAGCATCATACCTTAGAAGTTTTAAGGAAATTGATATATCACCACCTTCTATTTCCCTGGGCCATGGGTGTATATCACATAATAAAGCAGTGTGGAGATGGATGCATGGATGAGTAGGGCTCTATGCCCTGTATTTATGCACTGGTAGGCTAATAAGGACAGGAGGAGGACAAGGCAATGAGGTGAAGGATCCAACATAGGGCCAGGTGACCCGGCAAGAGCTGGATTCGAACCCTGGACCCAGCAATTGGCAGCCCAGCCAGCTACCACTAGACGAACCCTCCTGTCCTTATTAGTCTGCCTGTCATAATGTTTAGCTTAACCAATTGCACAAATGCAGGACACAAAGCCCAGTGGCATATTTAGCGGGTGGGGCCATTGGGCCATGACCCCCCCCCCCGGCAAAATTAACATTGGAAAGGTAGGAAAAGCTGCGGAGTGCCCTGTATTCACCCGACATTCACCCCATTGTGTGATACCAACTATCTCAACCTTAACGTTAAAAAAACCAAAGAAATGGTATTTGATTTTCGTAAGGGTAGTAACTCTGTTACATCAATAGAAATTAAATCAGAGTCAGTCGAAATGGTTAATGAATATAAATATCTTGGTGTTGTCATCGATGAGAAACTTACTGGCTCTCCAAACACTAAAAGGGTTTACAACAAATGTATTCAACGAATTCACCATCTACGCATCTTAAGAAACATCAAGGTTAATGGTACTGTACTCACTCTGTTTTATAAGTCTGTGGTTGAGTCAATTTTGTGTTTTTCCATCTCTGTCTGGTTTGGAAGTCTCAATGGTAAAGATAAGAAAAAGTTAGAGAAGATTGTGAGGTTCGCAAGAAAACTTGGTGTATCGACAACTCCTTTGAATATGTTGTATGACAAGAATGTTGTTAATCTTGCTGATAAGATCATGTCAGATACGGATCATCCCTTGCACAACTTCTATAAATTCCTACCATCTGGCAGAAGGTTAGCTTTACCAATGATTCGTACGTCTCGATTTAAGAACACATTTGTACCTAGAAGTATTAAACTGTATAATTATGTGTCATCTAAGTCAAAATAATACGCTTTGTACTACTATTTATTATCTCTTGTATGTATTAACTTATTGCCTACTGTGATTGTATGAATGTGTGTGTGAATGTGCTCAAATCCACTGAAAGTTTCTGTTTGTAACATTATGAATGGACGAATAAAAGTATGTTCTATTCTATTCTATATAATGCCCCCCCCCCCTCAGGCCATTTCTAGATACACCCCTGATAAAGCCCAAATCATCTATCCAGATAGACAGATAGATAGATTTATAGATAGATAGACAGATAGATAGATTTATAGATAGATAGACAGATAGATACTATTAGATAGATAGATAGATAGATAGATAGATAGATAGATAGATAGATAGATAGATAGATAGATAGATAGTCATGAGGGGACAACAGTTGCTCAGTTGGTACCACTCAGGTCATTCTATCACTGTGTCCCAAGTTCAAATCCAGCTCTGGCCTGGTCACCTTAATCTATGTTAGACAGCAGTTTCAATCATCCTTTGCCTCATTACTGTATCACCCTGTCCTAATTAATGTTCTGAGTGCATAAATACAGAATGTAAAGTCCCAGTCACCCATCCGTCCTGAAAGATGGATATCTGATAGATTGATGATATGATAGATTGATGGATAGGTATATATTGTAGTAACTATCTTAGATCACATTCTTATAAAATAATTAAATTACTAGTATCTGATGACCAACAAAGATCATGCTGTAAAATTGATGTCCAATCTTTTATATTCCTAAGATGTGTGACAGCATGCATAAACTAGAAATGTCATACCCGGAAACCGGTGAATGATGCGCTGCCCGGACTAATCCTAAGGGTGAATCACACACGTATCCGTAGTTAGTGTATATCCCTCCATGTAATATTTCAGTCAAATCTTGGCTCACAGGATCAATGCTGTCATGGCTAAATACACATTTCCTGGCCATCCCACTGACCCAAACTATCCACCAGTCTTTGATTTTACTCTCCTGTCTTTCTGCCCAGGAGTAATTTACCAGCTTGTTATTGCTCTCTCATTTACGATTGGCAACACTGCAGCTATTCCTTTTAAATGAAACGTGCGAGCACTTTTAAGAGTTTCTTGCATCTATCTATCTATCTATCTATCTATCTATCTATCTATTTATCTATCTATCTATCTATCTATCTATCTATCTATCTATCTATGTTCTTAGCTGTCTATCTATCTGTCTATCTATCTCGAGGCCTTCCCTTTCTTCCCCCACTACATTCCTCCCTTCATTCCTTTGTTCATTCCTTTGTTCATTCCTTCCTTCATTCCTTCTTTTCTTCATTCCTTCCTGCATTCTTTCTACCGAATTTGTAAACACTGGATCTAGCTGGCACTAGGATGCTTTTAGGACAAATTTAGTATAAACAAGTTGTTGATAACAGCTAACTTTTACAGTTAACATCAAACAGGACTGCTACAAGGTGTTGATGTGACCTAGTTCCATGTGATAAATGGACATTCTTGAAGTATAAAGTATATGCTGACCTGCTTTTTTCACTTCTAAGGGAATACTTGATATGTGAACAGGAATTAAGGTATATTTTTCTTTAGTCTTTCTTATCATTGTCAGCTAATAGTAAATAGCATGTCACATGAAATATTTTCCATTAGATTTTTAATATGATTGCACCATTTTCAATAAACTTCCTGTTGAGATTAATTGAATACAAGCAAGCACTGACATAGACCAACTGCACAAATCAAGTAAAAAAAAATCATTGTACTTATATTTGAAATTAAAGATAAGATCTGCCAATTCTACATAGAATTCAACTTGCATTAAAATAACACAAACTGGTAAATTCACAACATTGGGGTGATATGAAACAATACCAATTAACACAACTGCATGTTTTTCAGAATTAAGTGAGTTCAATTCATTTTATTAGTCCAGTAGAGCCCCACTATGTCATAGGAACCCAAATCTCACTGAATTGAAAGCGAGTGCCCCCCCTCAATGATGACTGTGATGCAGCCATAGTCCTGTGCCCTGCTATGTGAATGCATACAGGCCAGGAGACCAGGCTAATGCAGCCATAGCCACACTGGGGGAGTGTGTGTGTAGAACTGGGCAAGAAATACTTTCAAAATGTCACAATAAAGGCACTAAATGTTAGTTTAAAGATTCGGGGACAAACTTTATGACAGTAATGTAACATACAAGTGAAGAAGGGCTCTGAAAGTAGTGGCAGGTGCCCAGTAGCTTTTACATAAAATTGGGGCAATAATGTTAACATTTCAGTGTGTAGAAAGTGCAGCATTGGACACCAGGGGGATCGCCATCTCCAGCGACAAGTGGAGACCCCTGGCTGAAAAGCAGGGAGAAATTGCTTTTGCCCAGGACCCTTTTGCAGGTAGTTGTGTTTTCTGATCTGTCTCTAGAAATGTTGATATAGTCCATTTCTATATTGGTGTCACGAAGTAATTTGGTGCCTGGTTGAGAGCCAAGTTCATTGGACACAAGATTGTGGTGTCCTGTGAGCTGTCATTGCCATTTTGATACGTTTTTTGATATTTTTGTGGCTGCATGTGTTGGAGCACATTGTGCTGTGGCAGTCTTGAACAAGACTGGCAGCTGCCTGACGGGAGGGGGCAGGGCAGCAGCCTGCTGCCGTCTTGTAACTTTTGCTCGGCTGTCTCCGTGGATACCAGGGAATTAATTCATAAACCTGAATTAATACCTAAGATTGCATTAAACTATTTAGTTATATAGAAAAATAAGATCTTTTAAGTGAATATGACCATGTTCAATCGTGAATTGGGGAAAAAGTTAGGGGCATTTCTCAAAGTTCAGTCTATTTTTAGCAACAAGTTACAGTCAAAACAAACCACGTGGATTTTGTGTCTGCCTTTTCCCTGGCATTTTCGGGAGACAAGAGTGACATAATTACAGCAAATTTAGCTTGAATTCACTGGTTGATGGCGAAGTTGAAATACAGAGGGTTATTGGACAATGACAGTGTAGCAAAACTGGAAAAACAGCTGTGGAATTTAGCAGATTCAATTTGGCGGATTAGCACACAAGTTTGACAGGTGGGTGAGATGAGAAATATAGTCCCTTTTGAAAAGTCCTTTTTTTATAGCTTGTGTGGACATTTTACACTGCTAGTGAATTGACATGATTTATCTTCAATCAAAGAAGTGAAAAACCACCGTGCATGGTGCTGATAACTTCATCATCCATTCCTCGACACTTTGCACAGGCTAACCCAAGTTGTGCGACAACATTTGTAACCAGACGCTCGAGGCTTCGCCTCTCGAAACCACGTGACACATAAAAGAGCGTCTGCTCCAGACTGGTGCTGTGGCCACCATCTTGTCTTCTCAGTTCAGCAAGGTGGGCTGATCTGAGATTTCGTTTTTGTCACTAGCAGTAGTGTCTTGCTGCTTGGTGATTCTTAGCCTGGGGCTTTCTTGCTGAAATTCAGTTTCAGTGGGAATTTTTGCATGTAACTGGTGATTGTGGTTAAATCACAGTTCTGTGCATTTTCTGGAGTTGTCAGCTGTCAGCTGTGTTGTGTCATTGTGACATTAGTGCTGCTATCTGATTAAAAGATTTTGACTGTGTGTTTGACAGTTGGGTGCCACACACTTCAGTGGTATATTTTGCTGGTTTATTGCTATTCTACTAATTGAATTTTAAAATATTTATTCATAATTTTCATTTCAACTTAGATTTTGTGAAATATTTATTGAAGCAGTTTCACTGAGTTGGGAAATTAATTTGGGCAATTAAATCACACTTAGTTAAAAAAAAAAAAAAAAAAAAAAAAAAAAAAAAAATTTGTGAGAGGAGAGGGAGTGCATAGTGCTACTTGTATTGTGTTCCATTGCATACATGCCATTGTAAACTTGATAATTTTCAATTCTGTAATTATCTGTGGTATCGTTGCGCTACCTGGTGTTAACTACAATGGATCCAGTACGCATACACAAAGATGCTGCAGATCAACTTCAGCGCCTTCCTGGAATTGGCCAAGCCCGAGCTCAGCGAATCATTGACGAGCGACAGCATAAGAACTTGGATGCCGGCGCTTTAGCTGAGATCACTCATGTCGACAAGGAACAATGGATGACCTGGGAAGCCGAAGGGTTGGTGTGCCTTCAATCCGAGGAAGAAAATGCAGAATCTGAGGATGCAAAGGAATGTGACGAAGAGCATCATGATGATCAAGAGCAGAAAGAGGAGCAACAAGGAGAAGATGCCAATGGAGATTGGATGGAAAGAGAAAAGAAATTTGATAATTTGAGTGGTCTGACAGATGTTTTTGGCCATGCTATTACTCCACCAAGCGCGACCGCAGTCGGTCAGCAGACAACAGACCCTGTCGCAGCTGCATCCGCAAAAGAGGGGAAAACTACTTCACCTTCTCCCAGCTCTAATGGACTTAGCCCCACCGAGATCAGTCAACGTGCACTGCAAGTTGGACATCAAGTTGATCAGCGGATGAGTCAGCTGCAAAACAACATTAATGAGCAGCTTCGCAGTCACCGATCGGGTGTGGAATCCATTAGTTCCCACCTACGTGGAGAGGTCCAGCGACAACAGGAAGAGACGGAATGGAGACAGAGACACTTGGAGGAGCAATTCCGCATAATGGATGAAGATCAGCGACGTCAGCAAACCGAAATGGAGCAGAGGCATTGGGAATGCCGGAGGAAGGCCGATGAGGAGCGGATTGAGTTTGTCCGCCAAGAGAAGGAACGCCAACGACGGATTGACGCAAATATGGAGAAAATGCAAGAAATGATGATGAATCTCATGCAGTCTCGCAGCCGAGGGTCATCTAGCCGTTCCTCCCAAAGCTCATCAACAAGCCAACGGATCGAGAAGTTGGACAAGAGGGAACGTCAACGACGGATTGATGAAAACTTGGAAAAAATGCAGAAAATGATGATAACGCTTATGCAGTCCCGCAGTCGAGGATCATCCAGCCGTTCCTCCCGACATTCATCGAGGCCATCTTCTCGACAGTCCTCCTCACCCCGGGCTCTAATTGATGACTTATATGTTCGGTTAGGACATGGTAAAGGGTCTGACGGACGAGACGATAAGACTGGTAGTGGTCATTTGCCAGCGAGTCTAGTCAACGCAGATGTGGAGTCGGCTACGTTAGCTGCAGGAACTACAGGGATAGTTAAGACTACAATGGATTTCCATACAGCAGCATCTCTTGATTTCCATGCAGCGGCATTCGGCTCAACGGAAACTACACCGAGAACAAATACCACTGTGGATGCAGATGGTACGGCAGCTGTTTCAACAAAGGTCATGACCGTGTCGCCTCTACCCGAATCTACTTCAGCCAAGAACATCCAGGTGGCGCCTTCCGGCCAGCAGACCCCATCTGTTTTGCAATTAGCAGCATCAGCGTCTGGAGGAGGGACATCATCGGCTCCTGGATTAGGGACCTCGAATGCGGGGCCCCAGACAGTTGACGCTTCATCTTCTGCCCATGCCCCTCCTCAAGTATCCAGTGCCGAGGACTTTGCAGAGATTACTCGAATGATTCCGGCTAATGGAATCTATCGTCGCAGCTTGGGTATCATTGAGGCATTTCACCCGGATAATGTGACTCTTGGGACTCTTATGTTACTTCGGACCTTGATGAACTGTTACAGGAGACATCTCAACAAATCGCTGCAGGAAGGACCAGCACAGGAGAATGCTACTTAGCGTCAGAGGAGTTACCGGAACAGAATTCTAGGAACCGCCACGTGGAACAACCCGCTGTTCACACTTTACGAGAGCGCAGCAGTGGGCAACCAAGTGGGAGTAACCGGCAGTATGCCAAATCTCGACCAACAATCAACGAGATTGCTGAATTTTCCCCAGGAGACCGAGTTGATCATCCAACAGCCACATACGTGGACCAAGGAACAACTTTCAGGAGGGATCGCCGCCTGGTGGAATCAGAGCAAGCAGAATATTTCAGTCCGACTAGAACTGTCCAGTCTGCAGCCGCACCCCGCGCTTTTCCCAGTACTAAGAAGCAGCCGTTTGTGGAGCAATGGTTGAATGGTCAACAGGAGATACCATGCATCAGTGACAAGGCGCCCACCATTCCCAAGAGACATGTGAGTAACCTAGAAGCTAGATCACAGCGTAAAAGTGAACTTCAGAAGTTACGGGACCACTCCGGTCCCGCCAATCATTCAGTGCCACAGATGTATGAAGAAACCTACAAGGAAGGTTGTGAAAAATTAATGCACCTGTCCCAAGGTAATGGCCGCGACCGTCCTACTTCTACTTCAAGGACACAGCCTGCATGTGAGCAACATGCAATGCAAACTGGAAGGCCTCCTGTTCTCAATTATTCTCCCGAAACCGTAGAAGCTAGGCAGAATGTGGCTGCTCCGGACTACAACCCAGAGTTTCATCCCAAGATGGCCGGAGGGAAGCTGAAGGAAGAGCGGGAAACTCCGAAGGAGTTGGGGGGTGCTAGACCGAAAGTTCAGCGGTCCTCCCGCGATGGCAGTCAACATTTTGGACAACAAGGGGAACATGGTTCCGCGGAGCAACATCAGCCAAAATCAAGGTCCCAGCGATCGCCATCCGAGCAACGGCATCGGGTCGCTGTGCAGCACCAGCCACATCCCGGGCAACAGCGCTCTTCCAAAGAGCCATTCCAGCAGACGCCCGCGGGACAACATCATCAGCCGTCCAGGAAGCAGCCAGTGGAACTACGTACTTCAAGGGGAGAAAGAACCCCACAAGGGGTACAGCCTCCATCAGAGTGGGAGGAATCGGATGCTTCAGACTGTAGCGAAGATGCTGAGGTGGTTCCACCTATGGGCAGCCAGAGACATCAGAGGGAATATAGTCCCCATGAGAACAGGCATAACTATCGAGCCGACAACAGACCAGACCATAGGAGGATTGGTTACAATGGGAATAACCAGCCTGGACGCCCTCCTAAGACTTCAGCGAAATTGCCACAATTTAAAGCAGAAGAAGGAGAATGGGAAAATTTTGAATTTCTGTTTCAGACGTTTGCTGAGGCGAACCAGTGGAATGATGCAACCAGGCTGCAACAGTTGAAGATGTGCCTGGGATACAAGGCCATTGCCTTTGTAAGGACCCTATCTCAGGAGAAACAGACCAACATTCGGCGATTGAAAGATAGTCTGGGCGACAGATTTGGACGAGACGACAGTCCAGCGATGGTGCGGAAGACTTTACCTGATTTACGCCAGAAAGCTGAGGAGAGTCTGAATGAATTTGCCGACCGAGTTCAAAGCCAAGTCTCCATTGCTTATGAAGATGCAAATGACCGCTTTGTAAATCAGCTGGGTGCAGAAACATTCTTACGAGGCGTAAGAGATGGGAAGAGTGCCTACGAAGCAGCCAAGGCCAAGCCCAATACCATCAGGCAAGCGTTGAGTGAGGTAAAAGAGGCAGCAACTCTTCTCAAGTCGATCATCGGCCGCTCTCATCAGCCACCTGTACGTCATGTTAACTTTCCAGTGTCGGATGAACTTGTGCATGTGATGCACACTCAGAGCCCTCCGGCATCACCTATCCCATCCTGGAAACGTCGCCAACTCCAAACAGTTGGAGTTCAAGCCAGTCTGCCCGCCTTGGAAGCTCCCAATTCGCCAGTGTCGCCTTCAACCAAGAGGTCTCCTAGATCTCCTGAGTCGGACACTGACTCGAGAAGACCACGGCGACGACAACAGGATACCTGCTTCCATTGTTCGCAACCTGGACATTATCGTAACAATTGTCCAGCATTCTTAGCAGGGAGCCCAAAAGTTCTCGGACGCCGGTAGTCGGTCATACTGTCGTCCCGGAATCTGTGCCAGACCGACCAACAACTTATTCTCGACAAACGGACAGGTCTCCGAACCGGAATCCAGCTGGTATCACAATGACCATACCAACATTGTTAAATAACCATCGGATTTTTGCAGTGGTGAATACCGGGTCTCAAGCAACGTTAGCCAGTTCCGCTATTTGTAAAGTGGCTGGAGTGACCCCAGTGGAAGGTCACCATGTCAAGGTGCAGGGTATAAGCAGCGACATGAAGATGACTGTCGGCATTGCCTTGAAGGTGCCGTTGACTATCGGAAATGGAGTTTACCCCTGGACCCTGCTTGTTGGAGAAATTCAGGAAGACTTCATCTTGGGATTGGATTTTCTCTATGAAGTTGGAGTTATACTAGATTTCTGCAAGGTTTTTTCCAAATTGGAGATGCCATCATTGTTGCGGAGTTTACCAGTGAGGCCGGAAAACCATCCAGTAAGTCTGCTCCTGTCGTGCTGAATGAAAGAGCTTGCATTCCGCCAACACACTGCCTTCTTGTGGAGTGTGATGTTCCGCAGAAATTCCAGTCCACCCAACTCCTATTGCAGCAGTGCCCAGGTATGGCACCAATAGCCTTCCCTGCTTGTGTTGTGGACAGTCTACCTCATGTGTCGATACTTTTGGCGAACCTTAGCGAGACAACAGTGACCCTGCCAACTGGAACTTTGGTGGGATCAGCTCAACCAGTGGAATTGGTTCCCTCTCCTTCCAAAGAGGACTCTAAGGAAGAGGATGAACCCCGGGAGACTTCCCCTGGATCTGCAGTCTCGGGTACCGATTACGGTGCCCCCCCATTTTCAGACCCTGATGACAACCCGATGAAGACACCTGTTGTGGAAGGTGAAGACCCGCAGGATACATCTGCCCTCCCAGCGCACTTGGTGACCCTATACCTTAAGAGCCTCGAAAATTTGACGGGGGAGGAGGGTATGGAGCTGCAACGATCACTGATTAGGTATAGTGATGTATTTGCACAACATGATTTCGATTTGGGTGAATTCTCGTCGATCATGCACCGGATTGACACTGGAGACGCCGCCCCTGTGAAGTCTGGCCTTAGACGAACACCTCTTGGCTTCCAGAAAGAGGAGGAGGCTCATCTTAAGAAGATGGTAGACCATGGCATCATCCAACCTTCAGCAAGTGAATGGGCTGCGGCGCCTATCATTGTCCGGAAAAAGGACGGAAGTTACCGCTATTGTCTGGATTATCGTGGATTAAATGCCGTGACCAGGAAGGACAGCTTCCCTCTTCCTTTGATTGAAGAATGCTTGGACCAACTGGCCGGAACGGAATTCTTCAGCACATTGGATATGGCAAGTGGGTACTGGCAGATAGTGATAGACCCGAGAGACCGCCACAAGACGGCTTTCATTACCAAATTCGGTCTCTTCGAACATGTAAGACTAGCCATGGGTCTCTGTAATTCGCCAGCAACCTATCAAAGAATCATGACATATGTGTTGCAAAACATGCTGTGGAAAGATGTTCTTGCTTATCTGGATGACTTGATTGTCCTGGGCCAGAACTTCCAACATCATCTTGAGAATTTGGAGAAAGTGTTCGCATGTTTCCGTGAATTAAAATTCAAGCCTCGGAAATGTGAATTCTTCCGGACAGAGGTTGACTTTTTAGGAAGACGGGTTGGAAGAGAAGGAATCATTATCCCTGAAGCCAAAATCAAGGCACTGAAGGAATGGCCAGTGCCTCAGACCAAGACCCAGTTGGAGTCGTATCTCGGCTTCGTGAACTACCATCGTGAGTTCATTCCGTCATTGGCTGACAGGGCAGGAGTATTGTATCAGCTTGTGAAGACCTCCAACCCCAAAGATCCGCTGGACTGGGATCCTAATCACCAGAGAGCTTTTGAGGATC
This sequence comes from Platynereis dumerilii, assembly GCA_026936325.1. Lineage (NCBI taxonomy): Eukaryota > Metazoa > Annelida > Polychaeta > Phyllodocida > Nereididae > Platynereis > Platynereis dumerilii. The sequence continues at coordinate 3,974,341 of JAPTHN010000034.1, forward strand.
TACGAGAAGCTATGGTCACCGCTCCAGTCTTGGCTTATCCCCGGGCTGAAGGAACCTTCCTTCTGGATGTCGATGCCAGCGACTCTTCGGTCGGAGCAGAATTGTCACAGATACAAGACGGCCGGGAGAGAGTGATCGCCTTTGCTAGCCAGTCGTTAGGTGCTGCGCAGCGGCGCTACTGCACCACAAGGAAGGAATTGCTGGCTCTGGTGACTTTCCTCAACCAGTTTCGATTCTATCTGTTGGGCAGAAGTTTCTTGATCAGAACTGATCACAACAGCCTAATATGGCTCATGCGGTTTCGCAACCTCGAGGGCCAGTTAGCCAGATGGCTAGAATCAATAGCTCAATTTGACTTCAAGATCATGCACCGACCCGGAAAAAATCATGGGAACGCAGACGGACTGAGCCGTATCCCTCTCGAACAATGTCCATTTTATCAGGAGATGGAGGGTGGGGCCTGCCTTCAAGCTTTACCATGCGGCGGTTGCAATTATTGCAACCGAATGCACCACCAATGGTCCCGCTTTGATACATTTGTCGACGATGTTCTTCCGCTTGCTGCACGACAGATTTCGGAAAAAGACAATGACCTGGACAGGGATGAAACGCCTGCCATTGACTGGGGAGGCAAACAGCGGAATGATCCTGATATCGCCATCATCAGAAGATGGATGATGGAGGGAATAGAACCCCCGGACAACACCCTCTTTCTTCAAAGTGCAGCAGTGAAACAGCTATGGAAAATGAAGGACCAATTGGTGATGCGTCATGAAACGTTGTACTACAGATGGGTGGACTCATCTGGCGTACTGACATACCAGCTCATTGTCACCCCACGTAAGAAACGCCATGAGGTGATGAAGGCAGCACATGACAACATATGTGCTGGACACCCCGGGCCAGAAAGAACTTTACGACAAGTCCGCAACAAGTTCTACTGGCCGGGAATGACCACAGACTTACAGATTTATGTTCAAGCTTGCCCTCGATGCCAGCGGCACAAGAAGGTCAATCGGACGCCCAAGTCTCCGATGAAGAAATATCATGCCGGAGAACCTATGGAGAGGATCCATGTTGATATTTTGGGCCCCCCGTCGGAGACGGAAGCCGGCAATCGTTACATATTCGTAATGATTGACCAGTTCACAAAGTGGCTCGAATTGAGTGCAGTGCCGGAACAATCGGCCCTGACAGTTGCGATGGCGTTAGTAGAAGATTTCATCTGCCGGATGGGATGTGCACTACATATTTTCAGTGACCAAGGTCGCAATTTCGAGTCACAGCTGTTTCAACAAGTCTGTGACCTACTGCAGATGGCCAAAACAAGGACTACGCCATACCGACCAAGCGCAAATGGACAGGTGGAACGCATGAATCGGGAAATCATGGCAAAGCTCAGGATATTCATTGACGGCAAACCTGAGTCCTGGGATCGATATTTGCCCTTCGTTGGCATGGCCATGAGAGCCACGGTAAATCGTTCAACAGGATTCACGCCGAACATGATGATGTTGGGGCGGGAAATACATTTGCCTGTCCACCTCCTTGCTGAGATGCCTGATTATGATTCCGTGGAAGAACCTGCTGAATATGTTGCCAAGCTGAGGGATACCCTGCAAGATGTGCATCAGGCTGCTCGGGAGAAGATTGGAACATCCCTTGAAATCCGGAAGCGGATCTACGATCGGAAGACGTGGAGAGAGAAGTTTCATGTCGGGGATTTGGTGTACCAGCTAAACGCGACCGGGAAAGTTGGGATCAGTCGGAAACTGCAACCGGTTTATAATGGCCCCTTTCTGGTGATTGCGGAAATTTCAGAAGAGCTATACCAGATTACAGATTCGCGTGGCAGGAACCAAGTGTGCCATCATGATCGCTTGAAACGATGCGCAGACCGAAACATTCCATTGTGGGCCCGTCGTAAACGTAAACGTTTACTGGAGGAGTTGGCACCGCCACCACCACCGACCCAGGATGAGGACTGTTTGCCTTTGACGGACCTCTCTGAGTTGATACCTCCTGGGGTGGATAATCCGCTTTCCGCTGAACTACAGGGCGACACAAATGAGGGCACTGAGGCACCTGTTGCTCCTGAAATGGGCGCCCCGAGTTCTGAGCCAATGGCTGAGAGACGCCAGAGCCAGCGGAAACGACGGCAGCCAAAATGGTTGGCTGATTTTGTACAGTAAAATATGATGTTGTACTGTAAGATATGTGTGGTAGTGTTGTGTGTCTTGCTTTGGTGCCGTTACGGTACCTTGTGTTTAAAAATGCTAATTGTAATTAATGGGTTGCGGTTTTATGTGCTTATGTTGTGCTTTCTGTGTTGTGGGTTGCAGTGTCGTGTGTCAAGAGCTTGTGAGTGAGTGTGAAGTGAAGTAGTCGATAGTGTACAGTGGATCGAGATTCGATATGTCCTTCTTTCAACGGAAGACCTTTGATGACCAGGGTGGCGTCATCATCTGGAGGCGATATTCCATCGCGGCAGGCATCGTGGAGGAAACCGAGATTCGAGATTCCTATCCTGGAGAGGCGAGGGGTGCCCCACCACCACCCGGATTTGAACCGCCACCTGGACCTACACCAATGCCTCCGACGTCCTGGCCTGGTGTAGAGATAGAGGAGCTGGAGGAGGATGAGATGGAAGACCGACGAATTGAGGCCTTCGTGGGGCCAGATGAGGAGCTTCGTCGGGAAGAACGCCAAGAGGACGACACCCGGATCGTTCGACTGCCAGATTCTGCCGACCTAGAGACGGGTGCCGTTGGCGGTGTTTCGGCCTCCGTTGCGGAGGCCGCCGACTTGCTCTCCGTGGAGCTCATTGTGGGAGTCACGGAGGAAGAAATGCAGGTTTTGGATGAAGACAAGGATGGAATCAACCCGGACCCAGAACCAGGGACCAGCGGGGAGTTTATCGTCCTGGATTCACTGAAGGACGACGACGATGATGACGATGATGACGATGATGACGATGACGATGATACGCTTATCGCCTCCGACACCGACTCGGTGGTTACGGTGGTCCCGAGAGATGATGCCTTGGATTCGCCAACACCAAGAGGCCGGACCAGGCAGATGTTTTGCCCAATCTGTAGGACCATGGTGAACGACAAAGTTGGCCGCCACATCGAGAACATGCACCTTCCCTGGTGGATTCACCCAGGACGGGCCTGCTGGGAGTGCCAAGTCCATGTTGACTCTCTCAGTAGGCTCAACATTTTTCATCCCAAGTGCCGTGCCATGAAGGAAGGGGATGCGACCCAGTGGACCCACCTGTGCAACGCCCTCCTTGCTCTTCTCCGAGCATCCACTGGGGCCAAGGATAACGAAGACTTGCTACGTTCGGCAACGGATGTACCCACGGGAGAAGGGGACATTCCATCTGTCCTTGGAGCAGAAAGTCTACTTTCGCACCTGGGAGTACCGGAACGGTATCCCCCCGACGGCGATGGAGGACCTACGGGTACAACCCCCTTCAGCGGTAGTGTGCCTGCTCCACCCCAAGGTCCTGGCCAGCATCCTTGCGAAGTTGCCACGAGATGTTGTCAAGGAGGTGGCTCGTCTAGCCGACAAGCCAAGGTCCGAAGCACCCCCCTTCCGGGTCATCCTTCCCAGGGCAGTGGATGCTCACATCCATCTCGGGGAGATGCGACGACCTTTCATGAGCGAGTTGGGCAGCCGGGACGGATGCCCTTACAGATATGACAAGCTCATTTCAAACTTTGTCAATCCGCGCTCCTGGGACAGCTGGGATGAGATCTCGTCGGACAGTACCGTCTATGCCACCTTTGGAGTGCACCCGGCCACCTGTTCCCGTCCAGTCGACTTCTCCGTCTTGCGACATCGCCTGTCAGCCCGTTTGCGGTCTGCCCGCTGCGTAGGATTGGGGGAAATTGGACTGGATTACCACCATGGCAGACGGGCAACGGAGCAGGAGCGGCAGCAGAGAGCACTACGAGAAATGCTGCGGTTGAGACCCCCCAACCTCCCTGTGGTTCTCCATTGCCGAGGCCAAGGAGCCTCCGCAGATCTCATGAAGATCCTGCAGGGCCAACTGCCAAGGGGCACGTCGATACAACATCACTGTTTTCTGGGGGACTACGAAGAAGCTCAGAAATGGATGGCAGTCTTCCCTGAGATCCATTTTAGCATTGGGCTAAACTCCATCGACCAAGGAGCTGGACATGAGGAGGCCATCCGACGACTACCTTTGGCCTGCCTCCTCATTGAAAGTGATGCCCCCTATCTGGCCAGGAGGAGCCGGGATTATCCCGAAGAGCCCTCACCACGATGGGACCTGCTGAGGGTGGCAGAGTGGATCGGCAGCCTGAAGAGGATCAGCCACTCTATGATCCTGGAGGCAACCAGGATCAACGCCCTGCGGCTCTTCGGGATACCAGGGATATAGGGGGTGGATTTGTAGGTTACGTATGCGTAACCTGCATTTGGATACACGAGGATACCGACCGGATTGACCCCCACCAAGGACAACGGATATGGCTTTGGACATTACATTTGCTTAGGTGCCGTATACGGCACCATGTGTGGTAATCTATGGATAACTGATTGCGATTATGGATAACCGATTGCGATTATGAACCGTTTTAAAGTGTCGTATGCGGCACAGTGCATTATAACACCTGGAAGGGAGCTTCAAATCGTAAAGTGCAATGCGAAGGTTCGGAAGGACCCTAGGACCTGATGCCTCCATAACTTCAACCAAAGGATCACCTGCCATAGGACCCGATGTTTCGAGGACTCCACCCGAGGATAGCCTGCCAAAAATTTGATTGGGTGGAATGTAGAAAGTGCAGCATTGGACACCAGGGGGATCGCCATCTCCAGCGACAAGTGGAGACCCCTGGCTGAAAAGCAGGGAGAAATTGCTTTTGCCCAGGACCCTTTTGCAGGTAGTTGTGTTTTCTGATCTGTCTCTAGAAATGTTGATATAGTCCATTTCTATAAGTGTGTGCAAAAAAGCTTGCTTACGAAACCAAGGGCTTGCCCAAGGGGGGGCACCCCCAGGGCAGCGCAATAAATAGCAACAGCAGCTGTAGTTTCTTCATGGTAGAATGTACTTACAATCTAACTCTAAACAATGTAGTAAACATATATAAGACATACTTGGGGATTTTAGAAATCCAGATGGGACTCATCAAAAGAGTAACCAAGGGACTGGGGCTATAACAGGTCATTTTGTGGTTTGTGGTTGAATTAACACCCCATTTGGGCAAGATTGTAAGTTGCTCACCATGATATTTCACACATGTAGCATTTCTTCACTTCTTTTAGTGAGTTTTTTTTGCACACACTGAAAAAAAACTCTTGGCTGTATCTATGGTACTGTCACATCTCGACTACTCAAACAGTGTCCTCTGTGGGTTACCGAAGAAATCCCTGAATCAGCTTCAGCGAATCCAGAATTGGGTTGCTAAGGTAGTTCTCCTGAAGGACAAATATTCAAGCTCACGTGTGGCTCTTAAAACACTCCATTGGCTACCTGTGAAGGAGAGAATTGATTTTAAGATACTTTGCTTAGTTTTCAATTGTCTTCATCATCAAGCTCCAGACTATTTGTCATCCCTGCTGAAAATAAAACAACATCATAGAACCACACGGCAATGTCGGCAAAGCAGCCGACCCGGCATCATCCTGGAAGTTCCAAATACACAAAGATCTACTTTTGCTTCAAGATCATTCAGCGTACATGGCCCTCGTCTGTGGAATGCTCTGCCTACCAACGCAAAATCAGCTGAGACTCTATCCTGCTTCAAACAAATTGTTAAGACTGTGCTGTTTAGACAAGCCTTTCAGCTTGGGACTGATTAGCAGTTACTATTCATATTTACTTGTTTTTACTGTCATTGTCATTTCTCTTTTTAACATTTATTTTTTCTCATTTACTGTATTTATTCTCACACCCAGGAGGCAGCAGCCGCGGCCAACCTGGTCTGTGATATTTTAATCATTTTATAATTTAGAATTATTTTTACTTTACATTTGTTTTGTGACTATTTTATGATCATTGTAAAGCACACCAGAATGTATTAATTTATAATTGGTAGCGCTATATAAATGTAATAATAATAATAATAATAATAATAATAAGTTTTTGGGGGTTTTGTTTTCTCTCTTTTGTTCTCCTTTTTTGTTTTCTAAAGGTCATGTTCAGCACTCAGAGACAAAATATAGTAGGCAGGGATGCATAAGTATATGACAAGGCTATTAGGAACATATCCGGGCATGCCACGTGCCTGGAAACCTGCCATACTCGAGAGCCCCCATAGGCATACGGGAAACCCGTTTCGCAGGGGGGGGGGGGCTGTCGCTATTTTGCCCTGAAATTTTAACATGGCACCGACGTGACCAGGGTAGCGGATCTGCCCGGATTGGTCAGGACCTCCTCCCCCCCCAATACACCCTGCATTGTGAGGAGTGTTTTTCCTACCTCCAACATGCCATTAGCTTCCAAAATGCCATTAAATAATAATAAGCCATAGTGGAAATGTTGAGGGAATTTCATAGGCCTACCTGTGTACAGTGGCATAGCCAGGTATTTATAATTTCCAGAGGGGATTTAGCATGTTGAGTGGTCTTTAAGGGTTCCCAGCAGACAGGGAAATAGTGAAATCAATTCCCTGCAGGGGAAAATCAGGGAAGTTGAAATTTGGCTCATTGGTTTGATTTATGGATTGAAATGGTTCTGGATTTGTTAATACATATACATGTATACATGGATGCTAAAATGCTCAAAATCACTTGTTATATAATATGATAGTTCACAGTTGAAAATTGTTAAAAGGGATTTGATAACCACTTGAACTGTACAGTAATTTGAGTAGAGCCAAAGGCAGATTACCAAAGGTGTACAACTTTCCATTTACGCCTCAGCCCAAGCACATTCCATTGAAGGGCATTTTTTACCCAACTCTCCACCCCTTTCAGAACACATGTGGCATGTCACTGGCACCTCAGATTGACAATTTATTGGTTTGTTTTCCCACATCATGACACATGACAGATAAGCACGTGCACTGTCAAGGATTTGCTGTAAAAACTTACTTGTTCTTGTTTACTGTGACAGTTCACATTGCCTAAGGTGGAGATCCACATTTCTGTAGTCTTTCTGAACTGACAGCTTATACCAGGTCTGAAGATTTTTTTGACACTGACATCACTATTTCGGAGAATGTAGAAGAAATAATGCAAGATATTTAGAAGTCAAAGATAGTTTTGAGAAAATAATTCCAGTCATTTTTGACAGTGTACATTAGATTCTTGGTAACAATCAATTACGCACATCTATTTGCTAGAAATGCCTGGAAACTTGTCATTCCCATCTGCATGACAAAATAGATAACAGGCAAAATTTGAATGAAATATGAGCAACACAAAGTGAGTTATGCTTGACGAAATCCCCAGCTACCAGTCTCGTTGAGGACTGCAGAACCCCGTAGGCTATGTATAGCCTGCGGGGTAAAAATGACAGTAACATAAAGAACGGAAATTGCTCAGTCCATCTATGCAGAAATTGGGGGGGGGGGGGGGTGGAGGCATAAAATTTACCAATCATGCCACAGCGCCACCTATAACATGTAACGAGTACCAGGAGTTGCACGCTTAGATGGGGCTTTGTAAAACGCTACTTTTGGAAAAATGGTCACAATTCAAAATCTTTCCCTCTTAGGGTATGAATTTTTTTTTATAGACATATGAACCCAACTACAATGCATCTTTTGCTGCCATTTCCAGGCTTCTAACCAGTTTCCTAAAGATGTTAGAATATTTTATAGAAAATTCATAAAAGGAGGTTTTATCCATTTTTTGAATTACAAAATGCATTGACTTAGCTGTTCTTCTTGTGAGTGATTGGTCTGTTGGTCCTCTTTACTAATGTAGTGAACAATTTTATCTCAGAATCTCCATGTAGATTTTGGCCACTAGGGGGCTCTTCAACATACCAGATTTAAACATCAGTAACTTGGTAACTATTAAAGCTAAAATTTCCAAATCTGACAGAGGCAACATGACACTTTTGAAGTCTTTTCTGACAACTTTTCGTCAAAATCCCCGTTGCGGTTTTTAAGTTATTGAAGAAATTGCGAAATGCACGTTTTTCACTCTTTTCCTCATAGCGTCGCAGTCGATTATAGTACCGGCGTGGAAAAAGTCCAGCTATGCTTCGTTTGTAATGAACTTTCATGTTCAGGTACTTTTTAAATTCCAAAGAAAGTTTAAAATTTTTTACCCCTCATTTCTGACATTTTTTGGGTGGCAAAATGCATAAGTAGGGGAATCGTTCAAGTTTCGCAAACCATATTTTTTTTCACCCAGTCGTTTTGTTCTGGGACCAGGTTTGTGCAATATCAAAGGGTTTTATTCAAAACTTTTACCAATAAATTTTTTTTGAAAAAACTTTTTTAAGTCATTGGCATGTATTGCTCATTGAGAAATGTGCAAAATTTATGGCACAAAAAGATGAAGAAACAAAGTGTCATAGGAGTGGTTAAAACCAGTTGCTGATATCTCTTCTACTTTATGAGATATTTGCCTTTTTGCGCAAAATTTTTGCAAAAAGTGTTGGACTCTATTTTTTATTTTTTATTTTTTTATTTTTTATTTTTTAAACAAACTTTTTATTTGCCTCCTTTCTTTGCATCCGTGACATTTAACTTGCGTTGTACTTAGAATTAATCTCTTTTGGCAGCCGTAACAATGTATCCTGTCATGAGGCCTTAACTCGAAATGAAGAAATGGCTAAAAATGAGATTTTCTTTATTCACAAAACATTTAAACCAGCAAAAAAAAATTGTTGCCACAGCAAGATTTTATCAACACACAAGCCTACAGTATTTTTTTATCAATTTTGGGGGCTTGGACTTTCAAACATTACAGTCTGTCACTTTGATATAGAAAAAGAGTGGACTGTTTCATGGCGAAAATGTCACTTTGTGTGTCATCGGGTTGATGATTCGCCTTGATCAGACCCAATACTTTCAATGTTAATTTAATTTGATTGAAGCAGACTTATCCCTCTTGTAGGTGACAGCCAAACAAAAGTCAAATGGCCTTCTCTTGATCATGAATAATTAAACAGCCTCTATGTTTCCCATGTTGAAAGTAGAAAAGATGACTCTTCATTGGCTATCATGAGTCACAAAGTGCGTTTTTCATAGTGAACCGGTCGTCTTATTTTTCAATATCAAAGAGACAGACTGTAAAAAAGGATGTTGGTAACTGAAGTATTCTTCCTGTCATTGATGTTATTTTGTGGCAAGTCAGCAAGCTACGACAGTTTTGTCATTCAAACTGTTGCTATAGCAATGTAACAATAACAACAAAATGCAAATCAACCTGAAACATCATTTCAAATACAAGGGAAGCTCTTCTGGTCTATTGTTACCAATTGCAGCAGACATACACAATGTTGTAGAAATTTGTACAAATTTATGAACTAAGAAAATGGTTGCCTTGACACCCATTTTTCATGGAGATAGCTTCCGACTGGAGCGAAACGTATGCCTTTTCCTGAAAAATCTGAACATTTGGCACAAGGGCCGAATTCCAGTTTGTTAACTTGCTGGTCCATTTTTGGCCCATCATACACCACACTACATTCGATCAAACATTCTGTTTTTTTTTCTTAGAGGTTTTAGACGAGCAAAAGGGCACAAGAACCAAGCACATGCCTCAACAAATTTTCATGACCTATAAATTTTTGAGTTCCGCTTGAAAAAAAAAAGTTTTCCCATTTTCCACAATTACTGGAAAAGTATTGGTACCATGTGAACTTGACAAACCACAGGCACAACAAATCTGCAAGGTTTTTTTTTGGCTGAGCATTGATGAACTGTTGATGGATGGTAACCTTGCCTCAAAGAAGTAAAACAACAGACAAAATATCCTGGATAATGCCATATTTGGATAATTCTGATAATGTAAGTAATTATCAATATAGGGGACGTAAAACTATCTGACAATTCTCAGGTTAGTCTCGCTACATTCTTTGACCCTCAGAACAGAGAGTTAGACACCATAACTGTGAAGCTAAGTGCAGTATTTTCCAAGATATTGAGAAAATAAGATTCTCCAATTATGTCGACACTAATATAGGACATAAGAAGAACATTCTTTCTGCTTTCTAATAAGGTTAATTATTTTCTAAATATTTATTAAATATTATATAACACTTTTCAATATCTAGAGAAATTATACAAGAAACTGTTACCGACAGCTAAAAAATACTAATTGATAAGCGACATTGAACCTTGATAGGGAATCTGTGACCACTGCTCACTTCCTTAATAAAGCTTATAGAAGCTCCTAGAAGCTTATGGAGAATTAATGAAAGTGCCCTGGGAAATTACTCACTCGAGACAGGTGTAGGTAGGCCATCGGCAATACAGTAAAATGAATTGCATTTTCCTGGTTGGTACAAAAACATGGACCTTAATATAAATGTCACTGCACAATAAAGACTCAGCTAGGTCACTAAGAGGGAGAGCATCATCCCAAGTCATACCATGACAAAATGGCCCATAACCTTTGCTAATTCATGAATACTTAATTAACTGACCAAGTTTTGTCTCAGCCAATCAGGGACTCCTACGTCACAGTTTGAAATTGTTGCTTCTGTTTCACACAGTTACAAATGGAGAAATTGTGTATTGTTGAAAGGTGCTATCACAGTTTCGAAAATTCCATTGAATTATGTATTTTCACAGTTCTGAAATGAAACTGTTTGAAACCCCTCTTGACACATTTCGTGGAAGTAGATGTTGCTACACCTTCACTCAGAATGGCCCGAAATGACAAATTTAATGCTCATTTCAAAGGATTTACTTTTTTCTCACTCTATGTGATTTAAATATTTCGAGAAATTATTCAAGAACCTTCTACCAAGAGCTAAACATCACTAAAAATTAAGTGACCATGAACCCCTCTTGACTCATTTCGTGAAAGTAGATAGTGCCATGTTTGAAATAATTCTGGTGAACCAGGTCACATTATATTAATCTACACCTATTTGACACCTTTCAAGATAGTCCTAAAGCATTCTTTGACCCTTAAAACACAGGGTAGGCTCCATAATTTTGTTGCTAATTGGGATATTAGCCGAGATAATGAGAAAATTAGAATTTTCAATAATGGCGGTACTAATTTGCATATAAAACATCTTCTCTGCTTTCTAATGATGTTTATTCTAAATAATATTTCCATCCAATATCAATAATAAACATTTTGTTTTCTGCATGGAATAAGCATGGTTTTACCAGTCTTAGGTGATCAAGAGGGCAATTTTTCGGTCAAAAAATTGAAAAAAACATGAAAATTAACAAAAAATGTCCGTGGCTATAAAAAGAAGGGTTCATTGTTTCAGAGCTGTTTTATTGTTGTTTAATATAGCGCAGGAGGTGAGCTTTCTGGTGATATGTTCACCTAAATTTTTTAGGTGTTATCATGGGAGATATATGGCCTTGAAAAATGGTCTATATTAGGTAAATGAAAACATTTCAAAACTTGCATGTAGTTGCCATGGTGACACTGCTTAGCAACCAAAACATTCTTTGTTATGACTTCACTTTTGGAATGTCATGAAATATACCTTTAAAATGATGTATCACTTGTGTTCCTATCTTTATCATTAGTGTGAAATTTTGATGGACAAAATATGCCTTAATTTTCGTTAATTTTGATGAAATTAAGGCCGTCCGAAGGCCAAAAACCTTCATTTTTCAATGGGTAGCCCCGACAAGGAAGAATTTTTTTGACCAATTTTGACCCTGCCACTGAGCTACTCCCCTTTCGGCAGAGTCATTAACGACATTGATGCCCTGAACATTGGCTACTCCAGCCAGGTATGTTTTGTTCCCATCCCACTCTGCCACGTCTTTGGTGAGAAATTCAACATCAAGTTTTAACTGGTGCATTCCAAACCAACAGTCTTCATTGACAAGATCAGCCAGCCTGGTTGTTGAAGACACATCAAGAAACCTTGGCTTCCCAAAACCATTACCAAAATGATGCCTTGGACTAGCTAGTACGACTTGAGGTTTGTGTTGCAGTGTGGCGTCTGCAAGTGCACGTTTCTCATCTGCAGGTACTTTGGAACTAAAGAACGCCAGAGGCAGCATTTCTGCTGTAAGATACCAGCTGTGGCGTTTCAGAGCTTTCAGTGATGAGGTTGCAATACCATCATGAATGGACTTGTATTTCAACAGGTTGTGGTACAGCATCAAGTCATTCCATGGAGAATCAACAGCCCTGTCACATGTCAACCACCAGGTTGTGTAGATATGTACAATGAAAATTGCGAATTCCCATATTTTTTGCAAATTGATCTGGTGTGGTGACCCTCCCTCGTGGAAGGCATGCAATTCATTCTTCCATCATTGCCAGTTTCAAAATATACAACAACTTCGTCATCCATCTGGCCTTGTGCATGGCTCCTGGTCTTTGAAGGGTACAGTCAGCCTCCTCAATTCCAACAAACATAAGGCTAAGCTGCAGAAGCTCTTTGTAATCACCACACTTGTATTCGGAAATCTCAGCCGCACATGCAACAAGATTAGACCTCAACTCAGCCAGGAGTGGCAGTTCATCTTCTTCAGTAACATAACGAGATAAGGGGACAGTGACATTGTTGCACAGATCATCCCAATTTTCACGAAGACGGACAAATAATGTAACTTCTGGTGAGCGAGACACTTCTACTTTCAGGTCATTAAACACTTGGGTTAGCAGAACTTCACCAACGTGGTGTCTGCATCCTGACCACAAAAGTGGACGACCTAGGGCCTGTTGAATCGCAATGCAGGCAGCAGTGAGGTGGCCAGTGTTAGAGGCCGTTGTGTCAAAGGCCATATTGACAATTTGGTCAGTACACTTCCACTGCAGAAGTAAGTATGATGTGAGCTTAGCTATAATTGAACCACATGCCTCATCACTCCCTTTTGTGTATAATGGTACCCCAAGTAGTTTGTGGTTTTTGTTATCGCCAACTGCCACAGTGAGTCGCTCCTCAAGTCTCCGGCTATCATTCAGTGTGGGCGTCAATTTACCGTCCCAATGTAGGGTGCACAGAGGAGGTGGAATCCATTCCTCACGTTTCTTGACACTGGATTCCTTTAAGATTTTGCGGCGACTCCTGTCAGCTGTTGCATATGATGCAGAAACGCTAGAGACATCACCACCGGATTCCTCAATAAGACCTCGTGTAAAAGCAGCCTGCTGAGTAGGGCTGATTTTGAGCCTTGTGGCAAGTGACACAAGGCTTGGCCGACTTAGAATATCGGGTGGTATAAATGCCACTGTTCCAGTTTTCTTGCGCTTTGTGGGAAGAATTTCATCCGCATTTTGGGATGGGGCACCTGGCATCTCATCTACATCACTGTCATGTTCCGTCAAGACATCAGAACTGACAGTCTTTGTCAACTCTTGTTGTTCTTTGACAGCACGATCCTTCCATGCAGCTGCTCTATATTCGCGATCTTCGCGACGCTTTACTTTGGCATCTAACTTTTTTCATGTTGACCAGGAAGGCAATGTCCTCTGAATCAGTCATCATTTTCTCAGCATTGGCCGCCCACAATGGAAAAGAAGCATCCAAACGGCATTCCATCACAGCCAACTGTTTAATTACCAATTCTGTAGAACGCCTTTCTTTCGGAATGCGTCTCAGCTTGTTATTATCATCGACAAGAGCCACAACCTTTTCACAAGCCCGCCTGTCAGAAACCATAGGGATGTTTGCCAACCTGCTGGGAGAGTCCCATGCCTGCAGAAAACAGGAACTAGAATTTAACCGAGTGGATCGCTCGTGAATTCATACGCAAATAGTTCTCAAAGTTTTCAGTGCAACGCTATTGGGAAACTCTTGATGGCCTAGAATCTTTACACCACTGAATTTAGCAAGTGAAATGACTGATTTTGGCGCACATACATCCTTGCTCCACTCGAGAATTGCAAATGTTTGTGTGGATTAGGAAAATCTAGATCTGGCAGTTGTTCGGCCGCCATTATCAACATGTCGCCGCCATTTTGTACACTTTTGAAAATTGCTCACAAATAGGAGTAAATGCATTGACAGCACCAGTGCACAGTCGGGATTTATCAGGTAAACTTGCTTCATCAATTCTTTGCTACTCAGACCTTTGGCAAATGTTTTGATAATTTGAAACATCCAGTTGATTTTATTCACGTGTCTGTTGCATCCAAAATGGCGGCCCGACCACTGAATCTGCTGCAGGACAGATTTTACTTTCATGACAGACCAGAATGAGTATTGAAATTTGAAAAACATGTGTATAGGAACTGTCCTGCGTTGTTGGCACCTTTGGCAGTTAGTCTGATAATTTGTGGTCCCCTGTTGATTCTAGACATGTGTTTGTTTACCAAAAATGACATCGTCCTATTTCTGACGATCGTTGAGCATTGACCAATCAGGGGCAGGGGCGGGGCCTGGAGTTTGAACACGCCGTCGAATGAGCGCAGGGGGCTCGCCGCATAATTAATGTGCGGGCATGAGACCTCTCATGCAGTTTGGATGTTTGCCTTAGAATAAAATGGTTGAATTTGCTCAAGTACCACTTTGGCAGTCTCAAAACGTGTGGCAGTTCCCTTTTCACCTGGCCTATGTGCGTTCTTTTGGTCGTCCATGTGGTAGAGCATGCATCGTAGGACTTGTCTACTTGTTGGCAACTTGGCACCAGTAATAACTGCATCCTTGCTGGTAATGCTGGGACCTAGGCCAAATACCACTTTGCGACTGCTTGTTCGATTGTCTTGGGTTGAAATATTTGAACTTCCTGAAGGCAGCATTTTTTACAGTTACCAGCCTTCCATCTGTGGTGCCATAACCTTAAGACAACAGCAAGTCACACAGCCAATTTGAAAATAAGATGATTGTAGAGGTTCAGAGAAAGTGTGAAAAACTTCTGCTCCGCAGTCTCTTTGGCAGTGTATGCCATACTGTATTCTACAAAAATGCTAGCAGCAGGCTATAAACCAGATCAGCTTTGGTGCAAAAGATTGAGTTGTCATGAAGAAAAAACTTCCGCCTAGGGCTTCTTTTAAAAACATTGATGCTCAAACGTAAACTAAGATTTTACATGTAATTAAAATATGCATAAAAACATATGATGTTGGTATTCATTTGAAAGCTCTGGTTTTCAGTTCAAAAATGATGCATACATTGCTGTACATGCAATATCATTAAAGTTATGAGAAACCGCGTATCTGCGGTATTACATATAATTGATTTTAACCAACAAATATTCAAGGGCTCCGTTGGGGTTCTAAATCTCGTCCGATTTTGATAAAACTTTGCAAAGATCATCTTAGTATGTCTTAGAACAAAATGTACACCCAGACAGATCAATACTATGAAGTTCATTTTTTTGATGCACCCTAGCCTTTATGTCAACAATCTAATCTGTTAAAAACATAGGCTGCGCAGCAGCAAACCTTCAGCGAATAACACATTTAGAAGATTACAATTACATCATAAAATTGGTGTGTTTACCAAATTCCGTATATTATAGGTATGTAACAGTGGTCGAGTAATGGCATTCTATTATCTGTTATTTGCCTGCTGCCCTGCGATCTACCTGCGTGCTTGCCAGGGTTTGTAAAAGCAGGGAAAGGCCTTATTATACTAATTTACTTATATTATGGTACGGTTTTATGCATGCATCAATTTTTTTCCGATCATTCAAAAAGTGTTAAATACAAGTCAAAAAGCACTGCTACATTTTATAGGTGATACGTGTAGGAAATGGCATTGCTGTATATGCAATAGTGGGCACGTTTTGGCTCGTATAAGAAAATAATTATTTTTAACATTTTTTCTCAATATTTCAAAAAGTATAGAATATATATCAGTCAGACCGTGAAAAGGCACAACTAAATCACTTAAGTCATATTTGTACCAAACTTTATCCATGTACATGCAATAGTGACCAAGTCTTGGGCCAGAAACAAAAAATATATTTTTTCTCTTTTTTTTCAATATTTCAAATAGCATTTAATATTTTCCACCAGACCTTTCAAAGGGCACAACTAGACCTTATAGGCCATGTGTGTACCAAACCTTATCCACTTACATGCAATAGTGACCGAGTCTCAGCCCAAAAAACTAAAAAAATACATATTTTTCTATTTTCAAAATTTTTTTTAAAAGAATAGAATATCAATCAATGAGACCATCAAAAGGCACAACTACACCATATAGGCCACATCTGTACAAAATTTCATAAGTGCACATGCAATAGTGACTGAGATTTGGCCCGGAAACTAACAAAAATAATTTTTATATTTTCTCAATTATTTCAAAAGGTATTGAATATCTATCAATTAGACCATCAAAAGGCACAACAAGACCATACAGGCTATATGCGTACCAAATTTCATCCATGTACACTCAATAGAGGCCGAGTACTGGCCCGGAAACGATCTATCCGCCCGCCGCCCGCCCGCCCGGCGGACGGACAGCATTTTTACCCAAGTGATTACAATACCTTCTTCGAACTTCGTTCGCTGAAGGTAAAAAGAGATCTATGTCAATTGCAAGTAAGAGCTATTTTTGACAGAATTCTGGCACAGTGAATCTACATGTAGGCAATACATCAGAGAGCCACATTCATTGATCAGTCAAAGCATGTCTCAAGCAAGCCATTCTCACGTTGTCATCGGATCACTGGCTTGCTCAGTGATCGTCTGACTGGTCCAGGAGCCAGCCTATAAACCCATAGAAATTTCTATGTACGCTAAGTTTTATGATTGATTGTTGTTGGTGGGTATCTAAATTTTTTTTGGGTTGTCATCGCCAATCCTAAGCATAACTCCAGCATCCGCCATTTTCCAAAATGGCCGCCAAACACCCATTTTCGTCTATAACTTTGGAAATAATTGTCATATTTTCATGATTTTTGGGTCTATTGTGAAATAAATAATTTCCCCCTAAATGCCCTATTTTTCCATGAAAGTATCAACTCTTACATACATGTAGGCAATGGCATGCAGAGTATAAATTTTTAACCATTTAGATTTTTTGCTATGCACCTCCGAAACTGAAACCTCCCTGTTTTGCCAAGAATCCTATAGCAACCAGCTCTTCTTCTTCTTCTGTTTTGGTTCCTGCCTGTACAAAGGTGAAACTCATCGAATATAAAATCTCTATTTTTAGCTACTCTATTGCAAAAAAGCTACAACCCTGGTTTGCCCTACAAATATTGTCTGGATCCTCCAATCGAACTGTATCTCCTTCCTCTGCCCTGTAGGGGAGGCTGCTGTGTTGTAAATAGGCTTTATTCAGTTCACAATTATTTAAGGCTAAGTTTGATGTGACTTTTTACCTTATGCAAGGGTCAAGAAGTCACAACCGCGGGGTAACAAGTCACATGCAATTGTTGTGAACATACAGTACTGTATGATGTAATATGCAGACCTAGACTTGATAGTCAACCCTGTGCATGAAATTTATAGTGAGCCTTCCAAAGCTATCTGCATGCAAGACAATGCACCATCAGCAAAGTCTGCGTCAGAAATTGCCCAAAGTTTGTGAAATGAAAACTTGCTGCAATACTCTCTCAGATGTATTATTGATGCATGTTGATAAGATTGTAAGCTAAAAGCCACAAGTGTGGAATATTTTACTTTCCTTAGCACAGGATATTGAAATTCATGGTACCCAATGGTAAAATATCACAGTGCTGGGGTGAAATGTCACAGTGTGACATTTCACACCTCAGCTGTTTTTTAAATTCAACACATGATCATGGCAACTTGGTGACCATATGGCCAAAAATGGGTTCACAGCATGAAAGACTATTATCCAAAAGACCTTGAAACAGTAGCACAACTTCCTATGTCACAGTGACCAGACATTAATAGGGAAAGTTCAGAGTCGATAAAACCTGTTTGGGACCCCAAAAATGCATGAGGTAGGTAAAAACCCACTTTACATATTGAGCATAATTTTATTATTCCCTAAAGACCTTCTTCTCATAAAAGTGTCCCAAATCATGATTTAAGCTTAAGAATTAGGTCACTGCAAATTGGTCAATAGGCCTGTGACTTTTTACCCCTGTGACTTTTCACCCCCTCTTCCCCTACTTGTCTCCATTCAGCAACACAAGGCATATTTCACTTGCTGTGTGTGGTCCTATCTTCCTCTCCTCTTCGTAAAATGTTATAGTTACGCCCGGGTGGTGAGTATTCTCTTGAAATTTCGGAAGCAGTTGAGGGATATCTTCATCTTCACAGCCGCAAATCTTGCAGACACCTGATATCTCCTATCCTTGAAATTTGGCCTTGGCAACAGCTGTTTTGAATTTCCCGGTCAGGAGCTTTGCCCTAATAATTGCTGCTTCCCTCAGTGTATTTGATTCTTGACAAAATTTCCATAGATGGTACGGAGTTCGCGGGGGAATGTCCTCCATCAGTAGCCACCAATTTTACGAGTTCACGAGTGTTGTAGATGGAGCCACGTGCATAACAATTGAGAATTTATTGCAAAAAGCTTTGCATTATAGATGACGCCACTTGTCCCATGTAAGAAAATATTACGAGCCAGTTCATTAAAGACCTATCTTGACGTTGATTAACCCCATCACTTTACTTATATATTATGTAAATGGCACAGCCATGAAATTCACACAACACTAAAAAAGTTTTTAGATCTCATAAAGCGGAGCTTTATGAGATCTATTACATTTCTGAAGTTATCTGTGCTAATCTCAGTCTAGTTCTCAAATGAGGTCACTGTGACCTAGATATTGCAAAGGGATGTGGAGAGCTGTCTGCTCAGATCTTATTCTGGAACGGAGGCAAGTGGGATGAGAGTTTCTTTTGGTTGGATTAACAGAGGAGCATGGCAGCATCACTAAACAAAAACCGGGAAATTTTAGTTATACAATATTAAGGTTGTTAATATTTTGCAGCACTTGTCATTTTGCAACACTTGTCTAACATATATGGCTCTCATTCTTAAGTAGGTCACCAGAGTACAATGTTATTATTGCAGCTGTCAACTGCTCCCACAGAGCAGAACTGTAGCAGACTTTCAGATCAATGCAAGCAATCCATCAATGTTGAACAATGAAGCAAACTGAAAACAAGAACTGTCATGAAAAAAATTCATAAACTGTGAAATTACTGATATCACTATCACTACCAAGTTGTCCAGGGGCAGTCATTAAATCTCGTGGTGGGGGGGGGGTATATAGAGGCATGGCAGGTACCTGCAATGATGGAGGTTTATATAAATAATATTTTTCTTTAAGTTTGGTTAAAATATATTATTATTATTATTATTCATTACAATTACATGTTAAAGTACATAATAGTCAAAAGAATGCTAATGCACTGTACAAGGTAAAATTAAAAATATGAAATGTATATAAATAGGATTAAAAATAATATATAAATTTATATTGAAAGAATGTTACATTAAAAGTCGTCTTTAAAAAGCAAGGGTGAAGAGATGGGTCTTCAGAGCCTTCTTAAAAAGTTCAAGGGACGATATTTGCCTCATTGGAGGGGGGAGGCTATATCTATCCATCTATCTATCTGCCTATCTGTCTATCTGTCTCCCTATCCCTCCCTACCATACCGATACCATACCGATACCATTGGTTAAATGTAGAGTAGTGCTACCGATCCGATCCTGCTTTTTAGTGCTGGATCGGTACCAATACTGATCCTTAGTGTCGGATTGGTACATCCTTAATTCTTCCTTGATTTTCGAGATAGGATGAGTCCATGCTCCCACCAGTCGACTATGCTCTCTGTCAAACCAGTCGACTAAGGATGAGACCATTCGACTTTCGAGGAAGGCTTACAATTTCCTCAGCCGCAATTCTTCCTTTCACTGTGCATGCTGCCCAAAAGAAAGGCTTATCAACAATAATTATTGATCAATTATATTCCCTTTTGTCTATTGCACTTGATGTCCCTACCCGTTCTCTACTATGCAACATTTCACACTCTCAAGCATGCAGTGTGTGTTGTCTCTCTCAAGACTGCCACTGCACAATTTGATACTTGATAAATCTGTTAAGAATTGTAGGGCATGGAGGCCATCTGTCCCAGCCGAACCCAAGCTGTTCCAACCAGCTACTGTCTTTATGAGATCATTAAAACCGAAAGGTTCTAGTTTTAGGACTTATGGTGTTACCATAAATTCACTTAAATTTATTTCATAGTCAGTGTATGACAGGCAGGTATGTTACTGTTACAAAAATTTAAAAGAAGGATATATAGAAAATAGAGAGAAATTTAGACTAGAAACTATTAGAAAGATAAAATAGATAAAGAATAGAATAGATAGATAGATAGGATAGAAATAAATGGGATTAAGGATAAATAGAATTGATAGATGATCAGCTAAATAGTAAAAAGGCAGACAACACTGAAAGTTGCCAAATTTAAGTCTAGGATAGATTGTTGATATTACATAATACATAATAGTGATAAAAAACAATAACATGACCGCATGCAGATTAATTGCTCACTGATACATAATCATCAGTTGAAAAAGATTATGAAACTTATAAAATTATAAATTTTGTGATTTTTTCTTGTTGTCTGTTTTGTGATGAAATGAATCACATGTCAATAATTTAATTTAGCTTGTCAACAGTCAAAGGCTAATAATTAAGTATTCCATACATTTTATAGATACAGGGAATATCAATGGAGAAAATAAAATATTTAAGACACTTTTGAATATGAATATTCTATGGAGAAAGTGCAAAACCTCTTATGTCAAAAAAAGCTGTTTTTTAGAAATTGAAGAAAACTATCACCAATCGTTTTTTATGGTTAGTTTATTAAGGTGGCTCGCTACCCAAGAAATCACGTCAACTGCACATATTTCCGTGCAGCCAGGCCCTATAGGCCAGTAGAAAAAGGCCCAATATCAGCCATACCCTGGACCTCTTCATAACAGTACAAATTTGGTACCGAATGAATCCTTGAAATCTCTAGTTTCACCAAAAAAAATTCCCCAGAATTCCCATTCAGAGGATTTGTTTTATTTAAGTTTCCATGGCAACACTCTTGAATAATTAAGAAACCACAAATGAACAACATTTTATTGAATAACTTTCCTTCTGCTTTGAGGAACAATTTCAATTTTGGCACACAGTACCTCCAAAATCAATTCTCTCAGATGCATGCAAAAATTGTGTTTTACATTGTGTGTGTGTGTTGCTATGGTAACAGAAATATAAAAAATCATCAATTTTTTAAAAGACGGTCTTAAAATGTTTGATGTGGAGAGAAAAAATAAATATACAAGCAAAAATGTGGTTATGATATTGATAGAGCATCTCTTTGTGGACAATCTTAAACAAAAATATTGGAAATATCTTTTATAATATAGTCGCTATAGAGACTGATTTAATGTTTGTTTAAAATTACTTTTATAAATCTGAAGCTAAGGAGAGGCATGTTCCCATGTTTTCTTCAAATTCATTTGATGAATGGACTTAATTTTGATATAATATTCATCTCTGAATGCAATTAACAATTTAAAAGTTTACCATTGCCATGGAAACACTGCTGTAGCCAGTTCCATAGCAACAAACCTCAAATGCATCTTTCTGATCAAATGCATATTCAATGGTTTTTAAGACTTAATCATACATCTACCCAACCCTATTAGCTATATCAGTAAATTAGTTTTACAACATCAAACAAGTTGTTTGTTTTGTTTCTATGGTAACAAATGCCTCCAAACATCATAAACCTCTAAGATAGGGCAAAAAATAGGCAGTTTCTACAGTTTGCAGTCATGTAATAAAGTTTCCAATGTAATTGTGGTTCTGAAAAGGCATTTGAACCTCAGTATTTTGTAACAGAACACCCTTAACTTACAAAATGACAAAGGGTTGCCATGGAAACAACAATAATATACCATAAACTGTCAATGATAATTCAACTAATGATTTAAACAAATTCATAAATTCTGTAATTGTACAAAATATATTTGACCGATTTTCATGTATCATGCATCAAAAGATAGCTGGTAATGGCTTCTATTTTTTAACTTTTAAATTATTGTTGTCATGGCAACCAGTTATTAGTTATGTTCAGTTTCAACCAATTTTAAAAAACTTCATTAAATAAGTATTTGCCATATTAAATCATTAATATCCATGACAAATAGGATATAATTCATTTATTTCTAATCATATTATAAATTCTGAGATATTTTTGTATAAATTTGATTGGAATAAAGTTTATGATAGCAAGAAATTTGGCAATATGATGATTCATAATATGGACGTCAAGGAGATTTTCTTTGAGACATTATGAGCAAAAATGGAGTTTCTAAGGTTTGAACGAAGATATTTTATCTTATGATACATCATGCTTCATAAAATAAGTATTTGCCATATTAAATCATTAATATCCATGACAAATAGGATATAATTCATTTATTTCTAATCATATTATAAATTTTGAGATATTTTTGTATAAATTTGATTGGAATAAAGTTTATGATGGCAAGAAATTTGGCAATATGATGATTCATAATATGGACATCAACGAGATTTTCTTTGAGAAATTATGAGCAAAAATGGAGTTTCTATAAGGTTTAAACGAAGATATTTTATCGTATGATACATCTTTTTAAAGCTTGAGTAAAGATCTATCTTTTGAAATGAGAATTTCTGGTGACCATGGCAACAGAAATGGTATATCAGGCTAATCAGTCATTTTTAGAGCCTGAGATTCTAATTGTTTTATGTAAGAAGTGCAAAAATTATCATGAAGATCAGTTCAAAACCATACATAATATAATTATATTTGATACTTAGTAGTTAATGACATGGTTGCCAGGGCAACTGAAAAATAATGAATATGTAATGCCAGTTATTATTACAGAGAAAAGACATTCAGGAAAATCAAATACCAGTTGCTCTGTTTTCACAGGTGGCCGTCTTACATGTAAATCTTAAGGTTTATTTGAAAATTTGCTGAAGGACGTAATGTTTGCTTGATTTTCCTGAACAATTGCAATGTGATTTATGATCGGAAAAGATTTTTATGATTTTATAAGCGAGCAATTCCAATTTTTAGCCCTCCCTTCAAATACTTTCATGGGACGATGAAAAGGATTTTCAATATGAATATGAAAAGCGATGGTCCTAAACATTTCTATTGTACTACACTGCCTGCAGGCGCATACAAAGTCTGCAAATAAATCAACATGTTACTTGTAGTAATTGCTTGGATCACTAGGATTAGTTAGATTTTGACTGTGTGTCACTCCTGACCGGAACCATGATTTTGTGCCAATTTTCAAAATACAGCAGTAGTGTAAACTTATTTTTTGATGCACACTGTACCAGCAGTACAAAGCTTCGGGTATGCTATGACTAAGCTATGTATTTTGACACATCGAGGACAGCACTTTACCAAAAATGTCATGATATCATAAACTTTCAAAAGAAATGGTACAATTATATGCGTTTTACTGCAGACTTTTTTGGCAAGACTAATTTGAAAAATAGTCAGAAAAGTCCGTAATCAAGATGACTTTCATGAAATTAGCTGGCACAACAAAGAAAGATGGGTTTCACCTTAAACACTGAGATTAGTATCTTGCATTGCTTGATTTTTGTGGCTGTACTAACTATATCATAACCCAATTATGATTATGCATTTAGCAACTCTCTCATAACTATATCTATTATTGAGACGCCAATATACACTGAAAATTAAGTTTCTTTTAAGGATGCCTGTCTGTGTTCCTTGATTATTTCTTTGAAAAAACTGTGCTAATAATAATGCAGACAGATTAGCCAGAAAAATACAAATTCTGATTCTATACAAATCTCGGATGTTTAGGGTGACGTTCGTTGAGCCAGACACCTGGATTCTTGACATTTAAAAAATGTGAAATAGTATAATACAACCCATAGGCCAAGCAGTATTTCAGAAATGCTGTTAGGCCTATGGGTTGTATGGGTTGTATTTCATCAACCAGAGCCTCAAATTAAATGTTTTCATTAACACTAATAGTATATCTATGTTGGCATGGTAAGAAGACTGAATATCGGATGAATTCCCTGAAACAGAAAAAGGAAGCAGGTATCCTTGAGTCAGACAGTTGTGTCCCAAAGACATGACATTTTAATATAGCTGCAAAAAAACTTTTCAGTCCCTTGAAAAGGGGGGAGGGTTGGTCAATTGGTAAAGCTTGCTAGGCTGCCAATTGCTGGGCCCAGGGTTCAAATCAAGCTTTTGCCGGGTCACCGGGGTGGATGTTGAACTGCTGTTTCAATCATCCTTTGCCTCATTGCCATATCCTCTCCCTGTCCTAATTAGAATACCAAGAACATAAATACTGGACATGAAGCCCAAATCATCCATCCATCCAGTTTCTTGAAAAGCCAAATTTGAGTACAAAATGGCGCGACATCCTTCCTAACTGTTTCCTAACTATGTTTAACAAATTGAAGTTAAAATCAATACCATAGACCAGCAAAGGATCCTTCAAATGTGACCAAAATTCACTAAAATGCACAAATTCATGGCAGAATCATGAGAAAAACAGGGTTTTTACCCCTTCTTTATAGCCATGAAGAAACCACTAAATGTGTTCATATCATGCTCATACTTTTGGAAAGGCATAAGGACATCTTTGGCTACAGGTTGGTACCAAATAAGGTGGTATAGAAGATCTTAATTAGCCAGGTCAACCCCACTAATAGTGTCCGACTCAAGGTTACCTTAATCTCTAAGTGTCCAACTCAAGGAAACTTACCCTACAATTCCAAACCAACAAACATTGAGGAATTAACTTGAAAATCAGTGATAATTATAGATTATTCACCACGGGAGAGGGAATATGTGATTTATCAACTGAGGGCTTTAGCCGAGGTGTGATAAACACATATTCCTGATCTTGTGGTGAATAACCAGCTTATGACATGAGACAAACACTCAAGCAGTCAAACATGAAACGATAAGTGGACATCAAAGAATATCAGAATTATCGCCCTGAAATACTGGCATGTGATTGGCTGACACAGCAAAAATGCTTCCAATGAAGACCGCAAAAACTTTGGCATGGCAGTCCGATACCACAACCATCTCCTCAAAGACCAACGTAAACGAGACAAGGAAAATGCCAGGATCCACCAAGAAAAGATGATGCGTGACAACTTCTGGGAATTTTCCAGAAAACTCTGCAAAGGCGAACTGGACCAAGTTTCACCGAAGCCAGAATTTGATAAAACAACAGCCGACATGTACTATCCCAGTACCTACTCTACCGCACCACAATTCGATGTAACATCGCTTAACTGGTTTCCACATCTCAACGTCCCCAACAGCCCGACATCGTTCGACCTCTCAGCAATTAAACCAAAAGACATTCGCCAAATTCTAAAATCTAAGAAGTCAACTTCTGCCCCAGGACCCGATGGCCTCACATATGGCTTATTAAGACAACTGCCATCAACCCACCACTTCCTGGCAACACTGTACAGTCGCATACTGCAAGAACATCCTTCGCCTCCGGAACTCTGGCAGCATAGCAATGTGACTTTGATATACAAACGTAATGAAGCAAACAATCCAAAGAACTTTCGAATGATTGCTCTAACATCCGTAATTGGTAAACTTTTTCACCAGATACTGTCAGACCGAATTTTGGACTTTTTAATTGCTAACAAATGTTTAAATCCAGCTGTTCAAAAAGCTTTCATTAAAAATGTAAATGGTACTATCGAACATAACCAGGTACTCCAAGAGACCATTGCTCATGCTAGACATCAGCAAAAAACCTGTCATATTACATTCTTTGACTTGAAAGATGCTTTTGGTTCAATAAGCCACAATTTAATTGATCATGTTTTGAAACGTTACAATGTTCCTGAAAATGTTTTGAATTATATCAATATGTTGTATAATAACATTGATGGTTCCGTTATTGGTCCAGGTTGGAGATCTGATCTATTCAAGTTTAAAAGAGGTGTTTTTCAGGGCGATCCATTATCACCAACAATATTTATATGTGTATTCAATCCATTGCTTGAATATCTGCAATCTGAACAGAAACATGGTTACAAACTTGATGATGACACAAGAATTATAAGTACACCTTTTGCGGATGACTTTAATGTTATAACATGTAATTCACGGTCTCATCAACGTATACTGACTAATGTTGAGAAGTATGCTAAAAGTATGAACCTCTGTTTGGAACCCAATAAATGTAAATCTTTGTCAATTTGCTCAGGTCTATCAAAGGTTGTCGAGTTTAAATTATCAGAAATGTCAATCAATTCTATTTTGAATTCACCAGAAAAATTTCTGGGTTCTTATATCACGTACTCAGGTAAACAAGGTGAAATATTCAATATTGTATATGATTCAATTTCTAAAAATCTTGAAAATATTGACAATTGCCTAATCGCCAATGAGTATAAAATCAAAGTGTACAACCAGTATCTCTTACCAGCAATCAGATTCAAACTTTCTGTTCACGAAATTACTAACACCAACCTCAGTAAACTTGATGCTCTTGGTGATCGATTTATCAAGAGGTGGTTGGGGATGCCTCAATCTGGGACAATGGCCATAGCCCATAGCAAAGAAGGTCTTAACATCAAGTCCTTCAGTCAAATTTATAAGGAATCTCACGCCATAAGCCATGCCACATCAAGAGTTAAAGCAGACAGTGCCGTAAATGTTGCACTGGATCAAAAACTCCAACGAGAACAAAGTTGGACACGAACAAGTTCAGTCAGCTTGTACTGTGAAGAGCACTATGAAGTGTCATCTCAAGCATTCAAGAGCCCGAAAGCCAGTTTAAACATCTGGAAAATGTTAAAACAAAAATCAAAAAGAACATCACTGATGAATTTATTGAAATGTGGCGTGATCACATAAAAACCCTCAGTGTTCAGGGGCGTTTCCTAGAAATTTTGGCGATTGAAAATTCAAATATTACTTGGAAAAGTATAATACACAATCTCCCAAGAGGCGTCTTGAAATTTGCCATCAATGCCAGCATTGACACTCTACCAACCAATGCAAACCTCAAACGCTGGGGAAAGAGATCAAATGCAAAATGCAATCTATGCAAGTCCAGAGAGACATTACATCATGTACTCAATAACTGTCAAGAAATGCTTGACAGATACCTCTGGCGACACAACTCCATCATCTCATACTTGTACAAAATCATCAAAACAGATCTCTCCCCATCATTTCAAATATATGCAGATATCCCAGAGTACCATCAAGGCATTTCCACTATCCCACCTGACATTTTAGTCACCAATCTCAAACCTGACATGGTTTTAATCAATAGAATAGATAAAACACTAATACTCTTTGAACTTTCGGTACCATTTGAAACTAATATAGACTCTACTCATTCCTACAAAATTGACAGATACCTTACTCTGATAGCTGACATTGAAGATGCTGGATTCAAAGTTAAATATTACCCGGTAGAAATCGGCTCAAGAGGATACATAAGCAAGAACAATTTGTCTCGAATAAAATCACTATTTAAAGATGCTAATATTAAATTTTGTAACAAAGCCACCAAGGACCCTCTCTGTAAAATTTCACTTGTATGTTCATTCATCATTTTCAATTCCAAATTTGAGGCTACATGGATTAATCCACCATATGTATCTTTTTAATATATTCTAATGTATTTTAACTTTCATTTTCTTGCCTGGATATGAACTCCAAAAATTATGGTGCATAATATCCTTGTCTAGACAAATGTACAATCTTTGTTTTGCTTCTAAATAAAGATATATATATATATATCTTCTTTCTTATTTTTGCACTTATTACATAAAAATTGAGAAACTCGGGAACATAACTGACAAAAAAAAAACAGGACTGATTTGCCTGATACACCCTTTCTATTGCCATGGTTACAAGTGATTTCATTGCAAAAGATAGATCTTTACTCAAGCTTTAAAATGATGTATCATACAACAAGATATCTCCTTTCAAACCTTAGAAATTCCATTTTTGCTCATAATGTCTCAAAGAAAATCCCCTTGACTTCAATATTATGAATCATCATATTGCCAAATTTCTTGCCATCATATACTTTATTCCAATCAAATTTATACAAAAATATCTCAGAATTTATAAGGTGGTGTGAAATAAATGAATTATATCCTATTTATCAAGGATATTAATGATTTGATATGGCAAGTATTATTTTATTAAGTTTTTCAAAATTGGTTGAAACTGAACATAACTGATAACTGGTTGCCATGGCAACAATAATTTAAAATTTAAAAAATAGAAGCCAATACTAGCTATCTTTTGATGCATGATACATGAAAATCGGTCTACTATATTTTTTACACTTACAAAATTAAGAATTTGTTTCAATCAATAGTTGAATTATCATTGACAGTTTATGGTATATTATTGTTGTTTCCATGGCAACCCTTTGTCACTTTCTAAGTTAAGGGTGTTCTGTGACTAAATACTGAGGTTCAAATGCCTTTTCAAAACCACAATTACATTGGAAACATTATTACATGACTGCAAACTGTAGAAACTGCCTATTTTTTGCCCTATCTTAGAAATTGATGATGTTTGCAGGCATTTGTTACCATAGAAACAAAACAAACAAGCTGTTTTAAGTTGTAAAACTAATTTACTGATATAGCTAATAGGGTTGGGTAGATGTATGATTAAATTGCAAAAGCCATTGGCTATGCATTTGATCAGAAAGATGCATTTGAGGTTTGTTGCTATGGAACTGGCTACAGCAGTGTTTCCATGGCAATGGTAAACTTGTAAATTGTTAATTGCACTCAGAGATGAATTTCATATCAAAATTATGTCCATTCATCAAATGAATTTGAGGAAATCATGGGAACATGCCTCTCCATAGCTTCAGGTTTATAAAAGTAATTTTGAACTAACATTAAATCAGTCTCTATAGTGACTATATTATAAAAGATATTTCCAATATTTTTGTTTACGATTGTCCACAAAGAGATGCTCTATTAATATCATAACCACATTTTTGCTTGTATATTTATTTTTTCTCTCCACATCAAACATTTTAAGACCGTCTTTTAAAAAATTGATGATTTTTTATATTTCTGTTACCGTAGCAACACACAAGCACAATGTAAATGACAATTTTTGCATGCACCTGAGAGAGTTGGACATGGAGGTACTGTGTGTCAAAATTGAAATTGTTCCTGAAAGCAGAAGGAAAGTTATTCAATAAAATGTTGTTAATTTGTGGGTTCTTAGTTTTTCAAGAGTGTTGCCATGGAAACTTGAATAAAAAAATCCTCCGAATGGGAATTCTGGGGAATTTTTTTTGGTGAAACTAGAGATTTCAAGGATTCATTCGGTACCAAATTTGTACTGTTATGAAGAGGTCCAGGGTCAACCCCACTTTTTACTGGCCTACTATCTATCGTAACGTCACTACAGCTAAGCAGCAGGGCTCTGCTGACACTTCTTTTTCATCTTTTTTTAATTCTGAAAATTCCATGCGGCGGCCGCTTCGTTTGCCATTTGCGCCACTTCTATTGTGGTTAGAGACTTCTCGTTTAAAGCATTAGATGTGCTATGACGAATACTATAATCTGACAGACTTTCAGTTCTCTACTCTCAGTAGAAAATTTCTGCAGGCGATTTTCGGCAAGCATGTCTAAAATGACTCTGTGACATAAATAAATTTTTGTATCAATATCCAGGCCCGTTGGGCCATATGTCTGTATCATTATATTGTTCCTCACTTTATTTGGAAGCAAATGACAAAGAAATAAAGAATTCTATCTCGTCATTTTTTTTTTGCGCTATGGTTCATAAAAAATATTTAATTTTCAAAATTGAAACTTTAGTTCCGAACCCCTAGAAAAGTTCTTTAAACTAAATATATTTCTATGGAATTTGGGCCAGCTTTTCCATCTACCTTTCCTCTTTAATTCCATGCTCCATAAAATAACATAGGATGAATGGCCACTGAATGGTAGGGAAAACTTCACAGTAAAAAAATACCGTGCAAGCACGTAAACCCGGCTGGCTCTATGTGAAGCCATTGAGACCATTTGGTGCATCACTGTGGCACTGTGCATCGACCCACCGACACGGACGCACCGACACGGACGCACCGACACGGACGCACCGACACGGACGCACCGACACGGACGCACCGACACGGACGCACCGACACGGACGCACCGACACGGACGCACCGACACGGACGCACCGACACGGACGCACCGACAGAAGGATGGAAATGGACGGACGGACGTACAGACACACAGACGTACGGACACACAGACGGCCGGACGGACACACGGACGGCCGGACGGACACACGGACGGACGGACGGCCACAAGGATGGACGGACACACCGACACGGACGCACCAACACGGACGCACCAACACAGACGCACGGACGCACGGACAGAAGGACGGACGGACGTAAGGACACATGGACGGACGGACACACGGACGGACAGACACACGGACGTATGGACACACAGACGTACGGACACACGGACGCCGGACGAACACACGGACGGCCACACGGACGGACGGACACACGGACGGCCAAACGGACGGACGGACGGACGGACGGACACACGGACACACGGACACACGGACAGAAGGATGGACGCAAGGACGGACGCACGGACACACGGACATGATCGACAGTGCCACAATGATGCACAGTGCCACCATGATGGCACTGTGCCAGCCATGATGCACTGTTTTACGCACATCTAATTGCTAGAAATGCCTGGAAATTTCTCATTCCCGTCTGTATGACAAAATAAGATAACAGGCAAAATTTGAATGAAATATGAGCAACACAAAGTGAGTTATGATTGACGAAATCCCCAGCCATTGAGGACTGCAGTACCCCGTAGGCTATTACATAGCCAGCGGGGTAAAAATTAAGAAAAAAATTGAGTTTTTCAGGTTTGCGTGGACTGACTTTCTTTTACATAACCTCAAATATTTTGAAAGAAGGGCTGGTAGCCACCACTTTTCTTTACATATCCTTGCTATAAACTATATTTTGGATCATTTTAAACTATTTTAAAGAAATCCTATCTTAGAAAGTTCACGAGTATCGAGCCACCTTAATATATGACTTAGGCTCAACTTAATTTATAGACAATGACACCCTGTTTTTACATATTTCTTGTCAGAGGTCATTGACCCGGTGAATTGATGTTGCCATCAGATATGATTGAAAATGTCGACTTACCAAGTTTTGCACTTTCACTTTCTTACAAGTTAGTAAAGTGCAAAACCTTGTAACTCGATCATTTATCACATTTTAAAGCAACTTGCAGCATTGAATGTACTTCCAATTTATAGGTACACAGTAAAAATTATAATTTTACCATGATAAATAACAACAGCTAATTTTAATTAGTGGCTACAATAGCAAGAATGAGGAAAACGGCAATTTTTTCAAATTTTCGTGCACACTGTTTTTCAATAGCCTACATCACCAAAACAAATAAAGGGAGGTAAAAATTTTTTAATGAAGAAGTTTGCTGTGAACCATAAAAAGTACCACAATTATCGTTCTTCCACCTGAGAATCTACCCTGACGAATCCTTCTGTTTTCATACATTATCTTAAGTTTTTGCATCATAGCGTCACAGCAAATCAGCAAGCAGTAATTCTCTCCAGTTCAAATGTTTACCGGCAATTTGCGCAGAGACTACTCAACTCGCATAGGTCTATGATCTATCATTTTAAAGATATATCTACTCCAATAACTGGCAAACCTCTGTGATTTACCGACGTCTTTAAATAGGCGAAATTGGCCTCATTCACATAACATGTGTGAAGGCCTGTTCATTGGCCAGCTTTGTGGGCATGTCTGACTTATTCACTGAAGGCTCTGCTGAAGAGCGTTCTTAAAAAAAAGTTGAAATATCCTAAAATATGTGCTTCAAAGCTCTGATTTGAGTTACAAGGTTTTGCACTTTCAGTTCAGGGAACAAATCAGAATACAAGGTTTGGTGAAATCAGTCTGTTAATTACAGCTTCCAAAAATAGCAAACCGGCAAGGTGACCAATTGTGACATACCGACCAATCGTTGCAAAAAGGAGCTTAGTGGAAAAATGGCATTTTGGGGAAAAGGCCTTTTACTTTTGAACAGTTCTGGCTCGGTCAATACTGGTTCGATTTGAATGATTTTTGGCACGTACATTCATATATACATTTTCTACAAATGTGTATAAAATTAATGATGATAATATTAATACTTTATATGAAATAAGACCAATGCTCCTTCTTGCATTAAACAAAGAATTATCAGTGGGGCAAAAAGGAGCATAGAAGCACTAAGCTCCTTTTGGCGCCGACTTGTTTCGGAGCAAAAAGGAGCTTAGTGCTAGTATTCTTATCATAATTGTTAAGTAAATTTCAGCGCCAAAAGGTGCATAACAGCATTATTCTCCTTTTGGCGTTGGGTGAAATTTTCTAATGGCAGCGACAAAAAGGGGCAACAAAAACTTGAAAATTCCACTTTTTTCCACAAATAGTGTCATCCTGCACTTTGACCTGCAATGTCTCCTGTAACTGAACCCGCTTAGTTCCAATATCCACAGGCATTAATAATGAGGTCTTGAACTTTCGAAAAATGCAATAATTTAAAAAGGGACTTTTTGCGCTCAGCGGTCGATGTATTGGACATTGAAATAGTCATTCCACCCAAAATCGGAAAAATAGCAAAATCTGACATACAAGGTTTTGCCTTTCACCATCGATGATGGAGAAAGTGCAAAACCTTGTAAGTCAAAAAAAGCCATTTTTCAGAAATTGGAAAACACTATCACCGATCTTTTTTTATGGTAATGTTTATTAATATGTGAGTTAGGCTCAACTTGATTTATAGAAAGTGACACCCTGTTTAGCATAATATAATTTTTGTCAGAGGTCGTTGACCTCTGCATTGATGTTACAATCAGATATGATTGAAAATGTAGAGTTACAAGGTTTTGCACTTTCACTTTCTTACAAGTTAATAAAGTGCAAAACCTTGTAACTCGACCATTTATCACATTTTAAAGCAACTTGCAGCATTGAATGTACTTCCAATCTATAGGTAAACAGTAAAAAATATAATTTGACCATGATAAATAACAACAGCTAATTTTAATTAGTGGCTACAATAGCAAGAATGAGGAAAATGACACTTTTTTCAAATTTTTGTGCACGCTTTTTTCAGTGGCCTATATCACCAAAACAAATATAGGGAGGTAAAAAAATTTTAAAAAGGAAATTTCCTGTGAGCCATAAAAAATGTACCACAATCATAATTTTTCAAAAAAGGTTGAAATATCCTAAATATGTGCTTCAAAGTTCTGATTTGAGTTACAAGGTTTTGCACTTTAACCTTTTGGAACAAATCGACATACAAGCTTTGGTGAAATCATTCTGTTACACCTTCCAAAAATAGCAAACAAGCAAGGTGACCAATTGACAAAATGTATTGGATATTGCAATAGTCATTCCACCCAAACTATAAAAATAGCAAAATTTTGACATACAAGGTTTTGTTTTTTCACCATCGATAAAATATATCTTTTCAGTAAGTAAAAGTACTGACAAATGCTAAATTTGACTGGTTGAGGCAGATGAGCACGTCACATTGTCAAGGCATTTCTATTGGATTATAACAGCTTTACACTGCTTTTAATTGGTCGTGCATTTACCTATGTTCAGCTACATGTAGACCATTTAACTATGTACATAGACTCTCTCAGCCATTAGCAATCACTCATTTTATATCCTTTCTGACTTTTACTATAAAGATTACTTACTGAACAGATTTCATTCTTTGCAGAGCATCTTCCTTTCTAGCTCCCTTCTTCTGGAAAAACTGGGCGTCAATTTCCTTGACCTTTTCTTTTAAACTCTTCCATTCTGGCTTTTTGACCTTCTCATTCTTCTCTAAATTCTGTTGATCGGAAGCATCTGTTGGCTGAAAGTCTGAAATTGAATCCTGCCACAAGAGAATCCAAGTGTAAGGAGTCACTTGGTCTTTATCTTTGTAATTGACGTTCTTCTCAGTTATCATTTGAGACAAGAGGTCCCAAATAATGTCAGTTGTTGCAACTAATTTTGGCATTCTTTTCCACAAATCATCAAGCAAAAGTTTGTCCATGAGATTGTGAAGTGGAGTTTTTCCTCCGTGATCCACATTATCACAGACAGCTAGATTTGTCTCAATCATGTTCAGGCATTCTTTTACAATGAGCTCCCTTATTGCAGCATAGGAAGTATCTTCTAAAATGTGACTTGGAACTCCCTTGATGACATCATTCAAGAAATTAGTATTGGAGACTCCCCATTTGCTGAAAGTTGCTTCAAGAAAGGCCCAAAGTGAGGGCAGCAATGATGAACGATTGTTAGCCAATTTAAACCATATATTGAAAATAGTCTGCTTTTTGTACAGATGAAATGGATTGGCTCCTTCTTGGACAAGAAGTGCTGTCAAATCAAACAAACACTTTTTTACTCTCTCCCCTGTAGGATGCCCTATTAGGCTGGCAATCGTCTCCATTAAACTGCAAGAAATAATAAACAATGGAAACAAACAACTAATGGGGATAAAACAAACTTCTCCATCTAACATTGTCTGAATTCACCCAATTAGCCAAATTGCTTCTGTCAAACCAATTATATGGATAACACTAATCTCCTGGTAAAGCTACATTGTAATTGTGCAAATAAAGGTCTGGCATTGGCAATCTAAAAGCTGGTGAAGATGTTCATATATTGATCATAACTTGTATTTATTTATATTTTCAATTGGTAAATATGTCATTATTTATATTCGCTGTTCATCAAAAAGATGTCTTTTACTTTTGATTGCCTTAATTATTGATTATTAAATTTTCCTCATATTGAAAAAAACATTTTCCTGTTCACCTTATCATCAATTTTTTTTGGAAAATGCTCTTCCATGCCATGGCAGCAGCTAGCAGCACATTTTTGGGCTGTGTTTTTAGCAAAGATTTTAATATTTGATCTTATACTGTCACATGAAGGATATTAGTCAACATTATGTATTACAGTGAAACACTTTGATATAGAATTAAAGTGGACTGTGGCACTGTGAAAATGGCACTTCGTGCGTCATCATGCTGATGATTTGTCATGATCAAACCCAATACTTTCAATGTTAATATGATTGAAGGAGACTTGTCCCACTTGTTGGTGACAGCCAAATGAAAGTATTATGCATCTGATTTTCACTCTAAAATTTGTTATGAGAAGTCAAATGGCTTACTCTTGATCATGACTAATCAAACAGCCTCTATGTTTCCCATGTTGAAAGTAGAGAAGGTGACACTTCATCGGCTATCATGAGTCACGAAGTGCCATTTTCACAGTGCCACAGTCCACTCTAATTCTATATCAAAGCGTTTCGCTGTAATATCATGTAACTGGATATCATCTTGTTGTGTGACTTTTTGCTGATTTATTTTCGTATTTTGGATCATGGTATTGTGCATTGGAGTGTGACCGAGTGGAGCCTCTATGTTTCCCATGTTGAAAGTAGAGAAGATGACACTTCATCGGCTATCATGAGTCACAAAGTGCCATTTTCACAGTGCCACAGTCCACTCTAATTCTCTATCAAAGTGTTTCGCTGTAATATCATGTTACTGGATATCATCTTGTTGTGTGACTTTTTGCTGATTTATTTTCGTATTTTGGATCATGGTATTGTGCATGGGAGTGTGACCGAGTGGAGCAGACTTCAACTTATAAAATGGTGCTTTACACTTTTAAAGCTTTACATTGTCTGGCGCCCGATGCAGTAGAGATGTGACTTAATTGAGGAGTACAAGCCAACAAGGTCCCTTCGGTCAGCTAACCAGTCCCTCCTCTAAGTAGAGTCAAGGAGGGTAAATCCGTCTACTTTTGGCTGCAACTGTATTCCTTGCGTCCAGAAGGTAGCTAAATCCGATCACAAGGCACAATGCCTCAGTAAACAATCCCAGGCAGGTCCGGCTTGGGTCCCAGACAGGCTGCCAAAAGGGCCCCATGGCGGTAGCCCACTTGGGCCAAGCTCGGGGGTTGTCGCAGCGGCCAGCAGTGGCCTTGAGCCCAAGATGGGGCCATGACAGGCCCCATGAGGGAAATATATATGGGCCCCCCAAACTGGGCCCGAAAAGAGTCCCAGTTCAGGCTTCCATGGGCACAGAATTGGCTGCACGTAGACCTCAGATATAGTGCCACAGATAGGCCAAAGCTGGGCCTGAAGTGGGTCCCAGTGCTTCCATGGGCACAGAATGGGCTGCAAACGGGCCTCAGATAGTGGTGGGAGGACACAGGGGGGGGGAAGTGCCCCCCCCATATTGAACCTGTGCCCCCAGGTGCCCCCCATATGAACTTTTCAACCTTGCCTAAAATATACAATTAGTATTACTGGTGCCCCCCGGTGTCACATGCCCCCGTGGTCCCCCCCCCCCCCGCTCGAGACCCCCTAGTTACGCCACTGGTCAGAAATGTGTATCCTAACGTAGAGACACAGGACTCTTTGTGTACCCGGCACATATTTACTGCTACCATGCTGTGTACCAAATTCATAGGCCATAGGCGTAGGAGGCTGTGGGGCTGGAACCCTCCCAAACATTTTGGGAAGTCGATTTTTCATAAAGTTTTGGGTAGAAATTTTTTAAAAAGTTTTTATTTTCTTGGCCAATTTGGGCAATATTTTTCGGGCAGCCCCCCCCCAAAACAAATTAACCAACCTCCTACGCCTATGACCAAATTGTATTTGTGTAAAAAAAAATTATATAAAGCTAAAATCATCTGAACTAAAGACATCTGCCAAGGTTCTAAACACAATCTTTAAAGTAAGTCAGATTCAATCACTTTTGTGGATTAAATTTAAATAACTGTCTTGGTATAAGATGTGTATTCTGCAGATTATTTACCTTGTGCTCAGGTCAGGTTTGAGGGGTAGGAGTACCTGCAAGGCAAAATTACGAGAGTTACATTTTGTTAAGCATGTTCAGTCAATATCTTACTACTGTTTTCTATTCATTAATCTAATTAATCATCTGGGCACATCAGTTAACCTAGCCATCTTAATCAGCAATAAAAACAGCAGAAGCTGTGACAGGTTGTCTTCCAATTATTACTTGATGGGGCACTCCTGTTATAACTTTGAATGGATTGAAATCCTGGTTATCTTAAAATTACACATCAAATGTCGTACAGTCAGCATCACAAATGTCAGTTATGTAAAATGAGAGTTAAAACAATATTGGTTGGTTAGCTTATTATGCATTCTGTGAAAAAAAAATCATCAGGTGACAAAGATGAGAGAGAGAGAGAGAGAGAACTCTTGTGGACTTGTGATTCCCAACCTACCTTTACCAGCATTGCATAAGTGGGCTCCTCCCACAAATAATCAAATTTCCAAGCCAGCCTCTTGCCAATGGAAGCTCCCTCTGTGGGGCGAGAGATTTCTCCTTCAGCCAAGATTTCAAGAATTGCCTCATACTCCTGTGTGATGTTGGATGTTGTGAGAGATTCAATCTTTTCTTCAATTCTTCTGTAACGACTAAACAAAACTCAAATGATTAATTACATGCCTAATTTTTCTGATAATGGCTACTCAAATCATAATAATGCAGATGGATTATGTAGTTACTCGAGGTGTTGTACTATGGTGTCCATAGCAATATGCCGTAACTACATCTCGTACATCTTTATATTTGGCACATTGTTGGATCATACATCTCTTTCAACGTTTACCCAAGCAAAAGCTCTGGTGACCTCTGGTAACCTCTTAGGTTGTTGACATAAAAAAGTTGTTACATAGACATTTACAGGTAAACAGCTAACTTGCTAATTATTCAAATTTCTCTGAAACGAGGAACCGCTGTAATCATGATATAATTACAATAACAATAACAAATTTGTTTATCGTCACGCATTAGGGTGGACTAAAACAACTTTCTCCTGAATTTCTCTGATTTGAATCTTGCATTCTGACCTTATATGGGCAGAAGGTATTCTGTAAAAATTTCAGCAAAATCAATTAATATTTAGAGGTGCATGGCACAAAGCGTTGAAGTTTAACATACAATTTCCAATTGGCAGACCTCAAAATCATCAGTATTTCCAAATCCTGCTGTTACGGCGTATTATTTAATTTGATCAAGTAACCTTTATTTTAGTATGTCCAGGATGCCCAATCGAATCCTGATATTCTTTCTGACTTACGATGTTTCGTAGCAGGTCAGCATAGATATTACGAGTACATAGGTTTTTTATCAAGCCTTTTTTCATAAAAACCGGGAAATATTTCACTAACGAGGGATAATAAATGAAAGATAACCTTCAGATATCACTTTGCAATGCCAATTTTATCATAGAGTAGGTCCGGGCAAGAAGCCTGGGTTAGGTGAAAGGCCCCACCATGCTTATATCTAAACTAGCATTTTTGGTGCGTTTCCAAATTGATAGGATTGAAGCTAGAGGCTTTTTAGGTGATGTCACAATTTTTCAGGACAAAACACCAAACCATAGTAGAAATTAAAGAAACAAAAAAATATGCATGGTTTTTGTAACTTTTAGTAATTCCTTGAAAGGGGTTGTCAGAAATAACTTTGGAAATATTTAAAAATGTAATGGATATCTGCATTGCTTCACTTCGTGACCATCATATAAATATGATTTGGATCATGTTCTTTGCATTTTAGTTTAAAATATAGAGGTCTATAATAAAACTTAATGGGAGTGTGGTTCACAGTAATGAACCTCATGAATGTCAGGTCGCGGAAGAATACAACACGAGTCCGAAGGACGAGTGTTTATTTTGCAGCAGACCTGAACTTCACTGCCTATTGTGGGATATAAATGAAAATATGCGTGTTTGGGGCGAGAGGCCCCACAATGGTATGGGGCATGAGGCCCCCTTCACCGAAGCCTCGAAATTGCATCAGGAACCACTTAATACTGTGTACTTTACCTTAAATCTTGATAGAATAGCTAATTAAAATAGAAAAAATTTGGTCGAAATCGAAAAAGGGCAAAAAATATTAAAAGATAAAAGTATGAACAGAAAAATTTCTGATATTCGGCAAAAGTTAATAGAATGCCTTAAATATGATAGAAGAACCCCAAGAAATAACTTTCACACTGAATGCGCTCACAAAAAAAATTGCCATAGGATTATAATATGGCGGCTTCTGGCCCGATGGGTGGGGTAAGAAGGCCATTTGCAATTTTTTTACCAAAATGGCTGTAACTCCTTTGTTAAAATTGATAGACATTTGTTCACTAGCTATTTAAGTAGAGTCAAGTGATCCCTTCTTGACAGCATAAGCATTTAAATAATCAGCCATAAAAAGTAGGTCAAATCACACCTCGAAGTTAAGGGGGGCTGCATGCCTGTGCCACTCTCTACTAAAAAAGTCTGGAAAAAAACCTTCACTTCTGAGAAAGATCTGGGAAATTGACCAATTCTTTAGTTGCAAGAATGAGGAATTAGATTATGAACTTCTTGGGTTTTGTGCCGCCTCTAAATATTTACCGATTTGGCTGAAATTGTGCATGTGTTTGTTGTACTCATGTAGTCATCAATTTCCACTTTCCAATTGGGTGTTTTAGGAAATTTGATTTTGCCCATTGAAATGTGGACCACCCATCACACATAAAAACAGGGAACGTTATCCTTTGGTCATTGTGTGACACAACTAGAACATAATAAAGACAAAATAAGAACATGTAAAATTAAATTTTAAAATTAGGGGAGACTGGGGCTGGTTGTCACAAGGGCAGGTTGTTACAGTAAGTAAAACTTGAACATGCTATATTTCTATTTAAAGCATGCAGGAGCACTGCCATTCTATATGAATGGCAAAAGGGAAGTGACTTAAACTTATCTGGTGAATATGTACCTATATCATTCAAAATCTTGATGTCCTATTGGACATTTTTTAAAATTTAGCACTCGAGACAGGTTGTCACACTCTCGGGGCAGATTGTCACGCTTTTGGTTAAGAGCTAGGATGCAGGAAGTGGGACTCTGAAAGGCATCAGTAGCCACCAATTTTACAAGTTCACGTATGTTATAGATGGAGCCATGTGCATAACAATTGAAAATTTATTGCAAAAAGCATTGCATTATAGATAACGCCACTTGTCCCATGTAAGAAAATTTCACAAGCCAGTTCATTAAAGACCTATCGTGATGTCGATTTACCCGATCACTTTACTTATATATTATGTAAATGGCATAGCCAAGATATTCGCACAGCACTAAACAAGAAAAGTACCCTTAAAAAGGGTTTTGTATCGATTTTATCATGAACCTGAAGGCATGTGGCATGTAATTAAAAAGTTTTAATATCTGAAATGAGTAGGCATTTTTATGAAACAAATGTCTAAGCCTCCCCCTTGTTTCATGCATATCTTACTTAACCAGGAAGGTTGCAAATAAAATTAAACCTCAGTTATTTGAATGAAAATGGTGCATTTTGTTATTTTGTTAATTGCTATGCATGTAGAAATCTGCAAATTTGTTTGTACAATTGAATTAACTGTGACATGTTTGTTTTTATTATGTTATGCATTTCTCAAAGCAACTGTATCTTTCAATTCAACTTCACACCTATTCAACAAAAGTTGATTTTCCCCCCTTTAAAAGACCCTAGATATGCCACTGGTCCATTTTGGCCACTGTGTTTTAGCAATTGAAGTTATATCCTCACAGCGTAATGCGCCGATATGCTTATTCGCGAACTTAATACTGCACGTAGAGCAAAATTAATAAGTGCAATGAATTCGGAGGAGTTTATTTGATGTATCCAGGTTTTTAAATTTTGAAAATCGGACATGTATTAAGGTCTGTAGCCCAATTTGTATTTTGTGCCCCTCTGAAAAATTGCTAGCTTCGCCACTGCATGTACACACTTTTTGATGACGTTTTACACGCAAAAAATATTGCCAGACGAATCCCTCATCTTGTTGAATCGATGTACTGTTAAGTATACTTACATGTAAGTTTTTTTATAGGTTAAGACATCGATACAAAAAGTTTTTTTAGGACTTATAGTGTTATGATAAATTTCAATAAATTTATTTCATAGTCAATGTATGACAGGCTGTTTCAAAAATTTAAAAGAAAGATATATAGAAAATAGAGAGAAATTTAGACTAGAAAATATATTAGAAAGGTAACATAGATAAAAGATAGAATAGATAGATAGATAGATTAGATATAAATGGGATAAAGAATAAATAGAATTGATAAATTATCAGCTAAATAGTAAAAAGGAAGACAACACTGAAAGTTGCCAAATTTATGTCCAGGCTAGATTGTTGATATTACATAATAGTGATAAAAAAACAATAACATGATCTGCATGTAGATTAATTGCTCTCTGATACATAATCATCAGTTGACAAAGATTATGTGACTTTAATTTTGTTATGTTTTCTTGTTGTCTGTTTTGTGATGCAATGAATCACATGTTAATAATTTAATTTAGCTTGTCAAGGCTAATATTTCATAGATACAGGGAATATTGAATGAGAAAATTAACTTTTAAGACACTTTTGAACATGAATATGTCATGTTTTGTTAAATCGAAACTAAATCATTGATAAGAAGCTGGACCTACTTGACCAAATTTCCTGCTGTCGACCATTGATGTTGAGACCATCACTGCACAGATTTTTGAAACCTCTCTTATGCTCATAATGTAATTAAACAATCCCTATAAAGGTGTGCAATAAAACATAAGATATATCTGTTCAGTAAGTTAAGAGTACAGACAAATGCTAAATTTGACTGGTTGAGGCGGATGAGCACGTCACATTGTCAAGGCATTTCTATTGGATTATAACAGCTTTACACTGCTTTTAATTGGTTGTGCATTTACCGATGTTCAGCTACATGATGACCGTTTAACTATGTACATGGACTCTTTCAGCCATTAGCAATCACTCATTTTACGTATGTATCAATCTAAAGGCAAAACAGCCTTTTTGACTTTTACTATAAAGATTACTTACAGAACAGATTTCATTTTTTGAAGTTCATCGTCCTTTCTAGCTCCCTTCTTCTGGAAAAGCTGGATGTCAATTTCCTTGACTTTTTCTTTTAAACTCTTCCATTCTGGCTTTTTGACCTTCTCATTCTTCTCTAAATTCTGTTGATCGGAAGCATCTGTTGGCTGAACGTCTGAAATCGAATCCTGCCACAGGAGAATCCACGTGTAAGGAGTCACTTGGTCTTTATCTTTGTAATTGACGTTCTTCTCAGTTATCATTTGAGACAAGAGGTCCCAAACAATGTCAGTTCCTGCAACTAACTTTGGCATTCTTTTCCACAAATTATCAAGCAAAAGTTTTTCCATGAGATTGTGAAGTGGAGTTTTTCCTTCCTCATCCACATGATCACAGACTGCCAGATTTGCCTCAATCACTTTCAGACAGTTTTTTACAGTGAGCTCTTTTATGGCTGCAGCACGACTGGAATTACCCTCAAATATGTGACTTGGAACTCCCTTGATGACATCATTCAAGAAATTAGTATTGGAGACTCCCAATTTGCTGAAAGTCGCTTCAAGAAAGGCAGAAAGTGAGGGCAGCAATGATGAATGATTGTTAGCCAATTTAAACCATTTGTAGAAAATAGTCTTCTTTCCAAACATATGAAATGGATTGGCTCCTTCTTGGATAAGAAGTGTTGTCAAATCTAACAAACACTTTTTTTCCCTCTCCCCTGAATCATAATACATTATAATGGCAATCTTCACCATTAACCTGCAAGAAATAATAAACAATGGAAACAAACAACTAATGGTGATAA
Organism: Platynereis dumerilii; assembly: GCA_026936325.1. Taxonomy (NCBI): domain Eukaryota; kingdom Metazoa; phylum Annelida; class Polychaeta; order Phyllodocida; family Nereididae; genus Platynereis; species Platynereis dumerilii. Next base: position 4,017,192 of record JAPTHN010000034.1, read on the forward strand.
AACAAACTTAGCATGGCACAGTAATACATCTTTAAAGTAATTAACTTGTCATTTCAGAATTTGCGTTGTGAACCCTCCATCTAACGTTGTCTGTATTCAACCAATTAGTCAAATCTCAGTGCAACTGTCTAACTAATTATATGGATAACACTAATCTCCTGGTAAAGCTACTTGGGCAAATAAAGGTCTGGCATTGGCAAAGCTGATGCAGATGTTCATATATTGATCATAACTTGTATTTATTTATATTTTCAATTGGTAAATATGTCATTATTTATATATTTATGACACATGTATCTATGTGATATTCCGCTGTGAAATAAAAGTCTACATTTATATATTCGCTGTTCATCAAAAAGAGGTTTTTTACTTTTGATTGCCTCAATTATTGATTATTAAATTTTCCACATATTGAAAAACCATTTTCTTGTTCACCTTATCATAATTTTTTTTTTTTGGAAAATGCTCCTCCATGGCAGCAGCTAGCAGCAAATTGTTGGGCTGTTTTTTTAGAAAAAATATTAATATTTGATCTTATACTCTCACATGAAGCATATCCTCAGAAGGAATCGAGGGCAGCAGGGGCGGTTGGTCGAGAAAGGGCAAATCTAATTCGCGTGACAAAAATTTAATGTAGCGGCAATCATAATTTTGAATATATACTTGAAAATGTTTGCCTAAATTCACTGTATATTATAGACTGGCGGGATTTCTGAAAAATGGCTTTATTTAAAGAGGTACGAGCATTTTGCCCCAAAATGCTCGTACCATCCACATATTTCAAAAATCCCTCCGGTCTATTAAGCCTAAAAATGTTTTATTTGAGACCAAATTGGGTCCCACTTCAAGTTACCATGGACACATAATGGGCTGCACACTGGCCTCAGATATAGTGCTACTTATAGGCCCAAGCTGGGCCTGAAGTGGGTCCCTTCCACCAAAACAGCTAACAGTTCTGTAACGTCGCCAGTTTCTGAGCAGGGTGTTACCAGAAAATGTAACCAAAATGATATTTTTATTATGTTATATTAACATGACCAGGTTCTTAAGGAAGTTCTACAAATAAGATATGTGCAATATTCTGGTAATATAAGCATAACATTATCAGTGAAAAGTTGTTATAATATTAGCGGTATAATCGTTAGCATTACCTTTTCCAGGAAATTTCTCTTTACCTTTCACAATGTTAGCATATAACATTACATCTTAATCAGGAGGTAAGGTTAGGATTATGTTATAACATATTATTAATTTTAACATTACGTTTCTGAGGAAACCGTCCATTTCCTGCTCAGAGTATTAGCATTTTGAAGTATTATTGATATTACTCAAAAATGAAGAGTAACATTCTGATAATATTTTGTTTTTGTGTTAGTGTATAGTGTATAGGCGTATTTGAGGGGGGGGCAGAGGGGGGCGATCGCCCCCCAAAAGTTTGCAAAACAGTAAGATTTGGACAAAAAGGCTAAAAAATTCGGACAGATGATTGAATAAAAACAACTGAAAATTAATGATTTCCAGGCAATTTCGTTTGAAATGTTATTTAAAAATTTAGATTGTGAAATTCGGGCAAATGTCGCTCCCCCTCCCCCAAAAATCGCCCGCGCCGTACGCCTGTGTGTAGAAATATATGATTAATTGAAAGATAACAAATTTACTCAATTTTTTATTGCATCATTGCCTAAATATAACTTCCAACTCCCTATGTGTACATTTGAAAAAAAACTATATATATTTTAAGTGCGCTATCTGAACATTACAAAGGTAATATAAACTGAAGGTTATCTGTAACTTTTGTGTGTCATCAAGTACCACCAGCCAATCATCTTTAATAGATATTACCACACCATATCAACCGGTATTTCAACTTTACCTCTTCACTATAAAGTAATATTATATGCAAATATTCTGAGAAGGAAATGAGAAGTATCCTCAGAAACGTAAAGTTAACATTAGCTGATCCTGATTATATGCTAACGTTGTGAAAGATAAAGAGAAGTTTCCTGGAAAAGTAATGCAAATAATTGCAACTAATAATTGTAACATAGCCGCTGAAATTGGCATACATTTACGATGTATAGTCACATAAAATTGTTTAGTGAGTGTCCACTATTTTATTGTTTTTAAGTACCAACTAAATTGCTTTCACCATTATATTATATATAAAAGTTAAAAGAGAAAAGACACACTATAACAAATTGTCTGGTGCATTACATAATGTTAAGATCCCAGACCCTAACCGGGAAAACAAACCGGAGTCAGGTGTAAGGAGGTGGAGACATACGACTCTTTATGTACCCTGCATATTTTTACTGCTACTATGTCGATGGTAAAAGTGCAAAAACCTTGTATGTCAAAAAAAGCAGTTTTTCAGAAATCGACAAAAACTATCACTGATCTTTTTTTATTTTGAGGGACCGTTCAGAATTTATGACTGGAGGGGTTGGAGTCTTGCCCGAGGGGGTACTAACTTTTCACATGTGTGTCGTGGGGGGTATTCATTTTTGACAGCACTTCCAAGGGGGGGGTTTTAAGAAAATTTCACAAAGAAAAGATGTTATAAAACACGCATACACTCACTTTATCAGTATATATGCGTGTATCACTTTGTATGTCGGGGTGGGGGTACTAAAAAAATTCATGAAACCTAAGGGTGGGGTACTAAAAATCTGCATCAATCCTAAGGGGGGTATTAATTTTTAACGGGAAGTTCCAGCAAAACTCCCATCCCCCCACCCAGTCATAAATTTTTTGTCAGAGGTCATTGACCCCTTGTATTGATGTTACCACTAGATGTGATAGAAAATGTCTACTAACACGGTTTTGCACTTTCACTTTTTACAAGTCAATTAAAGTGCAAAACCTTGTAACTCCATCATTTATCACAGTTTAAAGCAACTTGCAGCATTGAATGTACTTCCAATCTATAGAAAAACAGTAAAAAATATAATTTAACCATGATAAATAACAACAGCTTATTTTAATTAGTGGCCACAATAGCAAGAATGAGGAAAATGACACTTTTTTCAGTTTTTTGTGTACGCTCTTTTTCAATAGCCTATGTCACCAAAACAAATATAGGGAGGTAAAACATTTTTTAAAAAGGAAATTTCCTGTGAGCCATAAAAAACGTATCAAGGTCATTGTTTTTCAAAAAAAGTTTAAATATCCTAAATATTTGATTAAAAGTTCAAGGTTTTGAACTTTCACTTATTGAATCAAATCGACATACAAGGTTTAGTGAAATCAGTCTGTCACAGCTTCCAAAAATAGCAAACTGGCAAGGTGACCAATTGACAACATGCATTGGATATTGAAATAGTCATTCCACCCAAAATCTAAGAATAGCAAAATTTTGACATACAAGGTTTTGCACTTTCACCATCGATGTACTGTGTACCAAATTGTATTTGTGTATTGTAATATACTGTATATAAAGCTAAAATCATCTGAACTAAAGACATCTGCCAAGGTTTTAAACACAATCTTAAAAAGCAAATAATGTCAGATTCAATCACTTTGTGAATTCAGTTTAAATAACTGTCTTGGTACAAGAGGGAGATTCTGTAGATTATTTACCTTGTGCTCAGATTATGTTCAAGTGGAAGAAGTACCTGCAAGGCAAAACTACGAGATTCAGATTTTGTTAGCCATGGTCAGTCAATATCTTACTACTGTTTTCTATTCATTAATCTAATTAATCATCTGGGAACATCAGTTATCTTAGCCATCTTAATCAGCAATAATAATAGCAGAAGTTGTGACAGGTTGTCCTTCCATTTATTACTTGATCAGGCACTCCTGATATAACTTGGATTGAAATCCTGGTTGTCTTAAAATTACACATTAAATGTCATACAGTCAGCATCATGAATGTCAGTTAAGGTAAAATGATAGTTGAAGCAATATTTATATGTTAGCTTATTATGTCATCTGTGAGAAAAGTCAAAGACAACTCAAGAAGACACAAAATTTCCAGCATACCTTTACCAGCTTTGCAAAATTAGGCTCCTCACAATAATATTCAACTTTGAGAGCTAGGTCCCGGCCAATGAAAGATCCGTGTGCAGGGCAAGAGACTTCTCCTTCTGCCAAGATTTCCACAATTGCCACATATGACTCTGTGATGTTGGATCTTGTGAGAGATTCAATATTTTCTTCAATCCTTCTGTAACGACTAAATGTAACTCAAATGGTTAATTACATGCCTAACTTTTCTGATAATGGTTATTCAAATCATAATAATGCTGATGGATTATGTAGTAACTTGGGATTTTCCACTTTGGTGTCCATAGCAATATGCCGTAACTACATCTCGTACATCTTTATATTTGGCACATTGTTGGATCACACATTCGGACGGTCTAAAACACTTTCTTCTGAATTTCTCTGATTAGAATCTTGCATTTTCATCTTATATGAGTAGTAGGTATTCTGTAAAAATTTCAGCAAAATCAGTTAATATTTAGAGGTGGCACAAAGCTGTTGAAGTTTAACATGCAATTGCACATCGGCAGACCTCAAAATCGTCAGTATTTCGAAATCTTGCTGTTACGGCGTATTATTTTGGTCAAGTAACCTTTTTTTAGTATGTCCAGGATGCTCAATCTAATCCTGATATTCTTTCCGACTTACAATGTTTCGTTGCAGGTCAGCTGAGATATTACATCGGTTATATAGCAAGCCTTTTTCAGAATATCATGTACCTTCAGAAAAACAGGCAAATATTTCACTAACAAGGAATAGTAAATAAAAGATAACTCTCAGATATTACTTTGCCATGCCAAGTTTATCATATAGTAAAAAATATGGAAAAAATAATCACTTCTGAAAGAGATCTGGGAAATTGACCAATTTTTCAGTTGCACGAATGAGGAATTAAAATATAAACTTCTTGGTCTTTGTGCCACCTCTAAATATTAACCGATTTGACTGAATGAAATTGTGCATGTATTTGTTTTACTTAGGTGGTCATCAATTTCCACATTCAAATTGTGGGTTTTAGAAGATTTGATTTTTGCTATTGAAATGTGGACCACCCATCACGCGTAAAAAACAGGTAACATTAGCCCTAGGTTATCATGGTTATTATCTGACACAACTAGAAAATAATAAAAACAAAATAACAATATGTAAAATTAAATTCTAAAATTACATTCAGCACCACATTTCAGAGGTATATTTATTGCGAGTGAGAGCACCCCCACGTGGTCACAGATCGCACCTCCACGTGCGTGAGAAGCGTGGGCCTGCAATATATTGTACAGCCACGCGCGTGGGTATGCTTTCACTCGCACGCGTGAAGCTTGGCTATGCTATCCAGCGCACCTAATAGCATGCGTGGCTATGCAATGCAGCGCACCTTGAGGCTCCCACGCGTCTCAAATTGACAACTCAGGAGTGCTACTGAGCTCACATTCACAGTGCTGGAATGTGTCATCCAGCGCACTACTGAATGTGTTCTCAGGAGCACCACTGAATGTGTTCCCAGGAGCACCACTGAATGTGTTCTCAGGAGCACTACTGAAAGAATTCTCAAAGGCACTACCCTACTATCTATCTATCTATAGATCTTTATATCTATCAACCTATCTATCTATCTATCTATCTATCTATCTATCTATCTATCTATCTATCTATCTATCTATCTATCTATCTACCTATCTATCTATATATTTATCTGTATAAATTATCTATATTGATATCCAAGGTGGTGGGCAGACACAGTGCTCTCATTAGCCTATTTATCTTTTTTTTATTTTATTGTGAATATATTTTACAAGGGTAAATAAAACCGGGTCAGCAGAGCTGTTTTAAAACCGGGCCCTTTTAAAAGTAGGTAATTAAGCACAGATGTAAACAATAAAGTAAAAATATATTAAAACAATTTGAGAAACAATATCTGAGTTGTAAAACATAACGATAAAACATAAGTAAAATGACAATCGTGTTACAACATATTATGTGTATACCTCTAACAATAGTAAATTCTCAATCAGTCTTTTTTATGTAGATCTTTAACATTTTCTTAAACTTATTAAGATCAGCACAATCCTTCAAATGTGGTGGCAGTTTGTTCCAATTTTTTGCACCATTGTGAAATAGCATATTGCGGTGAAATTCATTATCTGGTACTCCTATATATAAATTCATATCATGTTTTCTTGTAGTTTTTCCTGACACCTCAAAGTCAAATATGACATTATTGGTTAAATAATTCGGAGCGAGGCCATGAACACATTTGAAAATCAATAGAAGCTGGAAATACAGAAAACGCTTACGTATATTCATCCAGCCCAGATGTGTTACAAGGTCAAGACCTCTAACATTAACATAGTCAAAATTGTTTTCTATTATCCTAGCACAATGATTTTGCAACCTTTGCACTTTATTTAAATTGTGTTGACTGGTGCTTCCCCATACAGATATAGAATAATCAATGCAAGGTTGAATTGTTGCATTATATATTTTCAGAAGTATACTTTTGTCAAGTACTTTATGAAGACGAGCCAATTTTGAAATTTTATATGAGAGTTTTCTGCATAGTTTTGAAATATGAGCATTCCATGTAAGAGTTTCATCAATTTCTAGGCCCAAGTAATTTAGAACATCTACATGTTTTAATTGACTATCATTAACAGTGATATCAAGGGAGCAATTTGAGTTGTTACGTCTTGACTTAACTACCATCGAACATGACTTTTCTGTATTTATAACAATATTGTTCTTTCGATACCATTCAGTCACATTGTCAACACAACCTTGTAACACATCTTGCAGGGCAACCATTGAATCAGCATTGACATAAATAAGAGTGTCGTCAGCATACAAGTTTGCAGTAGCATTACCAACATATTGACTGATATCATTTACAAAAATAATGAACAGTAATGGTCCTAGTATAGAACCTTGAGGTACCCCTATAGAAATATTTTGTACATTTGAAACTTTACCATTGAACTTAACAATCTGATTTCTCTTAGACAAATAAGACTTTAACCATTCAAATTCATGTTCTTTGATACCATAAAATTGAATTTTCTTTAGAAGTAGCTTATGATCAATGGAGTCGAAGCATTTTCTTATATCAAATGAACATACACCTGTAAAACTTTTGCTGCAAACATTATCAATACAATCATCAACCACCCGATGGAGAGCAGTCTGTGTATTGTGACCTTTTAAGAAAGCAGATTGGTCGGATGTTATTAAGCAATTTGTAGTGAAATAGTTAAGTAGTTGAGAATGAACTTGAGATTCGAGAATTTTAGCAATGTGTCCAATAACTGAAATAGCCTATAGATTAAGCATATATATAGATCTATATATAATGGCTAAGAATTTCAAGTTGTGCAATTTTACAACTCTCAAACTTGTGGACAGATGACAAACAATAACAATTTTCAATTCAAACTGAAATTGTGTATACTTTTAAAACTATTCAAAGGTGCGCTGGATTGCACTCACAAGGGTGTGCTGGATGGCACTCTCACGAGCAAGTGGCCTGGTTATTGTAGTCTGTCACCAATAGCAGACCCAGTAGCAAACAAGATGCGCTCACTCGCAGTATCAAGAGTCCACCCTCACGAGTGCCCTGTATTGCATAACCAGGAGTAGTCACAGATTACACCCCCAAGAGTGCGAGGGATTGCAGGGTCAGGGGTGCGCTGCATGACACATTCAGGGGTGCGAGTGATAGCATGGTCAAGAGGAAAGGTGCGCTGGAACGCACATTCAAGCGCTTGAAAGTGCGCTTGGTAGCACTCCTGAATGTGTCACATCTGACAATAAATATATATGCATTTCAGCATTACAACTTTAGTCTTCAAAGTCCCAATTTTTAAACTTTTTTTTTTGAAAATTGGCAGGTTTTCTGAGTTCTTTAACTTGACCGGTAGGTTGTTCCACAGCTTCACTCCCATGTATTTGACACTTTTCAAGCAAAATTTAATAGTATTGAATGGACTCTGCGTAGGTCTGTCATTGTCCCTGGGTCCATAATTTATATTGTTCCATGACGCCGGTGTAACAAGGCTCCTCATTGACCAACAAGCCACCTTCATATTGGGATGTTCACCTGTGTGTGACAGGCAGGTCAATATGGGAAGCGTTATTGACTGATCAGCGAATATCACATGTGTTATTGATCTCCCTGGAAAAAAATATCGCCCAAAAAAAAGTTCTAAAAAAAAAAGAAAGAAAAAAAGATGAAAATTTTGCCGGAAAAAAAAAAATTCCAAAAAAACAAAAAAGATTTCAAAAAAAACGAAAAAAAGTACAAAAAAAAAGTCATGGAACAAAACAATTTTGGAGTTCAGTTTGGTCAATATCAGGTTTTACGGACCTGAAGAAAGGCTTTTCTGGCTGAATGCCGAGGTGAATATCACTAGGTCAGTTCCGTAAAACCTGATATTGACCTCATCCGAAGTCCATAATAGTATATTATGCGGTTCAAACAATTGACAAATATAATCTCGTGCAATTTGGTTTATAACCACAGGCTACCTTATACATCTCAATAGCTAAAAGTCAAATTCTTAATATTAGCATAGTGATTTTACTAGCTATTTCAAACAATTTTTCATATGATGATAAATGTAAAATAATAATAATAATAATTTTATTTCTTCTAAGCGCAATACATTAAAACATCTCAATGCACTATACGACATGTAGGGGAACGAGGGGCAAAATGGACCGGCGGGGCAAAACGGTTTTTGGCGTTTTCTCGGAACGTTTTGAACTGCCTTTTAATTTTTTGGTTGGAAAATAAAAAAGGATACATGACCAACTTTTTCTGAAAGTTTCGTGGATGAGAAGATAAGAGGTAAACAGCTATGTTAATTTGAAGTTTTTGATCGATTTTCTTAAAAAAATCATAATTTTTGGAAATGCTGTAGTACCTCAAATGACGTTCCCAGCAGAATAAATTATAGTCAGTGTTATAAGAGGGTTACTAAGCTTGCTGATTTAAAAGTAAAAAAATGTAGTCTGGTGCTCAGCCATGTGCAAGTAGGTCAATAATCTTATACCCTGCATGGTTGAGGCAAAATTGAGTCCTCCTGCGGGGGCAAAATTTTAAATTTTTTTAATGATCATTAAATGTGGTACATACAGCGTTACATAATTTGGTAGGCGTAAAACCTTGAGAGGCTTGTTAGCCTAAAAATGCGCACTGCGCAGCACAAAAAAGCATTCCAAGCCTAGAAGATGTTGAAGCTCGCAATTCGGTCAATTCAACCATGACATTTGAGACAATTGATACATTTTCTGGCTATATTAAAGGCAAAAATTTGAAAAAACACACTAGAGATTGTGGAGCTAGACCATGTCATCAATAATTCCTTGAGAATTTAGGCTTAGTGGGAAAACCCTGTTTTGTTGAAACGGAAATGAATGTACCTACCTTTCAAAAATACCGTGCAAGCACGTAAACCGCCTCGCTTGCAGGTGCATGTGGATATAAAAAAGACCGTGCAAGGCACATTAACCCCTCGGATAGATACACACACTTACAGAAATATTATGTCTTAAAATGCAACCAACATTACTGAACATGTATAGTTTGGGTTATATTCATCCAATAGCTATGAAGCTGGCTGACTAAGTGAGGTTGGGTAACTAAAATACTTAATGAACTTTGTAAATATGTGGAATATATGTAATTATGCTTATTGCATGGAAGGGCCTAGCTGGTGTGAACAATATATATCAAAACATTTACAAAAATATTATGTCTTAAAATGCAAGCAACATCACAGAACATGTGTAGGTTGGGTTATATTCATCCAATATTGACACCATTAGAATCGTCTTTTCAAGGCAAATCCAACGGTACCAAGTATGTTGGGGTACAAAAGTCGGCGGCGGCTAACTTAACACATACTGAGGGCTTGAATTGTCAATGCATTGACTGACCGCAACAGCTTTTCTTGAGCGCGACCGCTATTTTTCGCTTGAGCGATATTACAGAACAAGGACAAATCAAGGGAGAGAACAACCAAAGTTGGTTTGACAAAAGTTTTTCGATAGGACAATGACAACAACGCCTAACTTGATCAGTTTAAATACCTGACAGTCATGTGTAAGGCCATATTTTCACTTGCCAAATATGGTCATTTTCACGGCCCGCTATACTGAATTTTTTCCACCAAAATTAATAAAATCTTCGATTTAGTCGCAAAAATGTTCTTTTTAGGCACTCGGGTCGCTTCGGGCACCTTCGCCACTGCTCGGCCTCATTAAGTATGCATACTTTGAACATCCGGGCACTTCGCCTTGTCAGATGAAAACATGTCGGACGGGAGAGCGTTGTCAAATGGAAACGCGTAACGAAATATGCTATTTACCATGGTTAACAGATGCGCACATGGCTGAAAGCATGTCATTACCGAGTTTAGTCCACAATAAAGGGCCTTGTGTAATTTTGAGAGGGAAAAGCGGATCACACAAAAAGTTGTGCGAGATGAAAGGAGAGCAGACACGTAACCGTATGGGTAAAGTGACAGATTTTGGCTCGTGCAGAAAAGTGAGACGCACCTCTGCGAGGCGGTAAAAAGCATAGTCAAATCCTATACCTGTTTAAATCGTTAAATTATGAAAAGACAGAGGTATGTGAATATTCATAAAAATGTCACATTTCCATAAAATTTCACATAATTTTGTTTCTTTTGTAATCTAATGTTTATGGTTAAATACCTTGTCAAATAATTACATAAAATGTACAATTTCTAGCATCACTCCCCTGCTATGTATGATTTTTTAATTGATGTCCCAATGTGCCCAGTCAGGGCACATTGGGACAGTCATGATCATGACTCACATTTTGCTATCTGGCTGCAAAAGGGTAGGTGCAGTCTAATTGATTATGCCTTGGATTTAAGCTCAATGGTGTTGGTGATATTCATGCAAACTTCTAGGTTGCTCAGTGCTTTCAGCATTAAGCAAAATTAGTAGATGTTAAAAGAGTCCCAATGTGCCCCGGTTCCCCCTACTCACTTTTCTCTGATTCTGTCTTCCTCCTTTGACTTTTGCATTGAGGCCTTGTGGATTCTCCTGAAAGTACTATCAATAATATGACAACTGCTGAAACAAATCTTTTTCAATACGCTCAGAGACTACAAAAGTGTATTCTTTGCAACCTCTGTACTCAGCAAATTAAAATTATAAATCAGTCATTTATCTCCACTACTCAATTGACTATATCCAAATCTTCATTCCCTGACTACTGAGGTGATGCCATTCTGACTCTCCCGGCACGTACAATCAACTGAACCACTACCAAAGAGGCAAAAGCTTGCAAAAACAAATGGTTGATTGCAATTAAATGTCTATTCTTAGCCACCTCTGTTCAGAGAATGAATTTTATTGGTCTATAACCACCCCTCACTTGGCTTTGATTCCATCTTCCTACCTTATCTCCTGCGGGGAAGCCATTGTGGTTCTCCCTGAATGTAGACATCCCATGCCTGAAAGTAGAACTCCTCTGCCTCAATGTAAAACTCCTCTGCCTCATGTAGAACTCCTCTGCCTCAATGTAGAACTCCTCTGCCTCAATGTAGAACTCCTCTGCCTCAATGTAGAACTCCTCTGCCTCAATGTAGAACTCCTCTGCCTCAATGTAGAACTCCTCTGCCAGAATGTAGAACTCCTCTGCCTCAATGTAGAACTCCTCTGCCTCAATGTAGAACAGAATGTAGAACTCCTCTGCCTCAATCTGCAAAAGGAGAGCAGAAATACCAATCACTACATCATATTATGTAAAGTGATACATAAAACAAGTAGATTTGCTGTAATTTTAAAAGAGGCTAGTTATTTGGTATCTGATGTCTTGTCCTCATTGGTCTTGAATTATAGCTACTCACATGAACAGCAAAAGGAAACATGTAAGTTAAACAAGACAAATTTATGGTTGCTGTTCGTCTCGTAATTACAGAACTCGTATAAGTGTGCCAATGTGCCATGTCCCACATGCGGTCTTCAAAAAACACTATTCTTGGTGCATTTTGCAAGAAGTTTCTTATGTTACAAGGGAGTACATAGCGATTCACTGCTCCCTGATCCACTGTATCCCGCATGACTACTTTTCTCATAATTCGCCATATTTCTCCAGTTTAATCAAGATGTTCTCGAATCACCTCATAATCATTTCCATTAGAAGTTTCTTCTTGAGCACAATTTAGCTTCTTCTGACCATTGAGGCTTCTTTTCTACAGGCACATGACCTCCAGATTAACAGGAATGGTTTCTTTTCAATTTCTCTTTTTTCTACTGAACAACTTCAAAACTTTTTTTGATGGATAAACCCACTATCAGCAGTGGCCAGGGAACAAAATTCTGTATCTGTGCAGAACTCTCACAGTCTCACTCAAATTTAAGAAAAATGCATGGGAGGAAGTGCAGCAAGAATATTAATGTGTTTTGAAAACAATGTCCAATGACTTTAGGGACCATTCAGAATTTATGACTGGGGGGTGGGAGTTTTGCTGGAACTTCCCGTCAAAAATTGATACCCCCCCTTGAGTTTCATGCGGATTTTTAGTACCCCACCCTTATGTTTCATGAGTATTTTTAGTACCCCCCACTCGACATACAAAGCAATACACACATATATATATATAAACATGGTCACGCACACAAATTCGCGCCATTTCGCGAAAAGTCTGGATAAAGTGAGTTTATATGCGTGTTTTATAATATTTTTTCTTTGTTAAAATTTCTTTCCCCCCTTGGAAATGTAAAAAATTAATACCCCCCCTTGGAAGACGTGTGAAAAGTTAGTACCCCCTTGGGCCAAAACTCCCACCCCCCCAGTCATAAATTCTGAACAGTCCCTTAGATATATTTTTATAACACTATTCCTGATTAGCAATATTTAGCATGAAATAGTTGTGACAGCCTCAATGATCTTGTCATGATGCGACAACATCTTGGAACACATTTCAAGAAAGAATATTGTTTACATGGCCAAGAAGCAAAATTCCTGGAATTTCACTGTTTACAATGCTGCAACGATAGTTTTAATACACATTTATTATGTAGAAGACTAAAAGACATGCATATGAATACCAGAAAAGTAAGGAAAGTGCCTCAAAGTTCAGAAATAGGAAAGTTTAATAAGAAAGGTTGGTGAGCTGTCTCTTGACGCTTGGAGAATCCTTCCGCAGCCAATTACCTGTGATATCATTGAGTTTCATCCTCAATCTGATTTAATTTTGTCAATATGTGGTGGTATGGCATAGTAATATTGTATTGTGTTTTTCATCAGAAACCTCTAATACTATAGCACAATTCTCTGCAAAAGAGTTGACAAATCCATTATTAGTCCAGTCTATTTGTGGAAAATAACCCCTCAACCCCCAAAAAATTGCTACAAAAGGTTTTTCAACTGATTCTGTTAGGTTTAGCTGTACTTTTTAACATACTAAAAGTTTACCAAAATCGGACCATCGGAAATGTGTTTTTTTCAAGATGGCGTCCAAGATGGCCGACGGAACCTTCAAATGGCAATAACTCGGCAACTATTCACTCAAATTTGATGATCTTTGCATCTGAACCTAGGTTTTTGGGGTCAAGGAACACATTGAGAGCATCAAAAATGACATTGGACCATTATTTAACATTTACAATGCTAATATGGTGTAAAATATGGCTGCCGACACTTCGATAAAGTCAACCGTTCACTCAGATTTGACAATCATTGTATCGATTGCCAATTAAAAGAATGCAGCTACTTTAGATGTCATTGAGTGAAATAGAGAAATGATTCATTGCATCATTATTCAATTTAGCTCACAGCAATGGGCCATAAATGACCAATCATACTATCATCATACTATTAATTCACGGACCCCTTACGCTACTCCAGCCAAACTACTGATTGCCCAGTTATGAAAACTTGCAAGCTGCTTTTCTGTATTCTCTACAATGTCCTTAGATGGGTTTGATGTTCAAATTACAGTCACAGATATTCAAGTGATGTTTTCCCATGATCTAGCTATGGGCCATTGCACAACACCCCCCCCCCCTCTCTCACACGCATGCTATCATGGGTGTTATGCTAGTAACTATACAAAAGCCTTAAGTTTCTTCATAAAATCAGTTTACACTGTTCTAAAGAGTTCAATTGTCCACCATTTTTGTAACTAAAATCTCTTAAGTGTTGTTGGGATTATCAGTTTTTCAGTTTGGCATTGACAATATGTATAGCAGTGGGCCCACGAGAAAGTCAAATTTGATGATCTTTGCATGGATCCAGAGTCCAGACAAAGGTTTTAGGGGGCAAGAACACATTGAGACATCGGACAATTATAGAGCTTTTAAACTCCAATATGGCCACAGACACTTTATTAAGACAACTTTTCCACATTCTATTTCCCTGTAAGGACATCTTGGAACTATCATCAGAAAACATGACAAAATCTCCTATCTTAGAATACAGGTTTACAAAGCATGCTTGAAACAAGGTATTACACCAAGAGGACAAGGATCTGGATACAGTGGACACGTTTCCTGAGTCCAGAAGAACTTATACTTATAAATACTTATACTTATTCTTTGAGGCAAAGGCTTTCAGCAGAGCAGGTGGGAACCTATTTAAAACAACTCAGCCATCCAGCTGCTCAAATCTTTTACAATCTTCGGGTGCATTCTTCTCGCCGAGTCGCCCTTCATAAATATGTCCTCAGGATACAAAGCATGCATTTTGTCTATATTAGACTTTGTAACCTCTTGATGAAGCAAAAGCTTCCCACTATAATAAATTTTGACCAGCCCTTGACTTGGAAATCACCTGAAATTGTTGATCAATGCACCACCAAAATAAGAATTGTTATCTTGTCAGGGGGTTTCCATACTAAACTCAGCAACATTAAAAACGCACACTTTCAAAAAAGCTAAAAATAGTACTTCCTCTTAAAGCATCAAGATGAAAGTTTGCACACTTCTAGTAGTTGCCATCAGGTATATTCACAAAAATTTTCAAATCTCTAAGTGCAGTACTTTTCTGTCAAATTAAGTTGTCGTGGTCACTGTCAAAAATGGAAGTCACAAACTGCACTTCAACACAAAACGCACAATTGGAAATATTGGTTTTGTGGCATACTGGATGGGATTAATCTTATGAAATTTTCACATAACAGGCACAAGACTTCCAAAAGAGGTCCCATAGAAGTTTTTGAAAAAAAAGTCGATGATAAAGCAGATTTCGAATTAAAAACTAAAAATTTACGAGTTAGCATCTTCAAATGAAGCATGTGAACCAGAACTGTTAAATAATGGGGGTTTTATGCATGCCCAGGGTAGAAACACACACACAGACAATCATTCCATGTCAATTGTCCCAAAAATCTGAATAAAACATCATTTTTTAAGGTTTTTGACAAAAGGCTCCAGTAGGGGGCGTGTCAGCATTGACACTCAATTTTTATTAAATTCATCCTCTTTAATTGTGGTTTGGTCAAATATCCCTTTTCCCTAACTCATCAAGGAAGTAAAATTATAAACTTTCCTGGCTTATCAAAAAAGTTTGTAGAAAGAACAGCTAAGTTGTTGAAATTAATGATCAGAGGAAATTGAAGTTTTGTGACTTCCATTTTCGACAGTGACCACGACGATTTAATTTGACACAAAAGTGCTGCACTTAGAGATTTGAAAGTTTACGTGGATATACCTGATGGCAACTACTAGAAGTGGGCAAATTTTCATCTTGATATCTTTAGAGCAAGTACTATTTTTAGCCTTTTTAAAAGTGTGCGTTTTTAATGTTGCTGAGTTTAGTATGAACTTTCTGGGTACTTTTGGGACACTGATGGAGGGAACAGGAATGAATAAAATTTGTGAAACCATCTGACGTGGCTGAATTATCAGAAATGGTTGACATGGCTGATAATCAAGGCAATTGTATTGGGTTGGGAAAGAGATCATTGAAGATATTGTCAGAAAGTCAGTATTTACCAACAAATTCATGTGGAAAGACCAGGCAAAAACTTTTGAGAATCTCTGCCTTGTAGACTGCTCCTGACTATGCCATTGATCCTGCACTCCTCTTTCTAAAGTTCCTTGTGGTGTCAAGATCAGGAAATCCTTCCCCAGATGATATTCTAAGTTATGAACTGACACCCTATTATAAACTTCACAACTGAAACAGAGTTTTCAGACAACAGGGAAGACCTCTTGTCTCTTGACAAGAACAAGGCACACATGATTGCTCTTATCAGCACTACACCAACAAATATTATATTACGTCATCAATTCACCTGGCAATGCAGATGTTAACGTTGTTTAGGCCCCTTTGAGCATGTCTGTCTTTGCACCAAAACTTTGGCGAAAATATCGATTTGCTGATCCTGTTCCTATTGAGTATGGCAAAATGTATAATTAATCCATCTATTTCTGTACTGACACCAATTAACTTTCAAAAGAACACAGAGCTTACAAGTTACATTTACTTTTTGAAATGAATATCAGGAGATGATGTACATAGTGAGTTTCCCTTCATCCATGCTTACTTGGGCTGTCATGAAGGAGAAGAAATCGGCTCCTGATGAACTATGAAAGTGTTTTGTTATAACTGTTCATCAGGATGCAAATCCTCCCAATGAAGCTGTAGACACAGATGCTTTCTAGTAGCCCACTGCAGCATGTGCTCAATACCAAACTGATAACTATGACAGTCCAACCAAGACTGAAGAGATCGATACGGACGACAATGATGGTGCCAGACAATTGAACAATGTAAAAAGGTGCAGGTGGTGATTTGATTGTTATAAACTTAATTGAAAAACTATGCATTAAACCATTGGTTAACAACTCAATGACATTTAAAATATGTGTTCCTTTTAATTGGCAATGGACACAAAGATGCCCTAATCTGAGTGAACAGTCGATTTAATTGATGTGTCGGAACCCGTGTTGTACCCATATTAGGGTTGTAAATATTAAATAATGGTCCAATGTCATTGATGCTCTCAATGTATTCCTTGACCCCAAAAACCTAGGTTTAGATGCAAAGATCATCAAATTTGAGTGGATAGTTCCCGAGTTACAGCCATTTGAAGGTTTCGTCGGCCATCTTGGACGCCATCTTGAAAAAAACACATTTCCAAGGGTTCGATTTTGGTAAACTTTAAGTATGTTAAAAATTACACCTAAGCCTAACAGAATCAGTTGAAAAACCTTTTGTAGCAATTTTTTGGGGGTTAAACTGTATATAGACTGGACTATATATTTCCATCAGAAAAATGATAAAATTGGAAGGAAAATGCATAATACTAGCACATACAAGGTAATATGCCACATATGAAGTGTCTTATTATGGTCCCCCTAATTTCATATGCTTTAATTTGGAGGCTTTGAGGGCATGGGTTCAAGTCTCATCCAGGAACTCACCGTAGTCCGAGCCCATGGGACATTAGATGGAGGTGGGTTGTATCCAGTATTCTATGCTGGGGCAACTGAAAGACCCTGGGTATTCCTGAATTAATAGGGTGTGTGCCAGACTCAGTCTTCTCATCTCATCATATGGCAATCGCCTGCCTCGATATAGCTCACTAAGGTGCTGCAGAGGTGTAAAACACAAACAAACAGCTTTAATTTGGTATTACTTTATTTGCTGTATCTTCAATACACAAAAAGCAATGAGATGAGATAAAGTACTCAACCGGTGGAAAATTTCCATTTTCTGGCTATAATACAATGTAGATGGCCAACACAAACATGAGTTCATGGTTGAAATTTAACTACAGTGGTTTTTATACAAAATTTCTCACAGAGCTATGACAAAGGAAATTGATTTTAAGGGAAAATTTACTGTGCAAGCACGTAAACCGCGGTTGTTGTTATAGGCACAATTGTTTTGTAGGCATAAGGTTGGGCTGGCATGAGCGAGAGCGAGTATGACATGTACAAAAGGTAATGAAATGAAATATGAGGATGAGTAGCAAGTTTATGGACAATGATAAAACTGTGAAGTCTCTTGCAACCAGACCTGTTGGTATTGGTTTCTCGTCACTACAATGATCTACCTCTAGAATTTTTTTTCTATCATTACAATGGTAATTTTTCCTTATTTTAGGGTCATTAACTAAAACTAAAATTCACAATGGGGATAGGGGGCAGCTCTAGGAGTTATAACAAATTTTTTCACCACATTCTGAGAATTTTTACCTTGCAAATGAGGAATACTGAGCTGAGCATTTATTAGCCAGTGTAAAATTGAATAGCCTAAAATACCCTACCAACAGGCTTGTACCTCCCCCCCGGGGCCCCCACCCCTTACACATTTTCCTTAGGAGGTGAGCATTACCTATTCCGGGGGGGGGGGCTGTTTGGGATTTTTGTCGATGGGAGTCAGCCCACTAAGTCAGGAATGAGCGTGTTCTCTGGACACTGCCTCAGTGCCTCAGTTTATCATGTGAAATATCAATTTTCCTCAAATTTCTAAGTATGATGCTAAATTGTGAACCTTCGGCGGTTAACCTTCTAAAGGGGGAATAGGGAGGCACGTACTCCCCCCCCATATTGGACCCTCCCCCCTTATGATACAGTACAAATTTCTGAAAACGTTCAGCTAGAGACAGACTGACCCATAAAATGTTAACCCGAGCTAAACTGAGCCATAACCATCCACTCTGAAACGAAGTGAGCCTTGGCAAGCCCAAAGTGAGACATTGTGAGCCATAAATGCCACTCCAGCCTAGAAACCCCCTATTGACAATGCAAAGAACTAAGCAACTGGCATCACTTGCACTTTGCTTAGAATAGTATTATGATATTGTTGGTTGCGCTGTTTCCTCGGAAGTAAAAGACGCAGAATACCAAAATATCTAACTTAGGGATTACATTTTCAAAACCTTGCAAAATCTAATTTCACTTCATCCCGATGCTTAGATATATTTCAGTTGGATAATAGTAATTATTCAATGACACCAGGATTTATTTATATTTGTTTACAATATTAATTTTAATACTTTACATAGTATGTTACACAACTATACGTTTGTAAATAAAATGATCTATAAAATGAAATTAGCATATAAATAGGCCTAATCCTAAGACACCTAACAAAGCAGCTTTCATTGAAGGTGGAGTGACTGAAAGTAAGAATGTATAAGAAATGTTTTGGGAATGAAAATGGATTCTGAAATAAACTCATTAATGAATATCCCTTTCTTGAAATTGATTCGTCTTGAATCATTTAACACATATATTGAAATAATATTACACCTGTTAGAATTGTTGAGTTGCATTCAATGTCAGAAGCAGCTGAGAGCAATTGACTCAATTGCTTTAACTGAAACACAATTGGTCCCTATTAAACAAACAAGACAGGCAAGACCCACAAATTGATAATATATATTTTTTAAGAGGAATATTCCTTTCATTTTAGATTATAGAATGAGCAGATAGTCAATGAACGGAAAAAAAAACATTATTTTTTTTTATTTTATATTTTCATAATTACAATTAAGTTATGTATAAAATGTTCTTTTATTGACCTTAAACATATAAGAGTTAATTATGTAACTATTTAGTCAGTCTGTGGCCTGGTTTGGGGAATCCCCTTCCCCACTGGGACTTTTTGTTCCAAGAACAATGCTCATGGTCCCACAACCACACATATGGAATTCACAGAGACATTGTTGCACTCCACTGAACTGAGGTTTGAAACAGGTGATTACAACAACCAGTCAATGCCAAACAATGCTAAACAGGATAATCCAGCTTGCTATTTTGTAACAAGGGGCCCCTTTAGACATTGTCAGAACATAAGAAAATGTGTTAGAAGCTCACAGAGCCAGGGAATATTTGCCAAAGAACTTCTGATCTGAGCATCTGTGCATCCATTTATCCACATGGAATTGTTCATGGACTATATTTATATTGCATGGGATTCATATATTTGGAATTGCTAATAGGACAAATCATAGGATACAGATTCATAGAAAAGGTAAGATATAAATTCTCCTATGGCCATGTCAACCATGGGTGACGTCATCAACCTTCGCATGCGCTCATTGCGCTGTGTATATAGGAGGAGGGTATGCTTCTCTCACGGCCGCCAAAATATTTCCAGGGTTCCGAGATTTTTCACAGGCTTCCTACTCGACAAAATATGGGGTAAGTGATATGTATGTGTAGCTTACCTTTCACCTGACAAAACCCGCCATAGGAATCATTTATCCATCTCTACAATGGTAATGTTGCTGGCCTTATAGCCCTCGATTTACGTAAGGCATTCGATACTGTAGATCACAAGATCATGCTTGATAAATTAAATTATTACGGCATTGTAAATACAGAACATGATTGGTTTAAATCTTACCTGCATGATAGATTTCAGATATGCTCAGTTTTTAACAATTTCTCAGATCCGCAAAAAATTACGTGTGGGGTACCGCAGGGGTCCATTCTTGGGCCCCTGATGTTCATATTATATGTAAATGACATGCCAAAGTGTTTTACTGAATGTAATGTCAACATTTATGCAGACGATACTACTTTCTATGTAGCAAATCCTAGTGTCGAAGCTGTTAGCAATATCCTTCAATCAGAATTAAGATCTGTCTATAAATGGCTCTGTTGTAACAAGCTAAGTCTCCACATAGGAAAAACGTCGAGTATGTTGATTTGCAGTAGACAAAAAAGAATCCATCTAAGAAATCAAGACCTTGACTTAACACTAGATGGCTGTCAAATAGAACAAACTGATTGTATGAAATATCTAGGCTTATCAATTGATTATAATTTGAGATATGATGTTTACTTAAATGAACTTGTCAACAAAATTAGCAGGGCAACAGGTGTCCTCCGCCGAGCCTCTAGGTTTGTTAATCAAGCCACAAGACTAACACTTTACAATACCCTGATACTTCCTCATTTGGACTATTGTAGTACAATTTGGGGTAACAATTTATCAAAGGGTGATATTAAGAGGCTGCAAAGACTACAAAACTGTGCGATGAGAATAATTTTAGAATGTGATCGCATGACCCGCACCAAGTATATGCTTAGTACTCTAAAGTGGCTCAGTGTGGAGCAACGGCTTCTGTACAACACTGGATGCCTCATTTGGAAGATCGTAAACCAAGAAACACCATCATACTTGAACAATGCAGTGCGCACTGCAGGAGCAGTCCACAGCCATGGAACTCGCTCATCTACAGACAACAACCTGTTCATTGAACAGGGTCACAACAAATCACTCGGAGTCCATGGCAGCAAATGCTGGAACAGCATACCAGCTAACATAAGATGTGCATCGTCATTCAGAACTTTTAAAACTGAATACCTAAAATATCTTAGGTCTGAAATTGAATGACATACTATTGTCGCTATATTTAAATTGTTTTTAATGTGAAGTCGTACTTGTTCTTATATATATGCTTTTATTATCATATATTTTAACCGACTCATAATTCCTATTTTAATATCTATTCTTAACTATATATACAGTGGTTTATCACAAATGTCAAATTTTTAATACTTGAATGTGTTATGTCTGTTTTCTCATGTTCATGCGGGCTCCAAGCCTCAACAGAATGTATACTTCTGAATTTGGATTCCCAATAAAACTTGTAAACTTGTAAACTTGTAAACTTGTGTATTAGTGTCAAAAATCTGCCCCGAAACAATGCATTCTTTTTTTAGACAGGCATATATACACAGCCCAAGATCAACACACCAGGAAGGTGGTCACTGAGCATGCCCGAAAATCCGCAGCAAATGGATGTTTGTAAACAAAAGCACATGGCTTCAAGTCATTTGCATGCTTGTTTGTCAATTAAGTGGATGGCTCCCCAGGGAAAGAAGTATCCTTGGAATTGCATATTCATCCCAGCAGTGCATGGATAATTGTATTAACAAGAATTTCAAAGAAATGTATACGTTTTCCATTGGTGAATTGTTTAATTTGATAAATAAATATATTTGTTGTTGCATTGATCTATGTTGGCCTAATATTTTGTACATCTTGTTTTTGTGCGATCTTGTAAACATTGGACTATTGGTCCCGTGCGATTCTTTGTAATATTCAAGCACAGATCACCTTTTAATCACGCTTAAAATCTTGATGTGCCAGTGCAAGCTTTCTGTGTTGTAATTTTCATTACTAAAGTATTTTGCTTTTTCTACTCTTGTGAAAATATGGCAATGTTCTTGTAAATGGCAATGGTATGAAATAAAGTATTACAAATACCAAGATATCAAGCTCATGTTCACATCATCTGTCATTCATTACGCCTAATAATTAGTTTGTTATAATCACATATACATGTTGCATCTCTCGGAGGCCTATATTATTTGACTCCCAAATAATTTCGGGGGCCCAATCCAATTCAATTACTGCGTTGTGACTAATGAACTTTATGTAAATTCCTGAACATATATAGGCCTCCTTGTGGTGCAATGCGCAATGTGATGCTTTGATGATCTTATATTTCCCTGTGAGGTTCTTTTTGTCAATAAAATTTGTATCCTGTAACTTTTCTTAGTGTTTGAATGCAAAACGAGCCTAATAAACAAATCTAATACAGCTATTGTGTGCCTTTTTTTAAAACAGAATTACATAACTTTAAAAACATCTTCAGTTCAGTAATGCAAGTATTTGAATAAGAATAGCATGTAGGCCTGTATATGTTGTGACATAGGCCTAACAAGAGGTTCCCAAATGGGGACCGGGGCCACCAATTTCTGGCAGCTACCCACTGTACAACTATATTTTAACCAGCAAGGCAACTTTTGGGGGGCACCTACGGGGTCCTACCCCTGTGGCCGCATAGAGAAACCTCTCTGTGACTGAGTGAGTGAGTTTGTGTTTTATGCCCCATCAGCACCAGTGTGGGCTATTTAGAGGCAACGAAACCTCTCTGTGTAGGTACATTTGACTGGTGAAATGCTACTGGTCAGTTCACGCAACCACACTATTGTGAAACATTAATATTGAAGTAGTTCTAACATAATTATTTGTTCAGTTTGCAAGGTTATTTATGCCAAATTTGAAGTGTCCTTGTGCACTTGTCCTCTTTAGCCGCGGATCAGTATTTGGCATGGCTGCAGCTTGCACCAATAGCCTATGTGCAGGATCAGTGCAGTCAAGCAATACTTCTGTGGCATTCTGATTTTGTGTAATATTGTGAAATAGGCCTAATTAAATTATACAAATCAGATAACCTCGGTGTTCAAGGCCTGCATCAGGCTGCATGGGCAGAGGTGTTGTTGCTGAACAACCTTTGTTTTATAGGCCACACCCACTTTTTGCAGGGTGCCTTAAGAGGCATAACTGGATGTATGCAGTGAAATTTTACAGCTCAGTATTTTTTCTTGATTGCAATTATGAAAATTACTATCCTTGTACCCTTTGGCAATTTATTAAACTCGCAATAGAATTATTTCTTTCGACAAATGCTGTGACACTCAATATTTGGTGCGTGGCTGCCCTAGCCATGTTGTGTAGGGGAGAGCGGGGCACCTTGAGCCACGGGGCACCATGAACCATGGCCCCTACAAAAAAAACGGCGAGATGGAACTGCTCGATAGGAAGACCATATATTCCTTTATTAGTGTAGAACTGGCTAGGGTAGCAATCATAATCTTTCTTTACAATGTAGGACCAAGAATTGAAAAAATACTTTTGACCAGTGAATTTGAGTAAAAAATAAACATATTGGGCGGTGGAAATTTTACTTCTGGTACTTCAACTATTTCCGGCATCTTCATAAAACTTAGTCTTCTTAGAGAAGGTAAGGCATGTGCTAGGATAATGTCATAACATTGATACTATGATAAACTGGAAAATGGTGATATGCACTAATAAATGAAATTTACAAATGGGGCACCATGAGCCACATGGAGATAGGGCACAATGAGCCATTTTCTATAAAGTTTTAATGTACAATTAAAGCTGAATTGTAACAACAACTCTACTGTTGTAAGTCCAGAACTATAGTGCAAGACATCAGCAGCTGTTTAGGACACATTTTTGCAATTTCAAAGAAAATGATGTAAAATCCATCTGATCCATATTGTGGTGTAAGCCAAGGGAAAATTTCAAGTAAAACATCTGGTTTATGAGGTATCAGTTCTTTACAGTTGAATGAGAAGGATAATACATGTATGTAAACAGCCCCCCATGCCATGGCTCATGGTGCCCCAGGGTCGGGGCATGATGAGCCGCTAGACTACATTTTTTAAAGACAATGTTTTGACTATTTAAGAATAAATAATATAATGTAACAACACTGGATATTGTAGCCAAGAGGTCTTGCTATGATTATATAAAGCAACCAGCCATTTACCATTGAAACTTTAGGCTCAGGAGCTTAATTTCGGAAAAGCGGCTCATGGTGCCCCGCTCTCCCCTACATTTCCCTTTCTCTCAGGTAAACATCAGGAACTTTCATGGAATTAGCCAGTAAAAGGAGCTGCAGAGTGTGGTTTATATTTTTTACCGATGCATTAGGACCTTATCTACCCAACGGTGAGGAGTTTTCAGAACAGTTCTTGCACTAACATTTTATTTCACGGCGTTTTCCGAAGGCGCCAATTCTGGGAGAAGCATACCCTCCTCTTATCAATACGCTACGAGAGCAGCTGATGACGTCACCCATGATGTCAACACAGAATTTTTTGCCAACTCACATTGAAACTTTGAAGGCTGTTAATCAAATATCAAAGATGTTTCAAGGTTGCACTTTGCATAGGCTTTGTCCACAGTGACTAAATACACCAGTTGTATGTGTTTTCTACAGCTGACAGCAATTTGATTTTATATGAATTGACTTTTTGTGAAACATGTGCTTTCTCCAAGCCAATGTTTTGATCAAACAGGAAGTATGTACATCATATACACTATACAGTGCTGCCACGTTGTTGCACCATGAATGCTGTTCTTCACACCTCAGTGGTTACAATTGACAGGTAAAAGCCCCAACACTGTTCAAGAGAGTTGAATTGCAAAGTGATGAAATGCCAAATTAAGTTGTGTGAGCCAATATTAATCTGCTTTAATTTGAATGAACAAATTGGAGCCACAGTCAATGCATGAAAAAAAAAAGTAAAACTTTTCTTTATTGAAATAAAATCAACCTAGATTTGCATTCCTATTTAATGGATATTGACTTAAATTGACAGAACACAGCAAGAATTTAGCATCAAATATGCAAGTCAGTTATCTTCTCAAATTTTCTTTTAGTGACCTATAACACATAACAGAAGTTAGTAATGTAACTTGTAAGTTATTCTGTGGTCTTGTTTGGGGGATCCCCTTCTCCATTGGGGCATGTTGTTCCAAGAACAATGCAGTTCTTCACACCTCAATGGTTACAATTGACAGGTAAAAGCCCCAACACTGCTCAAGAGAGTTGAATTGCAATTAATCCTAAGTGATGAAGTGCCAAATTAAGTTATTGTGTGAGCCACAGGCATTTCAATCACTTGCAAGTCCTCCGGCTCTGGAGTGCATGATGCTGACCTCCTTAAACAGAACAAGGAAGGTGGGAAAGTAGGGCATTTTGCTTGAATCAGCCACCCTGCTAACTATTAGTACAACATTACAGCAGGGTGGTCGATTCAGGGACTTTCCAACCTTGGTATGTCTGTAGTGGTGAGCACCAGTGGCAGGGTCTAGTGCAGAAATGTTGTAAACAATTCAAGTGCCTGTGGTGTGAGCCAATATTAATCAGCTTTAATGTATTCCATTAAGGTGGCTCGCTACTCATTTAAATGTGTCATTTACGCACATTTACGCGAAGCCAGGCAGGCCCTATCTATCGTAACGTCACCACAGCAGGATGGCTCTGCTGACACTTGTTCAGCAACTTTTTAAATTCTGACAATTCCATGCGTCGTCCGCTTCGTTTGCCATTTGCGCCACTTCTGTTGGGATTAGAGACTTCCCGTTTAAAGCATAAGATGCGCCATGAAGATGGCTATAACCTGCCAGAGTTTCAGCTCTCTACTTTTAGTAGAAAATTTTTGTATGCGATTTTCGTCAAGCATGTCTAATTTCGTAAAATTGACTCTGTGACATATATAAATTTTGGTAGCAATATCCAGGCCCGTTCGGCCATATGTCAGTATCATTATATTGTTCCTCACTTTATTTGGAAGCAAATGACAAAGAAACAAAGAATTCTATCTCGTCATTTTTTTTTTGCGCTATGGTTAATAAAAAAATATTTAATTTTCAAAATTGAAACTTTTGTTCCGAACCCCTAGAAAAGTTCTTTAAACTAAATATATTTCTATGGAATTTGGGTCAGCTTTTCCATCAACCTTTCCTCTTTAATTCCATGCTTCATTTAATAACATTGGATGAATGGCCACTGAATGGCAGGGAAAACTTCACAGTATAAAAAACAAAGAAAAAATTGATTTTTTCAGGTTTGCGTGGACTGACTTTCTTTTACATAACCTCAAATATTTTGAAAGAAAGGCTGGTAGCGACCACTTTTGTTTACATATCCTTGCTATAAACTATATTTTGGATCATTTTAAACTATTTTAAAGAAATCCTATCTAAGAAAGTTCACGAGTATCGAGCCACCTTAACATTTCTCTTATAATGACCATATACATATTTTATTAAGCAAAATAGTTACTTTGATTTTATTTCTTGAACTCATAATGTATCAGGCATGTTAGATAGATAGATAGATAGATAAACTTTATTTCATGAGGGTAGAACCTATTAAGTATAAATACTTATTTACAATAGGGCCCTCCTGTTAGTAAAATATTAGTAATTAAAATACATGAAAAATAAAGATATGACTAAATGGAAAATGTAAAAAAAAAAAAAAAATGATATAGCGATCAAAAGGCAACACAAATAATAAAATGTAGTAAAACATATAGATCAATAAATACATAAAATCAATAAATCTAAAAACAAGTTAAAAAACAGGAGGGCTGACTAGGTAATATTGACAGTTGAGTTATAAAAATGTCTTAAATAAGTTGATTTAAAAGCACTTAAAGTTTCTTGATTACGAATTTCTGGCTTGAGATTGTTCCAAAGTTTAGCACCACTGTATGAAAAACTGTTCATGTAAATTTCTTTGTGTCGGCCTCCATGTAAGTATAAGTCTTTCCGATTTGAGCTTCTTGTTCTTCTAACATTTACTTCGGCTTTTAATTTGAACATATTGCGCATGTAAGTTGGGGCCAAGCCGTTGATGCTTCTAAAAACCATTGTTACTTTCCGGAAATTTATTCTATCTTGTATGGGCATCCATTTTAATTCCTTAAACATGTGGTCACTGGGATACGTTAGATCAGAAATGTCTAAAATTGTTCTTGCTGCTCGTTTTTGAAGTAGTGAGAGTTTTTTAACGAAAGAAGAGCTACCCCATACAATGGAGCAATAATCCATATGTGGTAGAATGTGAGCATAATAAAAGAGTTTTCGGGTTTCAATTGGCAAGTAGCATTTGATTTTACGTAATAAGTTGAGTTTCCTATTTATAATCTTTTCGATGTAATACATGTGGTGTTCCCAAGATAAGTTCTGATTTATGCATACTCCCAAAAGTTTTTCATCAGAAATGTTTTCAAGCTGGTCATTGTTGAGTAAAAGAGACAAATTTCTTGCATCAGGTTGAACCGAGTTTCGTTTTTGCCAAGTAGTAATGAGCATAGATTTAGTCTTTGAAGAATTCACGGCCATCCTGTTTTCATTACACCATTCAGAGACATTTTGTAAATCCATATTAAGTTTGGTGTTAATATCAGCAGTGGAGTGATCAGAGAGTGTAATACTACTGTCATCGGCATACATGTCAATTTCACTGTGTCGCAAGGACAAGGGTAGGTCATTAATAAATAAAATAAAGAACAAGGGTCCTAATATGGACCCTTGTGGTACACCAACAGAAACTGGTAACTTTTCAGAGCACCGATTTTTAAAAGATGTGCACTGAGATCTGTTATTCAAATATGACTGAAACCAGTTTAAAGCCAATTCAGCACATTTGTACATTTTCAACTTCTTAAGTAGGAGAGAATGGTCAATCAAGTCGAATGCTTTACGCAGATCTAAAAGAATCACACCATTCAATAATCCTTTATCTATATTCTCTACCCATTTGTTGGTCATGTTGGCAAGGGCACTTTCACAGGAATATAAAGATCTAAAACCGGATTGTGCTTCATGTAAAAGTTTGTGCTCCAGTAAAAACTTGTAAAAATAAGAATGTACATGGCGCTCTAAAATCTTGGAGAGAGTTGATAAAATCGAGACTGGTCTATAATTGCTGAGATCAGAAGAGCTGCCTTTCTTATGGAGGGGTACCACCCTGGCCACCTTCCATTTATCAGGAAATATTCCAGTACGAATTGATAAGTTCAGAATTCTCGTCAGTGGGGGAGCTATAACAGCTGCAGCAATTCGGAGAATTTTGGGAGACAAACCATCTAATCCCACTGCCTTCCCATCTTGAAGTGAATACAATTGTTTTAGCACATAGGGCAAGTTGACCTAACTTCAGCCTCTCACCCAACTTCAGCCCCCCTACAGAAAACTCTTTGTAATTAAATTTTCATTTGGCCAAGGTGTCAGTTTTTGGGTTTAATGTTATCGTCAGAGTGTTTAGAATAAATTATCAAAAAGTTATGACCATCATAACATATGATTCAGGAATTTTACATGTTTTTTTGGTGGACCGCATTTTGCTTGTTTTGCGATGCGAATAAAACGCGAAACGAAAAAAAATTTGATAAAACGTTAAATCTGTCAGTTGGCTGTAACCAATTCACCCAAGCAGGAGCAACCAAAAAAAGTTTCACCACAAGGGAAAATTAGTAATCTTCCATAAATTAAGGTTTTTTTCAATATTTTCTACTTGATCATTCAATGAATTAGGTGATTTATAAGACATGTCAATCTTACCTAACTTCAGCCCCCATGGTCCTAACTTCAGCCCCCATATGACCTAACTTCAGCCCCCAGGTTTCCCAAACTCCAGCCAATAAATCTCACTTGAGAAGTTTGTTTATTCATCCCTGAATATCTATCTATCTAAAAATTTAATTTTTAAAGCATTTTTACGTCTGGCATACTGGAATAGACAAGTTGCCTGAAATGGAGTTTCAAATAAATTTTTATCCTCTTTCCGCGAAAACGATGACTTCTTTCCAAGCTTTTTTGAAATACATTTTTGGAGGATTGATTTTTTTCAGACCATCATGTTTTATATACAGGTAAGTAATTAAAGCCAAATTTAAACAGTCTGCTGTTTTTATGACAGAATAGGGTCAATTGGTTGAATTTAGGTACGGGGCTGAAGTTAGGTACAACCTAGGCTGAAGTTAGGTACTACGCGGCTGAAGTTAGGTACATGTCCCGCTTTTGTCTTTGAAGCACATTTGCACTGCCTTATAAGGCATTCGGCTGTTTTTTCACAATATGGTCATGAAGAGGAGTGGAGGCTGGGGTTAGGTCCACAGCTACATGTTATTCCCATGAATAGCCAGCCAATGACAAGCGATCAAAACCCAAAGTAGGCTGTAGTTAGGTCAACTTGCCCTATTCATGACTCACTTCAGGAATTTCAAACGTCACGTCATCCGTAACTTTCGAATCGATGAAGTCCTGAAGAGCAACATTTGAGTAATTGTCATTCTGAGGCATATTACTCAGGATGGATGATGCAATATTTGCGAAGAAATCGTTAAAACTATTCGCAATATCCAAAGGATCTGACAAACAATTTCCATCCTTATTTGAGATTGTGACAGGAGTAATTGACTGTTCACGTGAAGATAAATCATTGAGGATAGTCCAAATTTTCTTGCTATCTTTCAAATTGGCTTTTATAAGCTCTTTGAAGTAGTCTGACTTGGATTTTTGGATGAGACTACTGACTTTATTCCGCCAGATTTTCCAATTCTGAGAGTTTCTATTTTTTGCATGCTTATCTCGCTCTTTTATAGCATTTAAAATGTCATCAGTTATCCAATCTGGTTGTTTTGGGCGTTTAACTCGCCTTTCCTTCAGCGGAGCATGTCTGTCTACAATGTCCATAAATAATTTGGTCCAACAGTCAAGAGCATCATTAGGGTCATCATGTTTAGAGGGCATTGATCATACTGTAATCATAATAGCTCATAATAATTACATGTAAGTAGCAAAACCAATTTATGTTTTAGACTTGGATGAACAATTCATATATCATAAAACATGATCCTGTATGTGTTTGATAGGCCTACTTGCCATACAATTACTTCCATTGTATACATTTACAATCACTATTGTGGCAGAACTTGGGGTGTCAATGTACCTAATAAAATATCATCAACACTAACACCATGGATAATCATACCATTTTAAAAACAACTTCGCTAACATGGAGATTAACTTATCAGAACCAAATTTCAAATGGTCACTATATAAACCACTATAGCCATCATGCTTGCTATGCTTGAGTGCCTCAATGGCCTTTTTAACATCACAGTTTTGAAAGATGGCGACATTACAAAAGTCATTACTATTACCTTGTATCACGTCATTTACAGTATGAATCAATTCTTGGATTTCCAATTCATTATAGCTAACAGAATTATACAACTCTTTATATTTACTAGCAAACAGTTTGGTGATGTCTTTTTGATCAGTAAAGCCATCAATATTACTAGAAACACATCTCGAGTTACTCTTGATCTTTTTAACCTCTGACCAAAGATCACGTTGCTTGTTACTCTTAATAGCTTCAGCCATACGCTGAGATCTTATCCTGTTCTCATTACCTTTAACTTTTCTTACACATTTATGGTATTCTGACCTAGTAAACTTTCTCATGTCAGCAAGATGACCTCTCAGTGGCCTGCCTTCAGCCTTCCACAAATTGTGATAATACAATGCTTCGTCCCTAAGCGGTTTACAATATTCTGAAAAACCAGGTAAAACACGTTTCTTTTTGCCGCATGAAACAACAGGGATACATTCAATTGAGGCCTGGAGACAACCGTACACAATATGATTATATAAATCATTCAGTTCCATAGCATGATTTACATTACTGCATCTTGCATCTGTGCACTTAATACACTCTAATCCATCGCACCATAAGCTATCCAAGTGTACATCTAAATTACATTTATATTGAGCAATGTCGCTAATTGAAGCTTTAAACCAAGCACATTTATCTCTGCTTTCGACCTTATCAGCTTCCTTGTATACAGACTGAATCTTCAGTTCAACCACAACAGGTGAATGGTCGGACAAATTACAAACATCATCAATACAATAGTACGAGTTAATCTGATCAACTAAATTTTCAGTAACCAAAATATGATCAATACATGTCAAAGTACCACAAGCAGCCTCAAAGGTGTACTTTACTGTGGATTTATCAGTATTAATTAAAGGTTCATAATTTTCAGTAGTACAAAAACCGGTTAATTCTTTAGTATTAGGCGTAGTTCCAGTGAAGTCGGAGTTAAAATCACATGCAATACACACATAAGTAGAATCATTTTGTTCACTTATCACACATACTTCTGCTAGAATGTCTTGATATTCCCTAAATCTGTGTAATATTAAACTGAATGTGAATGGTGAAAGAGTAAATATAGTGGATGAAATTAAATATCTAGGTAATGTTATTTCCAACAAGAAGAATGACCCTATGATTAAATCTGTTAAAACAGACTTTGTGACAAAAGTAAATACATTTTTAGGCAATTTTTCAAGCATGTCTGCTGATGTTAAAAACACATTGTTTAAACAATACTGTACGAGTTTCTATGGTAGTCAGTCTTGTATGTTGTATCACAGCAGTTTCAGTGAACTTATTATTGCATATAGGAAAGCGATGAGAAGATTATGGAATGTACCTTACAGGACTCATAGAATGTTATTACCCTTTATATCTGGTCCGAGTCCTTGTGATATTGTATTGTACAAAAGATTTATGAGAAATTTTATTACTGGAATTAACCATCAGAATAGAAGTGTTCGAGATATTTTCTATTCCTCCATGTATAACGAAGGACATTTGTTCAAGAATCTTAGACATGTTGCCAGTCATTGTAAATTAGAGCAGTTTGATATTATTGATTTGTCTGCTAATGCTGCTGAAAATATTGTACAAAAAACGTGGAACAAGTCTGTTAATGAAAATGATGTCAGAGTAGGTTATCAAATTCAAGAACTTTGTAAACAAAGGGATAGCCTTGACAGATGGTGTCTTAGTGCTGTGGAAATGTCAGAAATAATTAATTACCTTTGTACTTCTTAAATTTTATTCACTTATTTTATTTTAATCTTATTTTAGTTAAATGTTTTTATTATTAGTATTTATATTTTTCTTGTTATTACCTGTACAGATTTATTCTGTGAATAAAGATATATATATAGATATATATATTGTCCCAGAAACAATAGATCACTTCACACTTCACTGGTCAGTACAAAACCCTGTCCTCTTAGAGTAGTCCATTGCAATTAGGCTAGATGGAATAGATGAGGAAATCAAATAAGCCAAAGATGTGCAAATTAAAATTTGATTTTCTAAAATAAAATGCAAAATTTATATTTATAGTATTGAATTACAAATCAAAATGTTATTTTTAAGCACATAAAAAATCCTAAGAACATATTTTCAGTGCTAAAACATGAAGATTTTTGGCCTGCATAGTCAGTGTGATTATCAGATATGGACATCATCATCAGTGGAAGCATTTTAAATAAATTCCATCCTATTTAGACCCACAATAACCATTTTCGGCCTAAAAAAATTGCATTTGCTGAGGACTATACAGTGCCGCCTGTAAGTAAGTGAAACGCATGATATTGTGCCATTGTATCAATGTTAAACATCTTTAATCAAAATGCTTCTGGAAGGACGATGAGAGGAAAACATTTTGGGTCACAAAGGCGGCTATGTGAAGCATGCGGGATAAAAATAGCAGCCAATTTTCTTTGCTGTAGTTGGAGTTAGGTATGGGTCAAAGTAAGTGAAACGCAGGCCCAATGTTAAAAGATAGGGAAGGGTGGTTCACTTACTTATCAAAGACTTTGACCCATACCTAACTCCGACTACAGCGAAGAAAATGGGCTGCTATTTTTATCCCACTTGCCTCACACATCGGCCTTTATGACCCACTTTGTTTCCCTTTCATCCGATGAAAATTCATGCCTCCACAAGCAATTAGGCTGAGGATGTTTAGCATTGATGCAATGGCACAATGTCATGCGTTTCACATACTTACAGGCGGCACTGTATGTCTATCTTTGTTTAATTTAGATATCTCTTCTTAGTGCAGAGAAATCATTGAAAACAAATGTATATGTAGGCAAATGGTGAAAATCAGATAGGCCTACACATGCAAAACATTATCTAAAATAGAGAAACACATTGTGGATCATTGCTATGAATCTGACAACATATTTCGTTAGTCAGAAATTAAAGCTATCATAGTCTGAAATATTGGGTTGGTGAATGGCCAGTTTATAGGCCAATCCATCATATGAATGTCTTCAAATGCCCGAATCTATCAATCCATCTATCTATCTATCTATCTATCTATCTATCTATCTATCTATCTATCTATCTATCTATCTATCTATCTATCTACCTATCTACCTATCTACCTATCTACCTATCACCTATCTATGTTTTGCTGTGTAGAACATTCGTACAACCTAATTGCTGGCTGATGTAGCTGTAGTTTGCTGACAAATCTAAGTACTATTATGTTTTATTTAATCATCTGTGTGACTAAACTGTGATTTTAACTTATAATAAAAGAATATGACCAGTAGAAGTACAAGATTATCAATCATGTTGGCATGGAACTGGAAACTAAATAACCTATGTTAAGTAGCTGAATATAGGCCTATTAATGACTCTAACAATTTGTTTTTGTATCAACTGTGTTTTTGTAATTTCATTCCTGCAATTTATTTCACATAAAAAATAATAATTGTGCTTCCAATTCCAGCTGATTTAATTAAGAATCACATAAAGCCAAGAAATGGGTTATTGCCATTCACCTTCTAAGGTATGTTATGCTGTTTCTGTTATTATTCACAAGAGGGCAGGCAAGTGCAATTAGATATGTCTCAGAGTGTCTCCAAAAGTCTAGATGTCTCAGTCTGGCTCAGTCTGTCTCAGTATGTCTTGGGTTGGATGGATCAGTCTAGATAGCTTGGGATCCGAACGTTTTCTGTGTGTTGTACTGTAAGTGTCATCTGTGTTAAAACAAGCAATAATTCTTGAGTGCTCAGTACCCCCCCTCCTCCAATTATATTCTTTTTGTCAATTTAATTAAGCTTGCTTTGTGTAATTTGGCCATAGTTTTATAGTTTTTTAAAAATCAGAATTGTATGTAATATCATCTTGAACACTTATCATTCACCATGGAAAATTCTGAGTGGAATATATACAAAAATGTAATGTACATGTGATTTAAAAAAAATTAATACTTGTAATAATCCTGTCATGTTTGGATCATATTAAATGTTATTCGATTTGCCGTTAATTTAAGAAACCTAGAGCATGATTTAACAGTTTTTAATAAACCTTTTTTTGGTGTGTATTTCATTTGGGGTTGAAAATTACTCTTGAGTGAAAGCCATGTGGTGTCAATTACTGAGGGTTCCGAAAGTGCAATGTGATGACATTTTTACAACACTGACCCCTGATGAGGCCTTATAAAGTTTGTGTTGGTTTTGAGACTTATTCTATGCAGTGTTTGGTAAAACTATAACTTACATTCTACCATGAAGAAACTAGAGCTGCTTTTGCTATTTATTTATGCATAGTAAAGTGGCAGTCATTGAATATTTATTTTCAAATCAACAGTGTAAAAATAAGAGGTCATGCAGCTGATGCAGCAGGTGGGGGGGGGGCAAGTAGAGCAACCCCCCCCCCCTTCATCAAACAAGAATGATCTAAGATGTGGAGTTACAACAACACTATCTACCTACCTATACATCAATCTATCGAAATATGCATCTGTCAGGATGGGTGACTGGGGCCCTACATCCTGTATTTATGCACTCGGTAGATCATTAAGGACAGGGTGAGGATACAGTAATGATGCAAAAGATGAAAGTGCTGTCTAACATAGGTTTAGGTGACCAGGCCAGAGCTGGATTTGAACTTGGGACACAGTCATAGGATGGTGTGAGTGCTACCAACTGAGCAAGTCCCATCCCACTGGTCATCTATCTATCGATCTATCTATTGCTCTATCAATCTATCTATCTATCTTGATCTATCTATCGCTCTATCAATCTATCTATCTATCTATCTATCTATCTATCTGTCAATTTATCTATCTACCTATACAGGGGGAAGGTTTTTGGTCTAGTGGTAGTGCGCTGGACTGCCAATCACTGGGTCCCGGGTTTGAATCCAGCTCTTGCTGGGTCACCTAGGCCTATGTTGGATGGCTGTTTCAATTATCCTTCACCTCATTGCCGTGTCCTTCTCCTGTCCTAATTACCTACCAAGTGCATAAATACAGGACATAAAGCCCCAATCATCAGTCATCTATCTATCTATCTATCTATCTATATGGATAGACGATTGGGGCTTTATGTCCTGCATAAATTTGTGCAATAGGTCAAGCTAAAGATTTGATATGACAGGCAGGCTAATACGGTCAGGAGAAGGACACAGCGCTCATTGAAATAAATGATTATCAGATTATTGAAACTGCCGTTCATTCATGGGTCAAAAGGATTGGGCCAGAGTTGGATTTGAACCCAGGACCCTTGTTATTTGTTAACTTCAGAAAACACAGAACACGAATGCAACATTATAAACGTGTGAAGAAGCCAGCCAATTTTGGGAATGTTAACAAAACCCATAATCCTGGCAGCTACGACTTGTCAAGATGACAAAACCACAAACAGTTGCAAACCCAGATCCGCAGTCTCCATCACTGGAGACATTAAAGTAGCAATAAAAGGGCAGAGGGCAAACCACAAAAATGTTTAGGAGATAAGGCTCCAAAACCACGGGGTAGACATGCCTAGTACATTGACGGGTATTATTACCCAACTCTCCACCTCAAAAACATATGTGGCATGTCACTGGCAACCTCAGATTGACAATTTATTGGTTTGTTTTCCCACATCATGACACATGACAGATAAGCACGGGTGCACTGTCAAGGATTTGCTGTAAAAACTTACTTGTTCTTGTTTACTGTGACAGTTCACCTTGCCTAAGGTGGAGATCCACATTTCTGTAGTCTTTCTGAACTGACAGCTTATACAGTCTGTCTTGAGATTACATATACTGGATACATGTTGACTGATAGGCTTGCAGGAGCGTGGCCGTGGGTTCCCAGAGACTGGAACTGAAGATGTGGAGATTCTTGGAAATGTTTAAGCTAAATAATTCCAGTCATTTTTGACAGAGTACATGAGATTCTTGGTAACAATCATATCCAGGTAAGGTACATTCCTGGAAACCTGCCAAACTCGAGATAAATGGCCAAAGTTGCCATGGCACACGTGCACCACAAATCATGTTATAAATGTGTGACGAAGTCCCCAACTACCCGATGTCAGGAATGTGATGACATTCCTGACATAGTTCATCGAGGACTACAGAACCGGAGTCCTATTGCATAGGACCGCGGTAAAAATTGAAAAGTTGTATCCCTTGTACAACTTTGATGCTCGCTGCGATGTCATGGGT
Source organism: Platynereis dumerilii (assembly GCA_026936325.1). Taxonomy (NCBI): domain Eukaryota; kingdom Metazoa; phylum Annelida; class Polychaeta; order Phyllodocida; family Nereididae; genus Platynereis; species Platynereis dumerilii. Next base: position 4,053,845 of record JAPTHN010000034.1, read on the forward strand.
GACACTGGCCTATAGCATTTCATTTGGACAACTTCATCATAGCCTTGCAATTATGTAATGGCCAGATTGGCCAATAAATGAAAAAACTCAGGTGTAAGGTTGGGGGAGGGGGGTTGTTTTCTTGGTGACACTGAAACTAACAGAAATTCAGCCACGCATGGTTAATAGGATAACTGGCTATTAATCACAGTTTTTTTACAAACATGCTTCTGGTCTAAATTTATTGGATATGGAGCTGTCAAGTTCAAGCATTTTGTGTACTGTTTGCAGTTTTGTTGACGGTCCCTTTCAGAGTAAAACTGCAAACAATTGATTCAATCCTTTATTTCTTCGTTGGTTACCACTAGTGATGGGCAAGATTCAATTCATTAATTGAATTAATTCGAATTAATTCATATTTTAAATCGTTTATGAATTGAATGAGTTTGTTTGACCATGTTTAAAAAATGCAATGAATTGAATTGAATTGAATTGAGATAGGCTGTGAATTGAGGTTTTAATTCAATTCATTTGCAATTCTACCAGTATATATTTTTATAAATAAAATAGCACTGATTCACTGTGCCCCCGGAATTTATTGGCGGGGCACAGTGAATCACATGACCCTTTTCACTCAATATCTCGAAGATCTAAAGCAGTGTTTTTGTTTTGACAGTGTGCATGTGTAGTGGAGATCTGTACCTTTCATTGACGCCATTCATTTTGGGACTGAAATTGTAACTCATTGAGATATGGTAAAACTAAACTTTGCTGATTCACTGTGTCCCCGTTCCCCCTATGCATCTATTATCTATCTATATAAATGTGTAGTCTGAGGGGTTGCTGCCTTGGTTTGTCCAAGGTTTTTTTCCTCCCTATCCCTCTCCTGCCCTTCTCATGTGTTAAACACCCATCATAAAAGTATTTTGTGTCATTTTGAAAAATGACATTAGTTGATGCTAGCCTACCTACAAAGTTCTCCATGTTCAATTATTAGTAAGTGGATTCCATATGGAACATTATTTTCATTTTAGAGGACATTGTCTGGCCACTAACGCCCTTAAATATCCTGCTGCTTTGAATCACTTGGGCTGCTGGACATAACCTTGGGCCATTCAACAGTATAGCTCCCTCAAAAGTAGTGTTATTGATATATTATTATCCACTCGGAGGGCCGTTCCTGTAGCAGTACCATTTGATGTGTATTTAACACTTTTTGAACGATTGGAAGAAACTTGAGAAAAATACAACAGCATTATATTTTTGGGTTTCAAAACGACAGCTCACATCCTATACTTTGTACCTGTATCAAACTGTACCATATTCAGTGGCGGATCCTGACCCTTCCCTATTAAATAACATTGGGTTTGTGTTTCACTTACTTATCAAAGTCTTTGACCCCTACCCAATTGGCAGGTATTGTCATCCCACATGTCTCAAATATCGGCTTTTATGACCCAATATATTTTCCTCTCATCAGATGAGGAGTCATGTTTCCACAAGCAGTTTGGTTGAGGATGTTTAGCAGTGGCCAAATGTTAATGAATGTTTTGAGTTGACAGACAGACAACATGGTGATCACGGATTTATTTTAATTCAACTATTTCAAAACGGGTGTTCTCCTGTTAATAATTATTACATGCATTTTGTGTAGTTTTAAACTTCCTTTTTGATCTTATTAACTCCAATTTTATAAATTCATTATATTATATTCAACATTATTTGAAAACTTGAATACTTTATCTCAATTTTATATTGATGTTACTATGGTTCAAATGTAGCAGGTGTGTAAGTCAGTCATTCAAAATATGTGATAAAAAATATAATTTTTTAAAATGTTTTAAACATTATTTTTTCTCTGGTATAAAGATGAATAGAATAAATAACCTACTAAATCTCTGTCTGTTCTGTTATCAATGTGTCATTCTAACTTGAGACTCATTTTAATTGTCAATTTGATTTATATCATAATCATACCTTACATACCTTTTCTCTTGATGGTGTATTCTGGCCTGTCTATCTGTTTCCAGCTAGCCTCATTCTGGCTTTGGTATAATATATTTCAAGCAGTTTCATTGTTGTACATATCTAACTTTTGAATGCTAGGCCGGCTTAATTGGCCTTATTAATTCAGACCTAATAGATAGATAGATAGATAGATATTTTTTTTATTTCCACCATACACAAGTTTAATACAGAAAGATTAATTAAAAGAGTTTAAAGCGTAAGAATCACAGTTTTTAGAGAAAAATTATAATAAGCATTGAGTACAGGATAGGTCAGGAGGGCCTCACGAAGCCTTTTGTAAAGGCGCTGACATGAGGACCCCCCTAAGCATTAGCCAATTAATCCTAACCAGGATTCAGCAATACAATGACTACCAGTTTCGCATCCATGATGTTTAGGTTGTTTCCATGCAATATGTACCCATGATGGATTAACTGTTGTCCCACATAATGCAGTGTTAAACAGGAATGAACAGGATATCAATTTGTTTTAATACATTTTTCCAATGATTATTATAGTATTAAGTGCCGCCTGTAAATAAATGAAACGCATGATATTGTGCCATTGCATCAATGTTAAACATCCTTAACCAAACTGCTTCTGCAAGTATGAATTCTCATCCGATGAGACAAAAATATATTGGGTCATAAAGGCTGATATGTGAGGCACGTGGGATAAAAATGGGAGCCAATTTTCTTTGCTGCAGTCGGAGTTAGGTATGGGTCAAAGTCTTGGGTAAGTAAGTGAACCACCCTTCCCTATCATTTAAAAATGGCTCTGCGTTTCACTTATTTATCAAAGACTTTGACCCATACCTAACTACGACTGCAGCAAAGTAAAATGGTCAGTTATCGTTATCCTACATGCCTCACATATCGGCCTTTGTGACCCACTATGTTTTCCTCTCATCAGATGACAATTCTTGCTTCCACAAGCAGTTTGGCAGAGGCTGTTTAGCATTGTTGCAATGGCACAATGTCATGCGTTTCACTTTTTTACAGGCAGCACTGTAAGTAGACATTTATGGCATATTCGGGGGTGTCGATTGGGGGTCACCTGGGTGGTGTGGGGGTATGAAATTGTGTGAAGCGCTCCAGCATGTTATTCATCTAAAAAATATCACAAATATTAACAATTGTGATATGAAAAAGACCACCTTAATCGAACCACTGATCTAAGGCCTCCTGATGGTAATATTTTTGATAGGCACATTCAGATTTTAAACATTTGGTTTGGATTTCTTTCTAAAGCTATATTACTTGACTTTATTAAATTTTAGTTTAAAGTAGAATGTGGGAGTGTTCCCAAATTCGGGAAAATTATAGTACGGAACAATCAAATTGTCACAATCAAACAATTCTATTGTCTGATTTGGAAAATATTATAAAGAATGGACATATATATATCAGGCAGTTGTTGTCTCTGATATCAGACAATCCTATTTTACAGTGTGGTACTTGGAACATCACTATGCACATTCACAAATTGGTAAGTCGAGCCTGAAATCTATGTTTCCCAGTTTACATTCAAACCACGGGTTGCCTGAACTACTGTAACGAATGGCGTGGGATTAACTTACAGCAAATTCAGCATGAGTTTCTTCAAAGGGATGGTAACATGTAGGAAATGTAGTTCATGTGATTGGTTGAGGCACTGAATTGCATAGCATAAATCTAATTTGAATATCTTAAAAACGTGTATTGAAGCCACTGATGTATCTGGTGGTGGTTGTGGCAGTTGGTCTTTCCCTGCTAATCTTATCTACTTTTCAAAACTAAGCTGCTAATTGAGGCAGAATGTTAAAATTTCTTTGCCTGCTAATCTTATCTACTTTTCAAAACTAAGCTGCTCATTGAGGCAGAATGTTAAAATTTCTTTGCCTGCTAATCTTATCTACTTTTCAAAACTAAGCCTCTCACTGAGGCAGAATGTTAATATTTATTTGCTTGCTAATCTTATCTACTTTTCAAAACTAAGCCGCTCACTGAGGCAGAATGTTAATATATCTTTGCTTGCTAATCTTATCTACTTTTCAAAACTAAGCTGCTCATTGAGACAGAATGTTAAAATTTCTTTGCCTGCTAATCTTATCTACTTTTCAAAACTAAGCCTCTCACTGAGGCAGAATGTTAATATTTATTTGCTTGCTAATCTTATCTACTTTTCAAAACTAAGCCGCTCACTGAGGCAGAATGTTAATATATCTTTGCTTGCTAATCTTATCTACTTTTCAAAACTAAGCTGCTCATTGAGACAGAATGTTAATATTTCTTTGCCTGCTAATCTTATCTACTTTTCAAAACTAAGCCGCTCACTGAGGCAGAATGTTAATATTTATTTGCTCGCTAATCCTATCTACTTTTCAAAACTAAGCCGCTCACTGAGGCAGAATGTTAATATTTCTTTGCTTGCTACTTGCAACTGAGGGATCTGGAGGATGTTTTATTGCTTATGGACCAATCAGGCTGGCTGGAAATGAGACGAGGATACTGTGAAAACATGCCAGAGAAACTCATACTAAATGAATCTGCTGTAACACACTCATAGAGGATCACACCATAAATGATACACATGAAAACAAAAGTGGAACTATAACCTTTTATATCATAAAACATTATATTTAACACTCACTCATATGGAGGTTAACACCATAAATGAATCCCATAAAACTAAAGAAGAATTCTAATGAATATAGCAATACATATTATAAGAATAGACACACTTACCCTGGACCAGGGGCCCACCAAGTTCACTCCATCAGCTTGTCTCTCACTGACTGGGCTCAGCCAGATCCTGGTTTCGCATCAGGAAGTGAGTTATATGCAAATTAACTATAAAAGGTCTATTATCTATTTTGCCAAGCACAATAGACAGCTATGACACAAATTTTTTCTGAATCAATTTAGTTTAAAGTATAATGTTGTAAATTAATGTTATTTGACATGCATGTCAGGTGTTAGATAGTAGCAATGTGCACTCTGTGATGATTTATCCTAAACTGTCATACCATAAAGAGCAGCATTAGCCTGATCTGATGATCTTGCTTGAAGGATCAGTTTTGATGACGCCACCGAAGCATGACATTTGACCTTTGTGATGTCACTCATGCAAATAACATTTTCTCTTTTTTAGTCCTTGAAGGTTTCAACCTGATTTGCCCCACCATTATAAAATGAAACTGACCCCCCCCCCCTGTATTAGTCATCATGAACAGACGAGAGATCAGAATGAACCTTGGCTACTTACAATGCAGTTATATTGAGTGTGCTAGAAGTCAAAACGTGAACAATGCCATTTCACCTCTTTTCTGTTGTTTCAAGCTAAGAAAATAATGTGACATTACCAAGATAGTGTTTCAGCTAAAAAAAAAAAATCCGTTCACTTGTCAACAATCTTTTTTGCTGCAGTTGACCAGTTAATAATCTTTTATTTGTTGCTGTGATCCAGTCAACCATCTCTTTTGAAGTCAACCATCTTTCTCTGATTTGAGTCTTGCATTCTAATCCTATATAATATATAGATAGAAGGTATTGAGTAAAAAATTCAGAAAAATCTATTAATATTTAGAGGTTGCACAAAACCGTTCAAGTTTAACATGCGATTGCCCACTGGCAGCATCTCAAAATCATCGGCATTTGGTAGTGATGGTCTGATGGAGAGAGCCTACATTTGTGATGTGTTGTCAGTTTTTGCCATATCACATTGGAGTGATAGCCCGCATTATGAACTCGACAATATGTTTGTCAAGCGACTAAAAAAAAATGAGAATGAGTTTGTTAGGCAGAGTGTAAACAGATCAACATTTGCTAACCCATTAAATGGAAGCAATATGAACTACATAGCATTATTACGGTGTGACATTTGATAGTCATAAGTTTATATTTAATGGAATGGTACCCATAAAACTCCTGAAGGAGACGTGTGACAAGCAGGATATGTACCATTGTTGCCATATAGACCTTGATTAATTTATAGTGAAGCTCCATCTTCAAATTGGACTCCATTATTACAATTCTCTTGCATTACGTAGCCATTAATTAATTAATTTTCAATTTTCTTTTTTTAATCATCAATTTAATTGTGTCTAATTAATTAACTTAAATTTCATCAATTATTTCATATTTTGTACTCACAAGTACTTTATACCTCCAAAGAGTGTCTGAATAAAGATTTATATACACCGCGTTCCCAATTATTATGCAAATATCTTTTTTTGCATTATCTCAAAAAGAAATAACACTATTTGAATAAACTTTTTACATAATGATAAGTGTACCATGGAGCTAATATCCTGCCAATTTTGTCCAATTCCATTGACTCAGTTGGGAGTTATGCCATATAATGATGTTTTGGGGTGTTCCCAATTATTATGCAAATTCTTGGAAAAGCGTCCATGGCCACTCAAAGTGACCAAAACTAATCTAAAGATGCCATCAACATATACCCCATAACACAAAAGAAAAAGTGTAACCATCATTTCAAACATAGATGCATTCATAGCCAAGAAATTCATGTGTTTCGCCTGCATTGAAATAGCATTGAAATTACAGTTTTATTGCAATAAAAAGCCTCTGTTAGCCAGACAAAATGAAAAACCATTACCTAAGTCATTTTCCACTTTCCTTAGGTTTAGAACTCTCCTGTTAACCAATGGCAATTGAGTTGCACCACTGTATTTGAGAAATATCTTGAAATGAATTGAACGCATCCAATTGCCAATGCTATTCCAATGGGAAACAGAAGTGTGAGTTTTTGATTTGGTGTCATATTTTGCAGAGATACCAGATTTGGTGTTTCATCGCACAGTATGACCGTGGTGTGCTATAGATATATTCTAAGCTGGAATTTTATTGATATTGAATTTTTTAAGAGCATGGGAGGCTTCTTTATTAAGAAAAAAGCCAATTTCAATGGTTTTTCAATGCAGCTGTATTATATTGATTTCTTGGTCTTGAAGGAATCCACGTTTGAAATGATGGTTCCATTTTTTATTTAGTGTTATGAGGTATATTCTAGTGTCAATTCATAATCAACTTTGCTGATTTTTGGTGGCAATGGATGCATTTCCAAGAATTTGCATAATAATTGGGAACACCCCAAAACATCATTATATGGCATAACTCCCAACTAAGTCAATGGAATTGGACAAAATTGGCAGGATATTAGCTCCATGGCACTCTTATCATCATGTGAAAAGAATATTCATATAGTCTTATTTCTTTTTGAGATAATGCAAAAAAGCATAGTTGCATAATAATTGGGAACGCAGTGTATAATATATTACCTATGTTCTCTAACAATAGCTGTGGGTTCAAACTTCAAAGAGAACTTGGTGATCATCTACAATAAAATGTCCAGAGTATGTTAAAACTGTTGCTTTTGAGGTAGATTTTAAAGTTTACTTCACAAGAGTAATCAGAATTTAAGATACCTTTATTGAAAAAGCAGTTAAAAGGAAGTCACTAAAATGTTACACACAAGACGCACATTGCATAATTATATAAGCTTTATAAAGTGTGTTTTAAATTTTGAAAAGCTTCAAAATAAAAACACAAGACTCACATAATTTATAAAAAGTCAATATATTTACGATTAAAGATCTCTATGCGAAGAAAAGTCAGAGACTTACTTGATTAAATTAGACAAAACCACATTCCAAATTTTAATCAATTTGTCTTGATGAGGTAATCTTGTCATATCTCATCATGATAAAGGTGCCCTATGATCAATTTGACCTATTTTGATGTCAGGGGACATTAGTGCACAGAAATTATCCTGACGTCAGGGAACATCAGTGTGACGTCACCTTGGGCAGCATATTTCCCGGAAATTAGGTTGCCGGAGGGACAGATATGTGGCTGCTGACATTGCCCAGGAAACCATATTTTGGAAAATTCTGAAAAATTACCCGCTAAACAAAAAAAAAGAGACAAAAATATCCACAAAAGTCAGAATAACTTTCTGAAGTACTGTATTTCTGGAAAAATTGGCCTTCCTGAGAAAACTTATTTATGACTATAAAGTATCAAATGAGTACAGTTTACATCTTTATGAGAGTCTCCTCTACAGCTTGAGGAGCATTCGAGGAATAGAGTGCTATATTTTTAATCTTTGCCCTGCGCCAGTTTCCAACTATGAAGATTTTGTTTTATTTCATTTGTTCAATAGTAATGCGAAAAGTAGTAATCAAATGCAATATAAAAATGTATTGATTTCTTGCTTATTTTAAGTATTTAAAAAACCGTAAAACTGTCTTGAAGGGCGTTTTCCACAGAAAAATCCCTCATAACGATTAAAGTGGGATTCAGATGCAAATTTGGAGGGCTGCAAAGACGTTTGTAGATAGCAATGACTGTATCTTTTTGGGATTCAAACGTAACAACCAGCAAACGAAAATTTGTGATCTCTTGGCCTTTCTCTTTCAATTGTTCAACCATCTTATTAATTGGAAGGAAGCAATACCTATCAACAGCCAATGATCTAGCACTATGAATATAGTCAAACAGCTAGAACTTCAGGCTCGAAGACACAGTTAGATACCAAGTTGGCAGATATTTACTTGTTAAGAAATGAGTGATTGCTTGAATTCAGAGCTGACACTCGGAATAATATATTTTAAGTATTACATTGATACACAAAGTCTGGTTCATGGGCATGGCTGGAAAAAGTAGGAAATTCGGGCATATGATTGCCTCTGAATCTCTAAATCTCACTGGAAATTAATTTGAAAAAATGGTTCTAATTTCTGACTTGGAAGTAGTCGCTTGATTTGCGACTATTTGTGGGAAATTTGTTCGTACTGAACGAAAATCCGAACGTCATCTTGGCTTGTTTCATGGTATTATATATATTGAGACCTTTTTCTACATGTACCAGAACCTTTTTTTTTTTCATAAATTGGGGGGGGGGCCATGGGGAGACTCTCCGCTCCCCCCCCCACCCCCTTTGGAGCCGCCGCTGATTAGAAATTACTAAGTTAATCATCAGCTGCCCATGGCATGATTCATTGATTGCCATGCAAATCATCTGTGTAGGCCTATAAAATCTTTATCAGATGTATGCTGCATGTAGATGTATTGAATAGTAGGCCTAATTAGCTAGAACCGGTAATTAATTTCACTTCGACCTCGCTATTATTTCTTGAAGTTGAATTCTTATTCAAGTCATAAGATCATCAGGGCATCCAGGCAAGGGCGATGCAATGCCATGCAGTCTTGCTATAAATGGTGGAACAAGTTCAAGTTCAAGTTCAAGTTAAAGTTCTTTATTGGAAAATAATTACTTAGCAAAAATATATAAATCATGTACAATTATCAACAATCAAATTTTCCTTAGTCAAGATACAAAAAAATTAATTCAGGAGACCCAAGGAGTCGGAGTCGGAGTCGGAGTCGCTTTTCAGAAAGTCAAAGGAGTCGCGAGTCGGAGTCGGTTCACATATCACCCGACTCCAAAGCCCTGATGATTAATATTAAAAATATATTTTATGTTAGATAGAAATTCTAACAAACTAAACTAACACATGTATAGAAAGTAATATAACATATACTGAAAACAAAATAATGATAATCTTAATATATATTTGGAAAAATATATAATTATATAAATTAAGAAAATTAAAAAAAAAATAAAATAATAAAATAACAAAGTTACAATATCACTGCTAGTTATTACAAAAATCTAAATCATTAACAAGGAGGTACTTTTTCAGGTGTTTTTTATAGTGGCTAAAGTAAGATTACTCATATAACGTCACAAAGAAATTCCACACAATGACTCCCTTATATCTCAAACATCTTTGACAAAAACTACTTCTAAAAATGGGCAAGTGTAACTTATCGCATTATCTAGTATTATGAGCATGATACTGGAAATTAGAAAGAAAGAAACATGTCATCAAAAATGTCAGGGCTTTCTCTTTTCTGCAATTTGAACATAAACAAGGCAACCTTAAGAACATAGTTTTTGAAAATATCTAAAACTCCATATTTCAGGAAGAGGGGAATCGATGGCTTTCTAATAGGTGAAAATGATATAATCCTTAAAGTTCTTTTTTGGAGTTTATGATTTGGAGCCAAGCTTGTAGATTGCACTGAACCCCATACCTCTTTGGCATAATTAAGGTATGGATAGACAAGAGAATTGTAAAGACTGAGCAATGAACACCATTATTAAGATTGAATGAAACATATTACCAGTGCCTCAAAGTAAATTGAAATGTTTCAATGATGTGTATCTTAAGTTCACTGACTCTCTATAAGTTCTGGTTGATATTTTTTCCAGAATTTTCTGCTGAGTACCACAAATGGTCAAGATAGAAATGCCTGAAAGTAAGTTGCAACTTATTCTTGATTATTTGGATCCTTAATTTACAATTATTTAATATTTATTTGATATCACAATTATTAATAAGCAAACTGAATTGCTTTGCTTTTCCTTGCAGAGAAGGACGATGATCTTGAGATCACGGACCTGGTGGACCCTGGATGGCTGAAGAAGGCCCTGGGAGACCTGTCCAAGGGGTCGGTGGCCAAGCAGATCACTGTCGGGGGAGTGTCAGGATGGTGAGAAATATATATAAAGGGAGTTCTCAGGGTTGGAAGGGTTCTATTGTACTGGAAAATCCCCCCCCCCCCACCCATATTCATTCTTTCTTGCTCACTTGAGAAGTTGAGAGTCTAAGCTAATAAATTGTTATTTATTTGTAAATGATGGGGTCACATTGTGTGAATTATGGAATAGGGCCTGAAAGTGGAGTGCGTCCTCCTTGGTACCAAGGTATTATCGCCCGCCATGCTTAAGGAATAGGGAGCTGACTTTCTGTCTCTCTGGAGAGACCCAGTGGCTTCAAAATCATTCCATTCCTAAAATCGAATCTTCCTTATGATAATAGAGTGGAGTTCCATGACTTTTTGTGGAATTTAAGTCAATGGGATTTTAGTGGCAGCTCGGTAAAAAATGTAAACAGACGACCAGCAATTTGCAGATGCCTATGCAGGCTGATTGCCTGGTAGGCAAGCACTGACATGCGAAATTATAACTGGAATATCGAAATACAGGCCTTACTTGACATACCCAGGTAGGTTATCATCTATAGTTTGCTGCATAATGTCTTAATTCCTCCCTGCAAAGATCGTTCCTATTCACTCAAATATGCCCGCGATTTGGCTTGGTACCATGACTGCAACTTATGCGCGATCCTGCGTGAGTTTCAGCAAGTACAAATGCGTAACTTTCAGGCCCTCTTGTATTGGTTTTGGTTCTCAAATTTCTCGGTTCAATGTTATAAGATCACATCAATTATTATGCTTTGTCATAAGTACATGTTGGGGTCCTTGTGTGGCTTGTAGATTGTCTTGTATTTTGTTTGCTCAATTCTGTAATTAGCTTTTACCCCCAGTTGTTTTTCTGAAGATATCTCTGCTCTGTGCCTCTCTTATGTTCATCTCTCCATCTCTTGTGCTTCAGGTGTGCCGGCTACATTTTCAGTAAGGTCGGAAAAGCAGCAGCTGCGGCGTTAGGGGGCTCCCTCCTCATTTTACAGGTGAATGGAATAGAAATTAATGACCATGTTGTATTCTTGTATTTATTGCATGTCTTATTGATTTATATTCATTTTGTGTTCATGCGACAGTTATTCTGCAATTTCTGCCATTTTTAGCTGTGTGGTTAACCGTTATTGATGTCAATGTCAAGTGTTCCTTTGGCACAGTCCTGCTTCAGAACAGTAAGGCCAGACATAATTGATCTTTAGCTTCTCGCATCTTCTCAAGGGCACTTTTCTAGGGACGGTCGGTAGGACAAAAAAAAATGCTCTAATTTCGTTTTTTAGGGCAAATATCAATTTAAGAAAGATTTTGGGTAAGCACAATTGTTTTTTCCGTGGGCAGATAATCCTCGAAGCTAGACATTAAATAAGTTTAGCCTTACTAGTTCTTTGTTGTTCTCACGAATCTCTATTTTCTCCCTAGGTGGCGCACCACAAGGGGTACATCAAGATCAACTGGGGTCAAGTAGAAAGAGACATGAACAAGGCCAAGAAGACAGTGAGGAAGGACACGGACAAACTCCTTCCTTACATTGCCACAGAGGTACGTTGCGTAAAAGGGGTTAATCGAAATGAAAAATAACAGGTCTAAGTCCGGAGTCGTGTATTCATGATTGTTTTGTTGCTATCGTGTCTCTTTGTAGCAAGATATCTTGATAATTTCAAATTGTGTTGGTTTAATGGAAATTATTGAAGTTCTGGGACACTGCTCCTGCGAATTAGGCAGAAATTGAATAAAATCAAATAAATCATTCAAATTCATTCAAAATTAAATCACCTTGATTCTGCAAACCCGGCGGAGCGACTAAATTGTAGGAAAATTTACAATATTTACAAATTGCCTCAGATATTTTTTTCATGCATTGACAGTTTGAAATATGCCTCATCCCGAATAAGTAGTCTTTTTAAAGTTTATCATCAATCAATCGAGATGTTTTTTCTCTCTCACAGGTCAAAGAGTTCACCAAAGACAACATGTTTGTAGCCGGAGGGTTCACCGGGGGATTTCTCATTGGTCTTGCCACATAACCTCATTTCATTTCAAGATTTATTACTGTTTAATACTTAACCTATTCATGCCAGACTGGTGTCACAGTTGTTTAGCTTTTATTTAAAGTTTATTTAAGATTTTCTGATCTGATAGGTTACCAATTAGGTGCCAAACTTATATGTAAAATATATAATACAGAGAGCATGTTTTTGCATTTTAGATTTATTTTTGAATTGTGGATACCAGTTAATTTTATTTGTGAAATATTTGTAATTTATTTGTGAAAGTGGTGTTTGTTCAAATCTCTTTCCCAAGAGAGACTAGTCTATATTTAAAGCATTGATGCGACAGTAGTTGGCATTCCTGTTTAAGTGTACCGGTATGTCTTGTTATTAGATACATCATTTGTTGAAGATTTGGTTCATGGATGGCATCAATGTCATCGTTGTAAAAAGCACATATCATGTATCTTGATGCTATTCTTGCACTGTCAGTTTCCCTCACGTTTGATGTTTTGCAATCATAATGTTAGCTAATGTTCCATCGCAAATGGTAGCTTCATGTGTCAATCATGTGATAATCATGTGATGACTTATTTATTGCAAATGTTACAAGTGAATTGTATCGGCTATATCTGTGAAATGCTGACAAATAAATGTTATAATTGGAAGTTTTTTTTTGTTGGAAATTGGTCAGTAGACAGTAAGCGGAGTTAAGGTAAAGAAGTTGAAAAGATGGGGGGAAAACAATTGGGGAAAGACTTGGAAACAAAGAGGGGGGAAAAGTGATGGGAGAAAAGGGGTAAAAAGTTGGTATGGAAGATGGGGGGGGGGGGGCAAGTAATGGCAACAAATGAGGAAAAGAAGAGGGAAACGATAGGCTGAGGTAAACTTGCAGTGGTTAGCGAGTTGTTGGGAGTTTCTTAATTTTGTGTTGAAAAGATCATTTTCGATTGGTGTTAAAAATTATGGCTGTCGAATTTTCTGAACGTAGTACGTGAAGTATGGATTTCCTGAGGGCCGAAGAAGAAGAGTGGTTTGCTGAACTCCCATCGGCCGAGTGCCAGGCGCAAGGTGGCAGCACAGCCTGGTAATGTGCATCACACTGCCACCTAGTGTGAGACATGGGAGTTCTTTCTGATTGATTATTTTGTGGCAATATTCTCTGCTGGGGTTCTGTCTGATGAGAGAGACCAAGATGAACTGTAGCTAATCTTGGAGAATTTCGTTGAATGCCATTACTGATTGGCTTGCCCTTTTTCGACTGGTTGCTCGTTTCAGGCATTCTTGACGATGCCTTGCAGTGGTGGATCCAGACACGATAGTCTAGGGGGGGCCCGGACGTGTTTCGGCATTCGCGGGCCAACGTTATCGCAATTTTTCTTCAAAATGCTACTATTAATCTTGGTTGTCTAGGGGGGGCCTGGGCCCCCTAGGCCCCCCCCCCCCTGTATCCGCCAGTGCCTTGGTATATATGCTTCAGAATAGTCATGGACTCATGGGATGGTAACATAGATGGAGGAACAGGGGGTGGGCTAGCCCCCCCCCCAACCTTTTTTTACTCACAAGGGTTGATTGATGATATGGGAGAGAGAGTCCTCAACATGTTACACATTTACCCCATGTGAGGGATCTTTTATGCCAAGCATAGACACTGATACAAGGGGCCGCCAATTTAACGTCTCATCCGAATGACATCCAGATGTGAGACTCCCTAGCTGTGAGGCTCCCTTGCTGTGAGCATAGAAATACATAGAACGGACATGAGGCTCTAGCAGATGAAGCAACCAAATCCACCATCTTGGAACTGCACTGCATCCTGGCATTTCGTAACCGTGACGTCACCAATAATAGTGACGTCACCAGTAACAATGGCATCATGTCACATCACAATCAGCCAAACACAACATCTTGTTGCTCCTGCTGTGACGTCACAATGACATCATGTCTCAGGGCAGTTCCAATATGGCGGATTTGGTGACCTCATCTCGAGGTGGCATCATACAGCCTCATGTCCGTTCTATGTATTTCTATGGCTGTGAGGCTCCCTAGCTGTGAGAGTGAGACTCCCTAGCTGTGAGACTCCCTAGCTGTGAGACTCCCTAGCTGTGAGAGTGAGACTCCCTAGCTGTGAGACTCCCTAGCTGTGAGAGTGAGACTCCCTAGCTAAGAGACTACCTAACTGTGAGACTCCCTAGCTGAGTGACTCCCTAGCTGCGTGACTCCCTAGCTGTGAGACTCCCTAGCTGTGCGACTCCCTAGCTGCGAGAGTGAGACTCCCTGGACTCCCAATACATGTAATATCAGCGTAACCATGCTTTCACAGTCTGTAAATCTCTAAATTTTGATCACAAGCTACTAATTTTGGCCTTGAATGAAAACTGAAGTTTGAAAAAAGAGAACCTACCCAAAAAAATAATATTATTTTTACATTATAAAATACTAGAATTACCCAGTGATAAATGAATAAAGGAGGAGGACTGCAATTGTAAATATTTTTTTGTAGGGGGGGGGTGCAGTAATGTGGCTGAGACACACAGTGATGTGGGCAGGACATGCAGCGACATTAAATTGAAATTGAGATTGTTAAATATCGTATGGCCTTGCAGATCTGTGGGAAATCAGAAAAATGGGAATTTTGACCCAACACCCGCCAAATGGCGGCCCTGTGAGAGATTGGGCAAATATGATGTCTATCTATTTATCTATCTATCTATCTATCTATCTATCTATCTATCTATCTATCGATCTATTGATCGATCTATCGATCTATCGATCTATCTATCTATCTATCTATCTATGTATCTATCTATCTATCTATATGTCTACTTATTTATCTGTCTATTTATCTTTCTATCTATAACTGCATACACATCTTAGAAGTGCTATCAACAAACCTCCGTGCCTGTGCCAGCCATTATTGCTGAGCTGCTGCTCAGTGACCCGTGAAATTGGCAGCCAAGTGCCTGTGCCAGCCATTACTGCTGAGCTGCTGCTCAGTGACCCGTGAAATTGGCAGCCAACTGCAGTGCCGTCTGTGTACAATGTGTGGAAATACAACCTGCCTGGATCACAACAAACTCTTGAGACCGGAAGTATAGTCACGAAGGGAATGGCTTGCTTTCTGTGGCATTGCTTGTTATATCAGTCCATGAACATTTGAATCGAAGGGATAAGGCCATCAGGAATTGATTAGCATGTGAATTCATCAGAAGGGCATGTTTGAAAAAAGAGGAAATGTGCACATTAGATAGTGTGAGGAGTGGCAGGGCTCTTGAAAGTTGTGGACAAAAGTGGACCCCAAGTGTCGAATGTGCCACTGGCGTTACACTTTTATTTAAGTAGATATGAATTTTAGGATGATTTCTTTCAGTTTCAGCCAAAAACGCACCGTAACCACCTTGAGTTCACAACTTTTTGCTATATTATTATTCAAAATCATTTAAAAAGTTAAATAAAATGAAGTTCTATCAGGTAGCAGCAATAAATGGCAAGTAGTATAGGCCGTTATTTCATTAATTTGTACAATTTCTAACACAACAGCCTTTCATTATATTCTTGTAACTACTTTTTACGAGGCTTGTGTCAACTCCGGAACTTTAAAAACCATTCATCTCTCTGGAGGAAACTGAGGGAAATCATTTTCCATCATGTCACCAACATAAACAATAATCACATACCGGAGCTCCTGCCATAATAACCACTTTCAGGCAGTTGAGCGACCCGAACAGCCAGGGCAACCGAAGAAGAGAAGAAGAAGAACCAGCACTGCTCCCTGTGCCCTCCTTAGTAAGAACCAACAGGTCTGGTTTCAGAATTCCCTTTAGTTTCCACAAAAACACCTGATCTCCACAGGCAAGTGCAAAAGTATTTTTATTGGTCGTCAACTCCGGAACCAATTTTTTAAAGTTTATAAATTGGCTGAGCACATTTTCTTCTGATTAAAAGGGTTCCTGACATAGTCACAGGGGTAGTATAGTATAAAAATTTCTATAAAAATTTCTATTCAGATGCCACCTGGTTGGAATATTTTATATCAAAAAGACTTCATGAATGTCAACTCCAGAACTGTCAACTCAAGGGCTTTTTCCCGTCAACTCCCGAACTTTATCCTATTCGTTCCTTAAAAATTTAGGTCAACTCCGGAACCAGAAATGTCAAACAATCCATCACAACATGAGTGGTGATTCATATACAATCACACAATTTTACCCAGGCCCAGTTAACATTGCAAACTTGTGTTTCTGGTATATTAATTCATATTTCAAGGTTAAAAAATATACTTATGGCACATTTTCTTTACGAGAGTCAACTCCGGAACTGATGTCAACTAATTTTTCAAAATAGAAAGAAAAATTGTTAATTTAGGTGCACAAATTAAAATAAATATGGTTTATTTAAGTAAGGTCTACATTGGAAGGAAAGTTTCTGGTCGTTATGTGACATGAAAAGGGTTTTATTTGCTCTTTAAGTGGCAAATGTCAACTCCGGAATATAAAAAAAATGTAAAAATTGAATAAAATCATAAATAATTAATAAACAATATGAATTTAAGTAAATTACTAATGCCACACGCCAAATAGGGGAAGAGGGGGTGAAAAGTCACAGGGGTAAAAAGTCACAGGCCTTTTTGACCAACTTGCAGTGACCTAATTCTTAAGCTTAAATCATAATTTGGGACACTTTTATGACGAGAAGGTCTGCAGGGAGTATGAAAATTATACTTATAGTGCAAAGTGGGTTTTTACCCACCTCATGCATTTTTGGTGTCCCAAACAGGTTTTATCGATTCCGAACTTTCTATATTAATGTCTGGTCACAATGACATAGGAAGTTGTGCTAGTGTTTCAAGGTCTTTTGGATAATTGTCTTTCATGCTGTGAACCCATTTTTGGTCATTTGGTCACCAAGTTGCCAGGATCATGTGTTGAATTTAAAAAACAGCTGAGGGGTGAAAAGTCACACTGTGACATTTCACCCCAGCACTGTGATATTTTACCATAGGGTACCGGGAAGTCAGAATTATGTGCTAAGGAAAGTAAAATATTCCACTCTAGAGGCTTTTAGCTTGCAATCTTATCATCATCCATCATCAATAATACATCTGAGAGAGCATTGCAGCAAAATTTCATTTCACAAACTTTGGGCAATTTCTGATGCCGGCTTTGCTGACGGTGCATTGTCATTGCATTCCAATAGCTTTTGAAGGCTCACTATAAATTTCATGCACAAGGATGACTATCAAGTCCAGGTCTGCACATTACCACATATAGTGTTGTATGTTCACAACATTTGCATGTGACTTGTTACCCCATGGTTGTGACTTATTGACCCTGACATGGGGTAAAAAGTCACAGCGGACTTTGCTTTAAATAATTGTGAACTGACAAAAGCCTATTTACAACACAGCAGCTATCATGTGATACAACTATAGTCAACTAAATACTGCATAATTGTGCCAAAGGTTATTCAGATCTAACAAACACTTGCTCTGTTCTGGGTGTTTTTCTGAATTTTGTGACTTCTGACCCCCGCCTCCCCTACACCTGTTAGAACTTTTTCTTGGTCAAAAATGTGACTTCCTAATTAAAAAATGTTGAGGAGTAATATTACATGTTCAATTCAATTCAATTCAATTCAATTTTATTCCCGATGCAAACAGGATACATGTATTGAAACAATAAAAATAACAGTTACATCTGGGGGCAGATGTCGGGTGGACATATTTTGCCCAATTACAATACATAAATTGAGTAATACAAGTAGGGACTGTATTGTGAGAATGACCCAGCTGTGAGAGTGAGACTCCCTGGCAGTGCGACTCCCTAGCTGTGAGAGTGAGACTCCCTAGCTGTGAGACTCCCTTGCTGTGAGACTCCCTAGCTGTGCGACTCCCTAGCTGTGAGAGTGAGACTCCCTAGCTGTGAGACTCCCTAGCTGTGAGAGTGAGACTCCCTAGCTGTGAGACTCCCTAGCTGCGTGACTCCCTAGCTGTGAGACTCCCTAGCTGTGAAACTCCCTGTGCATGAGACTCCCTGTGCATTAGACTCCCTGTGCGTGAGACTCCCTGGCGGTGAAACTCCCTGTGCATTAGACTCCCCGTGAGTTAACATTCTCTGGAAACCGAGTTGCTCAAAGGATTCAACCATTGAAGGGACTTGGGTCAATGTCATAAGCTGCTTCCTACTCTGGGTGTGGAGTCCAGGAGCTGCAGCTTCAGTTTAATGCATTCATGACATGGCCATCCCACCCCACACTGCTAAAGCTGACAGCTTGGCTCTATGAAGTGTCGGTTGGCAGGTGCCAAGTCATGAATTCCATGAATACAATCATCATCTTGCTCTCTTGAAGGCAATGTATTATCATAGACAGATACATAATTTTTGTAAGACTTGTGAGTGCAGCCACACTCTAAGTAAAAAAGGTGCGAGGGGTGGAGCGAAGCACCTGCAAGGTGTATGTAAGAACCATTGGGGTGCACAAGGTTCATCATCATCGTTTTGGTGCATCAAACAAGGGGTGTATGAAAAAAAGGTGTATCACACATTATAGGGTGCATCACACATTACAAGGTGCATGGGGTGCTTCACCATCCTTCCATGGTTTTGAAACTGGTTATGGAAAATTAGGAAATGATTGGCTAGCTGGGTTATTGCATAAAAATGCCAGGCAGTGCCTAACTGACAAGCTGGTCTTCTGTGGGAAGGCAAAGGTGGTGACCCAGGGCATACTTAGTATAGAAATGGCCTGGTGGGAAGAGGAGCCATTACATGAGGTGAAGCACTCTGAGTTTTTTCTATCTCCTCTATGTCAACTTCCAGCCCTTATGGGAAGGCCATACCCCGTAGATACACCACTGACTTTACTGACCTGCCTCCAGTCGCATATCCTGGTAAGTGTAGCCATGCCAGCTTCAACAGAATGCTGAAGGTGTATCTGTGAGGCAGCTGACAGCAATATTTACACCAGAGCTGCTCTCTTTCACATCTGCTTATTGGTGGGCATTTCTACTGAACACAGACGTAATAGGCAGCTGTCCCAGTTTCCAATTTGATACCCATTCACCTTAAAATTCACTATCTGCAACTGCGGCCAAGCTATTCTCACCTGCCTGTACAGCAGACTGACTTGTCAAGCGGGGGCAATGCTACATTAATTGAGGAACCGCCAGAAACCAGATGTCACACCGATTTACCAGCAGTTCAGAAAATCATGACTAAGAGTGGTAAAGGTACTATTCACCAGCCTCAGTGCAATGGACAGCCCATGCTAATGTAATCATGAAAAACTCAGCATCTTTAAACAAATCTGAATCACGAATTTTGACTCTGTTGAGCAAACAGCAATTTCTTTGTCTGACTCAGGAAGTCTTACCTACAGTAAATAAGATTGCAGAATTGGTTAGAATATACTGTTTAGGTTTATTGCACACCTTTATAGGGATTGTTTAATTAGGTAAGTAAAGTAATTGGGTTAATCTACATCACGATAGGTCTTTAATGAACTGGCTTGTGATATTTTCTTACATGGAACAAGTGGCGTCATCTATAATGCAAAGCTTTTGCAATAAATTCTCAATTGTTATGCATGTGGCCCCACCTATAACAGACTTGAACTCGTAAAATTTGTTTTTACATAATTTTAATATTAAATTAACAAAATGTATCATAATGTATATTTGAATGTGTACTACACTCTTGAAAGAACATTTTCAATTACAATGCATGTGGCTTAAAGCTCATGTGTAATTGTTTCAGTCCTCTGAAATTCAGACACATTCTGACTAAAATGTAGCAAGCAGAATTTTTACATATTCAGAATATCCAACTCACATGAGCATTCAATTATAAAGTGCTAAGAAGGTGAAGACGCCTCCTTTGCTTACCTCTCACAATGGTCATCAGTTATCTGAGGATGAATGTAGTCTTCAGACTGACGACCAACCGGAGGCAATTTGAAAGACAGTGAGATTGTCTCGC
Source organism: Platynereis dumerilii (assembly GCA_026936325.1). Taxonomy (NCBI): domain Eukaryota; kingdom Metazoa; phylum Annelida; class Polychaeta; order Phyllodocida; family Nereididae; genus Platynereis; species Platynereis dumerilii. Next base: position 4,074,347 of record JAPTHN010000034.1, read on the forward strand.
TGTGAACCGTACGGAACACCCATATAATACATGAAAGTTATAAACAATATACCAAGTGAGGGACCACTTGTAAGCATCCTTATAAGAGGCCCCTTTCCTGAATTCGCTCATGCCACGAACCCCAAAAGGTTCTACAAACCACTTACCCTGAAGAACCTTGTAGGGTTCTTGTAAACTCCCCAGGGTTCTTTGACCTAGGGTGCTTCCCAAGCACCTTATGAAAAGGTGCTTCCAGGCACCCCATGGGGAGCTGTATTTGTGACAAGGCGAAGCACCTTATTTGGTTGTTCTAATCCCTTTTCGTTCTTAGAGTGCAGTGATGGAATTTGGGGGGGGGGGGGTAGCTCAGGGGAGCTGAGCCCCCTTGACAAAAAAACAGGGAGCTATGACCTTCTACAGCTCCCCAATCATCAGTGGGAATATATGTAATTATCATGTTCACTTTTTCAGTCCTCCAGGTATTATTAGCCAAAAATAAACCGTGGTTTCAGAATTTTTCTCCTTTTGAAATTTGGAATGGCGCGTATCTGAAGCGACAGCTGACAGCTCCCCCGATAAAAATTTTCCATTTCCTTCACTGAGTGCAGCCTTCCTTCATCCCTTTTGTACTACTTCGTGACCCTATAGCGATGTCTTCTCGGATGTAATCGGTGTCACGCAACCATCTCACAGACACCGTCATTTCCAAGGAAAATCTAACTCACCAACATTAAAAACACATACTTTCTAAAATGTAAATATATAGGATTTTGCATAGTCCATTAATTGCAAGGACAAGTCTCAAAGCATCCTTGACAGGCCTGTTCAAACATGAGCCTTTCTCAACTCCCAGGGCATAAACAGTGTATTACATACAGCCAGGCAGCTGTTTCCAGGGCACAAAATGCTAAGTCACTCTACAATCGCCATCACTGCCTATAGCAAAGTACCCATTTACACCTGGGTGAAGTGAAGCAAAGAGTTACGGAGGATCTGCTCAGTTCCTCCGTGCCATGGTTGGGGATTGAACCTGGAACGTCTCAGACACCAAGCAAGCACCTCATCCACTAGGACATGGCACCTCAGTGTGCTGGGAAATGCAAGCAAATGCAGTGATCAATAATTCAAGTGCCACAGACAGCAGGGAGCCTAAGAGCAAAACAGGATGTGCTACTAGGCCTAGATGGAAGACACGCAGCCCCAGACTTACATGTATGCCCATTCTGAGTAATGACAGGAAGAAAGCCATGAGCGCAGAGATAGAAGTAGTCATTGTCGAACACAAACGCCCTTCAGCTAATCCTCAGCCAAGCACACTGAAAAAAAAAAGGTTTGTGTAAAACAGACAAAATTAACATTAGCTGGTGTCCGTCCAAAATTTTGTGTATATCAGACCAAGAAATAGGCTCGCATTCTGGATTTTTTCTCGAAGAAAAAAATGCGAGAAACAGTCGGCTTCTACACAATCGAGTGTACAATTTGGTCGTCACTTTGGTCCAAAAGTGAACATCGTTGGATCTCATCAGGAACAACATCAATGTGTGCATACATATCATAGATATTATCCCCTAAAATATTTTTGCACAAACTGTTTTTTTTCCTTTTGTAAAATAATATCATTCATGACCCAAATTATGAATATTTCAGGACCGGGCGAACTTTAGCGGTATTAATCTGACAAGAATGTTTTATAATTCATTAGATAGGGGAGAATCTAAGCTCTCCAGACATATTTTTATGCTTTCTGTAACTTAATTAGGACCGGAGATATGGTCAGTTGAAAAAACGTTAATATTGTGAATTTTTTTAAAAAGCAGTCAATTTAGGGAGTCATCCTTTGACAGTTTTACCTTCACTGCATGGTTATGGCAAGTCAGGGGATCTTCAAATTTTGTGACATTATTCAAGGGTATTGGGGCAACAATTACAGTAAAGATTTGTGTAAATAGCCCATTTCCTTTTATGGCAAATTTATGCTGAAAAACTTCAATAAGGCAGTAAAAAGATTAAATTTTCAAAAATTAAAAAACCCTTTGAAACAAAGAGTGGAGCTCAAGCAAAGTCATATATGTTTTTGGGGTCCATTTGTTGAATAATTACTGCAAACACCACATTCCTAACATAAAGCAATCAAAAATTATATCACGGACAAGTTTTTTTGGTATTAGAGCCCATTGACCTTGAAAAGTGGGTCAAGGTCATCGGGGGTCAAAAAATATCTTGCGGATCAATTAGTTGAGTAATCCCAACAGACATGACATCTCTAACTTAAAGCAATCATGGGCACAAGGCCAAAAGCTCTAGGGGGGTACAGACACTACAAGGCGGGTATGGACACTACAAGGGGGTACGGACACTACGAACAGACAAAATCTGATGTAGCTCAACAACTAATATAGTCTATAGATATCAACATGCTTATTGTTGTAATGTGGTACGCTAGCGAGTAGCTAGATGACCCATGTGTTTTGAAATGCCCCTAGATTCAGCTTGTGAGAAGTAAGGGGGGGGGGGGTACGGACACTACGCATTTTTCCGGAAAATGAAAACTTCAACTTTAAGACCTTATAGAATAAAAAAGGAAAGCTTTGGAATTCTACAAACTATTCAGCCCGTTAGTCTGACCAGTTCTGTTGGCCAAACAAGTGAAAAAAAATTATTTGAAAGTGTTTTACACAGTTATGTAGCCCTTCATTGATGACACTACCCTTATTTTTGCAACTGCGTAACAATCACAACATTTTCTATTTGGCTTGTAATCTTCAAAAATCAGATATGCAATGCTTCCACTGCTTGCTAAATTGTTGCAAACTATGTAGGTAGTGATTCTGCAATGTCAAAAATTGCTTGTGAGCATTATATTTTGCATGGTATGCTAACAAAAAATGGAAATTTTAAAGTGAAATTTCGTAACAACAAATGTCAATGGGAAAAATCAGACGTTGCTGGACATTTTAGACCTTATCTACCTCAAATATTAATCGATTTTCAAAGTCTTTGGAGCAGATTTTTCACAACTAAATTACCTATGGAATGCATCTAATAGCATGGTTTTCGTGCAATTAGTCTTAGCGTAATGACTTCGTAACGATAGACAAAATGTTTTGTACACTCGATTGTGTAGAAGCCGAGTATGAAATGCTTAAAGGTGAGCCTCATTTCATTTCACAGAATTGCAAATTTAATTCCACAAAAATATAGGGTTTTATAGGGATTTTCAGCAAACATGCTTGAAAATATAGAGAAACATACACACACACAAACATATAGGGAAACTGTAGGGATATACAGGAAATATAGTGGCTGACACATGGACCTGTAGAGTGTAGATCGATAGATAGCCTGAGAATAAATTGCTGCAGCTAGGTGCCATAGCCACTGCACCTCAGGGATAGGCCATCACACACTGGAAAGCAACTAGACGCCCAGAGAGAATGCTAGATTATGATCTATGTCACATTCACATGACAACTTTTCATGAATGCTGCTGTAGGCCTATGTATTCTTACTAATCTACTTAGCTTTATATAGGGCTTTTTGCTTGAGATGAAAACATTGTGTCGTATAAGGGGCTGCCATCCTTTTCTCATGGGGGCAGACTGTCTCTGTTTGTTACTGACAAGTGGCTGCCAGTCCCTGGAAAATGGAATTGGGTCAACATTCACCAGAAAGGTCACAAGATCAGGTCCTACAACAGCTGTCTGTATTACTACGCCAGACTGCTTTAAAAAAGCATGATTGCTGTCGAAGGTCCATGCAGTGCTCTGCTTTGAATGGAAATTATTGGAAATCAGCAGACGAAAAGAAACACTTTGTAACTCCAACGTTGCCTTTTGTCAAAGAAATGGATGATTTTACTCATCAGAAGTTTGATGCTCCTCAATCTACTTCAAACCAATTATGCATGTTAAAGTGTTGTCAGAAAAGTGTCCAAAAAGGATGCTCTGTCATTTATTCACAAGAATATATACAAAGCAGCCGTTTTTGCTTTTTGATACTGTAAATATCCATTTGTATTGATTCTTTTACTATCTGAAGATAGATTAACCAGGACGACAGAATAGTTAAAAATTTTGTAAAGGCTGTGTAAAACTCAACAGAATGTCTGGTCTATGCCACAAGTAGCACCATCTTTACTGTATTTTTTTTTTGTTACAACGTATACCTCCTCCAAGATAAAAACTAGTTCCAAATTAGTTTGGTATTCACAAGCTTTCTGCTTAAAATTCAAGTCAACCACTTACATGTGCAGAGTTATTGGAAATAGACTAGACCATCACCAAATGCTTGGAATGTCCTTGTTTCTTCCAGACAAAGTTGTGTGAGTTCCGCAAACTGAGTTTCTGTTGACCCCTCACAGGAGCTCGCAAATTTGGCCCCTAGGTGGCAGCAAAAAGCGGTAAACTTGTAGACAGACAGAAGACCGTCTTTCGTAAATTCATGTTCATGATCATCTGGTATGAGACAGTTGACGTTAGTACAAAATATAGAAACAATTTATTGATTTCAATCATTAATAGTACAAACCATCAGGCAGTGAACGTATAGAATTAAAGTAGGTTCCCAGTTACAGTGAAACATGCTATAGGCCTATACAGTGGTCGAAATAAGGGGGGTCAAGGGGGTTTGACCTCCCTAAATGCTCTTGGGACCCCCTCTAATGTATTTTTTAGAAGGACCCAGAGGGGGTCCTGAAAAAACCCCAAATAGTGAATTGGTTAGGAGGAATAAGCGTGAACCAGCAAATAAAGATTAATCAGCATACTAAAACCTCTTGTGATTTATATACATCACCAATAGGGTTTTCAAAACTAATTTTCTGAGATAAAAAATGCCTATAAAGTGCTCGGAATTCATTTTTAGAGCATCTGAAACACTCCGGCTTTAAAGCACTTTCTCACGTCCCGCAGAATTCTGACTACAAGAACTTAAATTCTTCGGGCCTTTGAACTTGAGAGACCCCCAAATAACATGGGCTATTTCGACCACTGGGCCTATACACTACATAAGTGTTGAAGTTGAGGGACATTTGAGTCCGAGACCAAGGCAAAAACATTACTCATAGAGATAAAGACGAATGAGGGCAGCCATACCGAGACCTAGACAAAGGCGGAGGACATCTCCAGACCTCCAACACTGATGTACATGAGAACAAATAAAAGCATATAAACCCTGATTAAGTAATATTTGAGGTACATTCAATCACATTGTAAAGCCCCAAAAATGTGCTTGGGACACAACAATTTCAGCATAACCCTGAATATCATAGCAGCTGCAAAGTTCTGCCTGAATCAACATATTTATGATATTTTATAGATGTGATATAAACTGACTTCAAAGGCACTAAATTAATTATCAAACTAGAGCTGTAGGCAAGCAATAAAAGAGCCAATTTCCATTACATCCTCAAATTGCCAACAATGAAGAAAGATCTGAGTTTGAGTAAAAAGTAAAAACAATGGAAGTTTGAAGCATCCACACCTTATAACATTGCTTTTTCTTATAGCAATTGATAGCAATAGAAATTCAGTATCAGCTGCAGAAGTTGATATCGTATAACTTTAGAGACAAACTCACAACAAACAACATTGAAATGCAATTTCCACTCGGAAATACTGGATTTGTACATCCATAGATCTACAAGCGTATCGTTTGCACGTAATGCCAAAACAAATTTCATGTGTTACATGACAATAAATTCTTATCATATCGTATCGTATTGTATAAATATGATGAGCAAATGTCAAGAAAATCGGATGTATACTTGCATGCATGGAGATTTATCATAGTCGCAAGAAGAAGGAAATGTGCCATGTAAAATTGTGTAATGTATGAATATTGTAAAACTGTAACATTCAGTATGGCATGCAAAAGCTGCTCCGAAGTTAATAAAAAAATTATAAAAGTTGAAATCCACTGATTCCAAGAATTTTCATAAACACCAACTTCCTACAATACAGAACATCACTCCGTGTACAGTCTACAAGTATAATCTATTTCAATTCTGTAGTTACACAATAGGAATCTAATCCATGCAGGTCTGTATCTAATTGTACAAATATGTCAATACTATGGTCACTGTAAGCTAGAATTCTCTGGGTCAATTGCTTGATCTACTTCTGAGTGCCGTATGGCACGAAGACTCTTCCTGAATTCACATGCAGCAAGCAACGGAATGAGAAAGCAACTGCCCCAAAGGATTAGCAAGCATTATCAGCTGGCAGATGAATCATTCAAGGTTGTTGGATATACATTGTGTGTTTGGTTTAAGTGTCAGCAACGTTAGTGTTAAAAATATGCACCGATTTACTCAAAGCTGTCTCTACAACATTCTTTGTCTGGTTTTAAGCTCTCAGTGATATAACGGAAAAAAACACAGGCTGATTTTACTTAGCAAATAAGTGGATCAACTCATGATTGGAATTGGGTCATTGGAATTGGGTCATTGGAATTGGGTCATCAGAATTGGGTCATTGGAATTGGGTCACTGGAATTGGGTCATTAGAATTGGGTAATTGGAATTGGGTCATTGGAATTGGGTCATCGAAAACCATCAGCTGAAGCTGTTCGGCGAAGAGGGACTGCGTCAGTCTGACAGAACAGTGTAACTGGCAGTTGTGTAATTCACAACCTGAGTAAACAGTTCCTGTGTGGGCGTCTTGTCACCAAAAGTTAATCCGAACCGGCCGAGGATGACGGAGTACGTCAGACCCAAAGAAACAACCTGTAAAGAATGTAAAGAGCAGGATTTTGTATTAGATTAAGAACATAAAAACAGACTCTCAAATCTCATCAAAGAGAATACTGTAAGCCATGCTGTAAATCTCAACAAAGACTTACAGTGACAACAAATGGTTTGTTGATGTTGAGCAACCCCCAGGCAGTCAGACCCACATGATCATAAGCAACCTTAAGAAGGAACAACTGAGCCACTTGGTAGGAACTGCGACACATGGCACTGACGTCCAGACGCATCAGCAGAGGTTGGATCTTGCGCGTCTGCAAATGGAATGAGGATGCTTCACTTCAAATTCAATAACCACCAAAGTACATGTACTACTTATCATATCCTGAATTACTAATTTACATAATTCTATAAAATGTAAGCTACATTTTTGTCGAAATAGTATGCAAACTATAGTGTTTATAAACACTTCTTCTTTACATTTGAATCAAACATATGGACGTGGAACTGGTTGATTGCAAATCAGGACATCTTGCATCTTTTGATTAGTTTCATGATTCTCCTCTTTTTAGAATGTTAAACAGATTACACATTCTTTGCTAGTTGCAATAATGACATGATTTATTTTAGTTTTTTGCACCTTTGAAGTCAAGCTTACTCCGGCGTAGACCACGCCCCCCAGATGAAAGCACCTGTCGAGCCCAGAGGCAACCACGACCATGATGCTTAGTGTCTCGTGGCCAGGGATGATGGGTTTGTTGAGCATCAGAGGAAGAATGTGAAAAGTGACTCCTAGAAGATCAGTGAGACAGGCAGCCAGGACAAAAGGACCCACTGCTCCATCTAAGGTGGTTGCCAGTTTGCAAAGTCGCAGGTAATGCTGACGTATGCTGTTGAACGTCTGTGCTCCTTCGTCCTCTACATGTTCCTCCCTGGAATACTTCTCCAATTGAGATGTTGTGAGGTCAAACTCCTCATTAAGCAGGTGACACATTGACAACAGAAAGACAACATTTGTGATGTCGTTGAAGGAATGGAAAAGTCGACAGATGGCGAAGATTGAGGCTGCTGCATAAGAAATGTTTTCAGGGGGACCCTGGTAGTAGGGTCGGAGGTAGTTGTAAGCTGTTGAGGGGTAGATGACTGTCAGGAGGGTGAAAATAAGTTTCAAGGGACCAGAGAGGAACCAGAAAACCAACACCTTGTGTCGGACTCCTCTCTGGACTCTTTCATCATTATTGACGACATCTGCGTGTGCCCTGTACATGTCGTAATCCTTGAAGTAATTCCTGATACGAGGAGTCACTCTGAACAAAAATATGACATTTCCCAGCATCATCTGCATGAAGAAGGCGTGCATAAGAACCTTTAACATCTTTGTGTTGAAGCCATCACTTGATTCGTAGATGAAGAACACACGGACAAACTCAAAGAAAGTCACAAGGAGCAGCAATACGCAGTAGCAGAACGAGATGTTGAGACGACATGGCCGCCCAACTGGCTCGTAGTAGAGACCAGCCACTTTGGCCATCGTGAGCACATTAGTAGAGCAGCTTCGCGCAAAAAATGGCCAAAATAGTTACGAGCCGGACAAAAGCGTGAAATTTTCGGCATGTGTACTTTGGGACTTGCTGGACAAGAATTGCCTAAGCTCCAAAAAAACAAACCTAGGGAAATGCATTTAAATTGGTTTCCATGGCAACAAGTACCTTTTTTGAAAATCCCTCCCAAAATATGTTTAAAGTGATGCTATATCAAGGATATTGATGCTATTATGATCTTTTTTGGCAAAATGGAGGACATTCAAATATTGCATAACACATGATATGAAATATCTTTATTTACCCAGGTGTGTTACCATGGCAACCACAGTTCATGCGAAAATGCTCTTAATAGCTGCTTCATCAGATTGGAAGTTTTATATTTCAGTCAAATTTGGGTCCATAAAAATGATTTTGGTGTCAAATTGTCAGTCATAATGTCTTCTGAAGAAATGTAAAAAAGTAAGGTGATAACTCTGTTTGTCTTGTCACCATGGCAACAGATATCCAATATTCCAAAGTAACTTTTTGTTACTACATGAACATGACCAGTGATAATAGAGGCATACTTATAATTTTTGTCCTCAATCATGCATCAGCTTGAAGCATTGAATGTCAGATATCCTCACAGGGGTTCACATACGGACAATTTTAAAGTGTGTTGTCATGGTAACCAAAGATAAACAATTATAATATTTTGTTGTATGTCACACTTTAGTGGGTATTCACAGGAGTTGCAGTGGAACAATTTTTATGAAACTTGGCAGAAACAAGCACAGTATCTTCAGTATGTATGTAGCAGTGTATTTTTGTAGCTTTGTTAACCCCTTTTGACTATGGTGCCATCTACTTGCAAAAAACATGTGATTTGGTATATTCTCATAAATCCCTTCATTTCATATTTACACAATAGATGGAAGAATGGGTTTTTAACATTAGATCATGATTATGATACCTCCAGCCATCAAAATAAATTGTTTGTCATGCTTAAATAATGAAAGTTGAAGAATATATAACATAACATGAATATAAGAGAGGGGTAAAGTGAATAAATATCAAATGTAGTAAAATTTAAGTACATTTTTACGAAGTTATCTTCCATAAAGTAAAAATATTGCATGTTAGAACCCCATTCCCAGTCTATTTGGAAAGCATTTAATCAAGCCATTATTTTAATGTAAATTTTGTTTACAAATATATTGCGGTTGTTGCTATGGCAACCAAGTTTGAATTTGTCAGATTTTGCTAAAATTGGGCTAAAGTCTTTTTTTTATGGAATATACTTTAACCAACTGTATCAAAAGTGTACAAAAACATTTATTGAAATATCTATTTTAAGATAAGGGTTAGTAACTTCAGGTCACATGACCAAATAAGGGTGTTGCCATGACAAACATGTTCAAATTTGACGCAAATTGAATCATTTTTTTCAAGTAAATTGATGTGTAACCCTATTTATCTTTCAGGAGGAAGCTTGATTTCTACTCTTTAAGAGAGCTCTTGATTAGTTCTTTCATGTTGTATAATATTTATGTTGAAATTTGCTTTTATCAGTTGCTATGGCAACAGATTTGAATTTGTCGACATTTCTCATTATGTGATATAAATGGCATTTTATCACTTTTTAGTGAATCTATATATGGTTAGAATGGATGAAACTAGAGAGAATAGTGCTCTGGAATGCAGATTTTACAAATTTTAGGAAATATTTTAGGTAACAGGACTTTATGTTGAGTAACCAGGCTACAATGGCTGAATTATGAAATATTTTAAGTGCACAATTTTGCTAAGTTTGAATTTTATCCCATTGAAATGTCTTTAAATATAGATGAATATAAATGTATTCAGCTTTGCAAAAACGTCCCTTTGTTAAGACCTTTAAACAAAGTATGTTTTACATAGAAACCAACTGTTATTTGGTTGCCATGGCACCCAGCCTAAGTGTATCTTAGTGGCGAAAGTATAAGAATGGTGATCATTATTGGCGCGCACCACTAAAAAATGTTGCATGTTACATGAGTTAACACCTATGCGCATATACCATATTGAAAATGTCATACCCATTGGTGTCTGAGGTCACTTGACCTGTTAAGGGGGTAAAAACCCCCAAAATAATAGTCTAACATTGTCAAGAACATGTCTGCTTTTTCCGAAATCAATCCGAGCTCAGATTCATGTGGTAACTCATATCTTCCAAATGTGTTTGTATGCCTGTTAAACAATAGAATAACTTTTATCATAATGTTGTCATGACAACAATGAAAAAAGAAAATGCTTTATAGATACTGATAAGTGAGAAACCTAAACCATTGACTTTTTATTGCATCTCGAAGATGTATATCTCCCAGAAAATAAGTAAACTTCAGATCTTAGCTACTTCGCCCTTCAAGTAGGATACTTCTTATATTCAAAAAACTGTTGAAGAAGCCAATAAAGGGTGGCTCCTCCTAATGTTAGACTATATTATTTTGGGAGTTTCTTATAAATAACATATTTACTACTATAGGCCATGTGACCTAAGAAACCAATAGTTGTGACATTGTCAGTATGACATGATATAATGTCAAAAATCAATTTTCAAATTCATGTATCATCTTTCTTTTCTTACCTGTATACACCTCTACTTATATTTGGACCACAGTGAAAAACTAAGGCTGGGTTGCCATGGCAACATATTACAATTGCTTTCCTTGTAAATTAACATGGTTTCAAAGACTTGACATAGGGACTTATTGTAAAGCAGAATACATTTATATTGACGGACACATAAATGGGATAAAATTCAAACTTAGCAAAATCAATTAGTGAAAAAATCTCACGATTCAGCCATTGTAGTCTGGTTAACCTACATTCAGGTCACGTGACCTTATAGATTTCCTAAGAATTGTAAAATCTGCATTCCAGAGCACTATTCCTTCCAGTTTCATCAAGTTTGAACATGCATAAAAACACAAAAATGCCACTTATATCACATTATAAGAAATGTCGACAAATTCAAATCTGTTGCCATAGCAACTGATAAAAGCAAATTTCAACATAAGTATTTTACAACATGAAAGAACTAATCAAGAGCTTTCTTAAAGAGTAGAAATCAAGCTTCCTCCTGAAAGATGAATAGGGTTACACATCGATTTACTTGAAAAAAATGATTCAATTTGCGTCAAATTTGAACATGTTTGTCATGGCAACACCCTTATTTGGTCATGTGACCTGAAATTACTAACCCTCATCTTAAAACAGATATTTCAATAAATGTTTTTGTACACTTTTGATACAGTTGGTGAAAGTATATTCCATAAAAAAAAAGACTTTAGCCCAATTTAGCAAAATCTGACAAATTCAAACTTGGTTGTCATAGCAACCAACAGTCATATACTTGTAAACAAAATTTACATTAAAATAATGGCTTGATTGAATGCTTTCCAAATAGACTGGGAATGGGGTTCTAACATGCTATATTTTTACTTTTATTGAAGATAACTTCGTAAAAATGTACTTAAATTTTACTACATTTGATATTTATTCACTTTACCCCTCTCTTATATTCATGTTATGTTATATATTCTTCAACTTTCATGATTTAAGCATGACAAACAATTTATTTTGATGGCTGGAGGTATCATAATCATGATCTAATGTTAAAACCCCATTCTTCCATCTATTGTGTAAATATGAAATGAAGTGATTTATGAGAATATACCAAATCACATGTTTTTTGCAAGTAGATGGCACCATAGTCAAAAGGGGTTTACAAAGCTACAAAAATATACTGCTACATACATACTGAAGATACTGTGCTTGTTCCTGCCAAGTTTCATAAAAATTGTTCCACTGCAACTCCTGTGAATACCTACTAAAGTGTGACATACAACAAAATATTATAATTGTTTATCTTTGGTTACCACGACAACACACTTTAAAATTGTCCATATGTGAACCCCTGTGAGGATATCTGACATTCAATGCTTCAAGCTGATTCATGATTGAGGACAAAAAGTATAAGTATGCCTCTATTATCAATGGTCATGTTCATGTAGTAACAAAAAGTTACTTTGGAATATTGGTTATCTGTTGCCATGGTGACAAGACAAAAAGAGTTATCGCCTTACTTTTTTACATTTCTTCAGAAGACATTATGACTGACAATTTGACATCAAAATCATTTTTCTAGACCCAAATTTGACTGAATTATAAAACTTCCAATACGATGAAGCAGCTATTAAGAGCATTTTCACATGAACTGTGGTTGCCATGGTAACACACCTGGGTAAATAAAGATATTTCATATCATGTGTTATGCAATATTTGATTGCCCTTCATTTTGCCAAAAAATATCATAATAGCATCAATATCCTTGATATAGCATCACTTTAAACATATTTTGGGAGGGATTTTCGAAAAAGGTACTTGTTGCCATGGAAACCAATTTAAATGCATTTCCCTAGGTTTGTTTTTTTGGAGCTTAGGCAATTCTTGTCCGGCAAGTCCCAAAGTACACATGCCGAAAATTTCACGCTTTTGTCCGGCTCGTAACTATTTTGGTCATTTTTTGCACGAAGCTGCTCTACTACATGGCGAAGCATCTGTAAACATGGCTTAGTGTCTTGATGCTTCGTCAGCCTCGTTTGAATTTGATGGTCACTGTTCATCACTACAGAAGAATGGTACTCCATCTCGTCATACTGGTGGGCCATTGTGCAGGCCTTTTATACCATTTGATTTTCTTAAAATCAATACTGATCATTAATTTCAATAGGCATAAGAGTCATTCTGTACTAACAGCATGAAATATGGATTCATGTCCGAAATGATTTTCCAAGTCCACACTATTGCCTCTTTGTAGCAACAGCATCAACTATTCATGAGCATTTTGCTGTACAGCATACACAATATGTCATTTTCTAATCCTCTATATCCTGTTTTCCACCCTCAGTCGATAAAAAGGCAATCCACATCAGAAATCCAGATGACCCGTAATGTCAATGTCAATTTAATAAAATCCTGTGTCAAGGACTATTTATTGCATGAACAGGTTGTGTCAGACCTCCCTACTGGGCCAATGTTGGCCTCATGAAATCAACTCCTTTGACTCCTGTGGCTTAACCTTGATTATTCTATCCCAGCCAGTGCAATTATTCCCAGTCAGGGCTGTTGTCTGCTTTTCCACTGTCCTGCACTGTAATCCACTGAAGCTGCCTTTCAACATACCCATGGTAGCTCAGACAGCATCTCTTGTTTTGTCTTTCTGTAATCCTTTTTCTATGTCTTGGGTCTTGTCTGGGAAGATTATTGTTTGGATCTCCTTTCGGATTCCAACTGAAGTCTACCATAAATCAGTTGCAACCCTAGGACTCACACACAGTAATTCCCATCCAGAATATAAGCAAATTTTCTTCATGGCCATTCCTTGGACTGTCGGGAGGCAGGCCAGTTACAATGTAATTGAAATAATGCACAGCCAAATCAGTATCGGTTATTTATTCCCAGCGACCAAAATACTCATTTTGCATAAAAGGTAATCTAGGATATCTGTCAATTTTCCTGAGGACTGATTCAGACATTTGCAGCTTTTACAGGCAGGGAAATGATTTATGTAGATCTAACAATGAAAATCCAGCAATGTCATTTGCAGAGAGGGTGAGCGCCAACTGCTATTCAGCCACCTCGGCATTTTGTATAAAGCAATTTCTTGAACAAGGCAGGCATTCTTGTAAAGACAAGAGTACGCCTATATTCCAAATTCAGCAGTTCATAGGTGTGTCAAGTAGACAGCTGCAGGAGGAGTGCGGGTCACAGTGATGAGATAAACTGGTCAATAGAGAACATCACTGGTTGTGGAGCAAGGAGAAGCACATGGTATCCAACTGGTTGCCTGTGTATCTATCCAATGACTCTCTATGGTATTATATGAGCAAATGTCCACATTAGAAATGCAGGATAGAGCATCCAATAAACAAACAGCAATTAGGATCCAGTGCACTCAGCCAAATGCTCCAAAGCTCTCTAATGTAATTTGAGCAAACACTGAAGTATTAGTTTCTGTGTGCTCCAACTGCACCGTCCAACCACTGGAGCACACTATGCAGGCCTGTATCAGTCAGCCGGTGATATCCATGCAGCTTGATGGATCAATCATGCCATACAGGAACAATGACTGTGACCTATTTGCTCATTCAAGCTTGTTGACTATGACTTGTTTCTTCTTGTTTTGTCAGCTATCAGCATCCTCACTACAACTCAATCAGCCTCATAGCAGAATGCATGTGCCTTTCATCAACACAACACTGCCAAAGACGTTGCAACTGATGCTAGAATGCTATGCTGCAGGGAGCTGCAAACAGTCCTGGCCCAGTCCAACTGGAGCCTCCCAGCATGGCCAGCAAGTGACGTGCAGTTGTGTACCACTTCAGTGCAAGTCCAATCAATGAGGTGCAGCAGAACTGTATGTGGACCAAAGGCAGAAGAGTTAAATAGACATTGTGGAAGGAAAGCTTTGGCTGGAGGTCTTGACTAAAGTGATGTTGTGCATGTGTCATTCTGGGAAGGCAAGATAGATAGGAGATACTGGTAGGGCATTAAAAGGCACCATTACTGGGTCACTGCATGTGCACTACTGAGCATTAGATCATTCTCGGAGGACAAGAGACAGACTGTGAAAAGTAGAACCCAAAGTCGACTACATAAAGTCGACTAGTGAAGTTATAGTTAGCTTTCCAAGCAGAAAGTTATTGTTCAATCCTGTCCAGTCAGAGTTGAGTCAGCTAAAGTCAAGTCACTATTGCATAACTTTTCAACTCACAGTAATGGTTTTGTTACCATTCTAAACAGCAGAAAGAGCGCAAGATGCATTCCACATTCTTTAAGAACTTTTGTTAATATTCATAAAATCTCCCTAAAAATTGACTCATCTGGAACCTACACAATTTCTGCACGGAAAAATTTTGAAATTTCCGCAGTTATAATGTAAGAGTAAGACCCTGTGAAATTGCATTAAGTTAGCTGAAGTTAGTTGAAGTCAAGTGTAGTCAGAGTTTAACAACTTAGCTGACTAGCCAGTTTACGAGTATTATGAGTAACAGTTGTTTATTGACTTACACAGCTTGTAATCATCTTCTTTTGCTTAGTGATGCTTAATAACACTTTTACAGTGGGGTGCAAAAGTTTGGACAAACCATTTGCAGAATATTTCCAACGTGAATTGTGTGAGTGAAGGATACCCATGCACTAAATTTTAGCCAGAAAGAACAATGGAAACATAAACATTTATAACAATACGGGTATTTTTGTCGGATTTTACATGTGCAAAAGTTTGGGCACCCCTACAGATTCTGATCTTGATTTCTGTATAATTCTACATTAAAGCTATATAAAAGCTCTAAAATGCTTTGGACAATGATGTTAGCATCCCAGCACTTCATTTTGCGTGAATTTTTAATTTTGATCCCTAACAGAATGACTCACAATTTGGCAGATTTGAGGTGCCCGAGGTACGTCATATTATTTAACAAAATTTCTATCATTTTGAGTCCAGGAGCTGAAAAAGTGGATTTATCATGTTTATTTTTCTTCACCTTAACATGACAGATTATTCGTTGATGAAATGTTGGAGTACCTCAGATCTGTATTCAACTAAAATACCTAAAATGCCAAAAAAGTTAGACTTTCTGGCCATCCATGTCAGAGTACCTTGACTTTTCTTGTAAAATATTTCCGAAACCTGCTGTTTTTGAGCTGTGTAGTGCAGAAATGACAATTTCAGAATTAATACAGCTGTGACCCATAATTTTTGGCCTGCCTATTCTTGCCCTTTAGGAGTCAAACTTGTTTATCACATTCTGGTGTATCGGAGCCATTCCATTTCAATGAATTTCTTTAACTCCCTTGTCTCAAACACCACAACGACTGATCCAGAATGCTTCCAAATAGTTAGTTGGGTCCTTTGGCATGACTCAGACAGTCAGATTATGCTATGTAGTTGTGATACCTTGCACAGCTTGGCTTTTCACAGCTGCACGCTGACGGTGGAATGATGTGCACACACCAGTCGACCACATTCATTGTCATACCTGTGGAGGTCTGTGAGTGTGATATATAAGATTTAATTGTTACAAAATTGCAAAATTAACTTAATAGAAACAAAATTAACGCCAAATTAAAACTGTTTCAGCAAAAATAGTCCCTGGCTGGCAACACAAAGTTGAACTGCACACTAATATTTCTAATTTTGCTAGATATTAACCTAAATAAGTATTGGAAATCTTGAATATGTTTAGTTATTTTAGATAAAATGTTAATTTTAGGTAAAGGAGAAGCTAACCAGGTCTCCTGGCCCAGAAATTTTCAAAACTCTCAGTATAACTGGACATGTGCAATTGATGCCATACATGTAGGTACCACAAATATGCAACATTTGGAGTCTCTCTATGTCAGGGAGAACAATAAAAATGCACAAGAAATGAAGTCCTGGGATGGCTACATTATTATCCAATGTGTTTTAGAGCTTTTATATTGCTTTAGGAGGGGCGTTGAGAAAGTTCACGGCTTTTTTTTATATGGACACTTATTTTCAATCTAGAACTATGAATTTTTAACAGGATAAAATTCAGCAGTTTTGGAATGGATTTCCAAAATTTTGGACAATTTGGACTCTTTTAAGTCATTCTGTGGTTGCCACGGAAACAGAAAGTATGGCTAGGTGGAGCAGGTAGTACGGAGATCAAGAAAATCAATGAATTGGGCTGAGAGAGACCTCACTCTCCCACTTGTATTAGTAAGATTGACAATAATTAACACAAGAAATATAATATTACCTTTTAAAAATACTTGCAAATACTACAAAGGCATTAATTCATACACCTGACGCATTTAAATAAATTTTCCTTGAAGCATTCCAGGAAAAGTTTATGTGAAAGCATTTCAGTCATCCAAAGCCTTTTATCCTCCAGTGCCTGACACTATTGCCCCCAGTAATTAAGGTAATGGAAAACCAGGTCTTATGTAAAGCTATGTCAAAGGAAAAGCTGGGATGGATAATGCTGTCCCTTTAGGTCTCTTGGTCATACGTTTGGTCCTGATGTAGTTAAGGACTCAAATTCTGGCGCCTGAATCGCTCTTGCCAAATCAGGTATGCAGGAGTGCTTTCCCACATTGGTTTGCTATAATAATACAAACATTTGGTATGCTTGAAAGTATATTTAGAAGCTTATATCATATTTCCTGTGTCAAATATTGTCTATCTTACTAATACAAGTGACAGAGAGAAGTCTTTCTCAGCCGCAACTCATTGATTTTCTTGATCTCCGTACTACCTGCTCCACCTACCCAAACTTTCTGTTTCCATTGCAACCACAGAATGACTTTAAAATGTCCAAATCTTCCAAAATTTTGGAAACCCATTCCAAAACTGCTGAATTTTATCCTGTAGAAAATTCATAGTTCTAAATTGAAAATAAGTGTCCATATGAAAAAAAGCCGTGAACTTTCTGAACGCCCCTCGTAAAGTAGAATTATACAAAAATCAAGATCAGAATCTGTAGGGGTGCCCAAACTTTTGCACATGTAAAATCTGACAAAAAGACCCATTTTTTTTTACATTTTTATATTTCCATTTTTATTTCTGGCTAAAATTGAGTGCATTGGTATCCTTCACTCACACAATTCACGTTGGAAAGATTCTGCAAATGGTTTGTCTGAAATTTGAAAAAATGTGACCCCAGTCAAAAGGTGCCCATACTTTCGCACCCCACTGTATACTGTGTAACATACCATATATGGCTGTCACAGAGATGGACGTGCTCTGCTCAAATAATTTCAAATTTCTCAAATCTGAAATGTGGGGCCAGGGCATTCATCCATAGCTACGCCACTGCTTTGGAGCCACCCAGTAGTATAAGTGTATAGTGTCAAATTCAGCTGTTGTGGTCTAAATCAACTGTGACCTGTCGCTAAAGGTATAACCCTGTGTGAAGGGGAAATCTCCTGCTATATTCTCACAGTGATATTAAGATATGCACTTCTGCGTTTTGCGCAGGCTGGCACCTACGGTCTTTATAAATACTTGAAGAAGGTAATGTATATTTCAATTTATCGAATTTCAGTTTCAATTTATTGACCACTAAAAACAAGAAATACATTGTCATGTTTCATGAAAACATTGTTGTAGGCTGACATCTCTTAGAGATGAATGTGCCAGTAAATTGAAATTGAAATATACCTACCTGCCTTCTTTATTGCAGGCCTACAGTTGCAGATTAGAAGTCTTCCTAAGTGTGCTGTCTGTCTTTCTCTTCTATTGTTGGAATATTTTTCTAAAGTAAAATGATGTAAAGAAAAAATCGCAAAATCTGGTGGTTTTGCTCGTGTTTGACTTGCTTCCAAGAACTAATTGGACAAATAAAAGACATTCTACATGTGCTAAAGTTAGCAATCATCCTACAAATATATTTAAAGATATATATTCCAATCACCGCTAAATTGTTGTTTTTTTTTTCATTTTTTCAGATAATCTCATTAATTGCACACTTGGTTGTCTTATAGTCTGAAGTTCTTTTGTTTTTATTGTATATGAAAAACATTGTTCCCAGTATCTAAAATATATTTTTACTGATGTCATCCTCTTTATTTTTAAAATAAAAATAAAAGGATTATTACGCTTGGCGGCAACAGTTTGAATTAATTTTTGCAAGGATATCAAGAGCTATAAAAATCACAAATAATAGATATAGCTATAGCTCTGCTCTAAAAAGGTAAACTACAGTATCTGCAATCAAAATGTTTTTGACAAAAAGCAATTAAAGTTTTATTAAACTTTTTAGTATGATCCAGCAAGCTAGTATATCATTTCAAAGCCACTCATATATGGTGCATTTTCTTTGAAATAACTATGAATTACCTTGAATAATAACGTAATGGCGTCACAATCAGCAGATACTGTTGTTTACCAAGGTATAACTTGCTTTATACAAGGCCTAATACAGATCGTATTGCAGTATCTGCAATTTTTGCCATAAAATTATTAAATGCAGAGGTTAACTGCAGTATCTGCAATTTTTGCCCTAAAATTATTAAATGCAGAGGTTGACTGCAGTATCTGCAATTTTTGCCTTAAAATTATTAAATGCAGAGGTTGACTGCAGTATCTGCAATTTTTGCCCTAAAATTATTAAATGCAGAGGTTGACTGCAGTATCTGCAATTTTTGCCCTAAAATTATTAAATGCAGAGGTTGACTGCAGTATCTGCAATTTGTGCCCTAAAATTATTAAATGCAGAGGTTGACTGCAGTATCTGCAATTTTTGCCTTAAAATTATTAAATGCAGAGGTTGACTGCAGTATCTGCAATTTTTGCCTTAAAATTATTAAATGCAGAGGTTGACTGCAGTATCTGCAATTTTTGCCCTAAAATTATTAAATGCAGAGGTTGACTGCAGTATCTGCAATTTGTGCCCTAAAATTATTAAATGCAGAGGTTGACTGCAGTATCTGCAATTTTTGCCTTAAAATTATTAAATGCAGAGGTTGACTGCAGTATCTGCAATTTGTGCCCTAAAATTATTAAATGCAGAGGTTGACTGCAGTATCTGCAATTTTTGCCCTAAAATTATTAAATGCAGAGGTTAACTGCAGTATCTGCAGTGATGCAACACTTTTCATGAACTAATGACAGTGTTGATTTATCATTTGACTTATAAATCAGTTGATTAATTAGTTGTCTAATCAGTCGATTTTTCCATGATTTGTCAGTTAATTTATCAGTTGAGCAAATTGCAGGGATATCAAATGATCTTCCATTGGACACATTTGGCGTTCCAATCATTGCTAAATTGTTGTTGTTGCTTTTTTCAGACACAATACCCATGAAATGGGGGTAGGGGGGGGGCACAAAATATTAAATAGATATTTTCCAACATAAAACCAAGCCTATGTCCTTCTAGCGGGTTGCATGCAAGTTTTGTGGATGGGCCCCTTATGCTTTGGCTGGGACAGACAGAGGGAGCCCCCGAATTTATTGAAGGATACTCTCATTAATTGCACACTCGGTTGTCCTATCTTATAGTCTGAGATCCTTTTGTTTTTGTTTAAATTGTGTTTCTCATGATCTATGTCAACTTCTTTGTTTTTCACTTTTCATTAAATAAATCACAAATTAATAAGTAGTGAACTACTTATGACGGCAACAGTTTGAATTAATTTTTGCCTGGGTATCATTGATTATTGACTTTTTGATTAACTTTATTTATTGATTGGGGGTCCCTATATTAAATATAAATTTCGTTATCAAGGGACCCCCATTACAAGTCATTAAAAATTAGTAAATTCATCAGGAGCTATAAAAATCACAAATAAAAAATATATCTGATGTAGGCATTTTTCAGCTGATCAATACATGTTGCACACAATGGCCCTGTATATATAAGTGTTTGTTCTGTTGTCTCCAAGATGAAATCCTTCTAAAATGCTTGGGCAATTTGGGTTATCAGGACATTTTGTCCAAACATTCTAGTCTTCAGATAATTTGTTTATGTTTCGAATGTCCTTTTTTGCAGGTGGTTGATCATCCATAATAGCGGGGCAGATTTGTCATGAATAGGGGAGTGATAGTGCATTTATACATAGAAGCATGAAACTTGGCACACATTTCAAAAGCGTCTTAAAGAAAAGATTTAGATAGGGAGCCACTTCAGATTTGACCTGGTTGACACATGGCAGCCATTTTCCAAAATGGCGGCTAATTTTCCTGCTTTCTGTGAAGTGCCTATAGTATTAAAGTATCGAAACAGTGCTCATTACTCCTTCTACAGATCTAAAGAACATTATCAACTGATTTCTGGATTGAACTGACGAATTTTAGGGTAGTCAGGGTCCATTTTGTTAGAACTGTTGAAGAAAATGTATCATTTTCGCGGTTTCCCGTAGTTTCATGGAATCTCAATTAATTTTTAAACAGACTACATATTTGAATTCTTTGTAAGAAGAGCTTTCAAATGAATGGACGCATCAATAGTTTCTGTGAATTTTGTGTCAACATTAAAGAAACAACAAAATCTTCAAAAATAATTTTTATTTTCATTTTTTCCATTTTCGCACCAAGTTTAGGAAACCCATTGATGCGACCATTCATTTGAAAGCTCTTTTTACAAGGAATTCAAATATGTAATTTATTTTCAGATTAATCAAGAATTGGAGTAACCATCCGTAACCGCGAAATCCAGTGTTTGAATCAATATTTCTGACAAAAAGGACTCAAACAAGACTGAAAATAGACCAAGCTACCAAAAAATGTTATAGTACATGGCCAATTGTGCAGCGTACGTAAAACGTACGTAAGCTCTTTCATGCGTATTTCGTACGTAAATAGCCTGTTTTCACGTACGAAATTCGTACGAAAATTTACGTACGTGAAACGTACGTAGATTTTCGTACGAATTTCATACGTGCTGACGTACGTAATTCATACGTTAATTTTACGCATGAAAATCGTATGAATTACGTACGAAAACCATACGTTTTCTAAACTTAGAAAAATTCTGATATTTTACGACATTCTCATTAGAAATAGGCCAGTAGGACTATGGGCCTTCCTCAAAGTTTGGAAGTGACTCCGTTTCAATCAAATTCAGGCGAAAACCATGACTTTTTTTGACAAGCAAATAAACATTAGATTCTACACATTAATTACTGATCTTTGGACCATGATTTGCTTTGTTTGCTGAGTTTTTTTAGTTATTCCAGGTACGTCTAAACTTAAGACCACCCCAGTAACCACTGAACAGAAAGGGCCAAAGTAACTGACCTCGAAATATACTGAAATCTAGAAAAAATAATTCGAAGACGGAGCTTTGTTTTTTTCATTTCTTTATTTTGTAACTTTAGATACATCGTATTGTATCATTATAGCCCTATAACAAGCACGGTGTGGCTGACATGACCGATGATCAGAGGGTTATTGCCCGTTAGGCCAGACAAAACAGTAGTTTACTGATTCTTACCTTCTCAGACCTACTGAAACAACTGATTTACATACCCTGATGTTACTTCGTTGACACAAAAACCATTACAGCTGATTTTTTTCGTCCAACCGACTGACCTTGTTGCTTTAAGAAGGCTTTCAAAAATATAATCATTATTCAATTATTCAATATTCATTAATGTTAGAATTAAACTGACAGTTCATTCGTTGAATTTGTGTAGAAATCAATTCTTGGGAGATACTGATAATCACAAAGAACAGCAAGCATGTACATGTAAATAATACAATTAAACACATCATAAATATATCCACAAATAAACTGATTGAGGAAATACTTGAAAATCCGATCTGAGGCCTAAAATAAAACTTAATGGGAGTGTGGTTCACAGCAATGAACCTCATGAATGTCAGGTCGCGGAAGAATACAACATGAGTCCGAAGGACGACTGTTTATTCTGCAGCAGACCTGACATGAGTGAAGTTCATTGCTGTGAACCACACTCCAATTAAGGTTTATTTATACCCCACAATAAAAACAGACCTCCAGTAAAAATGATTAATAATTTCAAAAGGCACCATTTTGTTTGACTGGCCACAAAAAGATCCCTAGCAACCACACCGACCAATGAGAGCATCAAAACATTGTGACGTCATCACTTCACTGCCCATTGTTTACTTAATAACGTCAGATAATGAGATGCATGTGGTTCACCACGATGAACCACATGGTGTGAATCACATGGTTTTTTGCCAGAACTTCACAGCTGGTAAATCCCACTGTTCATGATATTACACAAGTTTGTTCATATTAAGTTCTGATTTCCTGAAGTAGGGGGGAGGGTTGGTCTAGTGGTAGCGTGCTAGGCAGCCAATCGCTGGATCCAGGGTTTGAATCCAGCTCTTGCTAGGTCACCAGGGCCTATGTTGGAAGGCTGCCTCAATCATCCTTTGCATCATTGCTGTGTCTTCCTCCTGTTCTAATTAGGCTACCAAGTGCATAAATACGTCCTGGACATAATCATCCATCCATCCATCTCTTCTGAAGTTAGATACTTGTTCAATGTGGTCACTCAACCTGGAATAAAAAAATGTGACATTTGAAAATCCATAACTATCATTGCATGATCAATAAAGTGATATTCATGGGAAATTTATCTCAGTACCGGAACCCTTTTTAACTGTCAATCCCAATTTCTAACAAATTCAAAAGATAAATTTGTCTTTAGATTGATACATGCATGAATGAGTGACTGCTATTGGTTGAGAGAACCTGTTTAGAGTTTATGTAGCTGGATACTCCACTTAAGTTTTGCTCAGTGGCCTCAGTGTAGATGGGGCAGGTGGGGCATTTGCCCCACCACTTTTTAGCCAAAGTATACATGTTTCTGAATCAAAAAAATTATTATTTTCCCCGACATCTTCCATGAGGGTGGGACCACTATGTGAAATTAACTTTTCTCAAATAACTCAAGGGAGCAAAATATTTTTTTATATCTTGATTTAATTTTCTTCTTTGACATTTTATTATCTCAAGCGAGACAAATTATTCATGGATCCACAGATTTGATTTATAAGTTAGTCTAGCCCCAGTAGCTTTTTTTAAATTGGAAAATAGTTGCTTCCAGTGACATAATTCTTATAGCTTTACTTCATGTTATCACTTCAGGCTGCTACTCCTTGGTCTGGAAACTATGTTGATCTACCTTGCCTGGCTGCCCCCCTCGTTTGCCTTGGCCTCGGCAAGGCATTTATATTTTTAATATACATAATATAAACATAGGCTATGGGCGGTCGTTTTGCCCGGGGGGGGGGTAAATTGCAGAGCCTCTCACAGTGGATTTTAACCACCGTCAAGTTTAGAAAGATTCTAAAGGAATGGCACCTGCTGGATATGGTACACAATAACATGCAATTTAGTAACGGTGACGGGGGTTGAAATTACATAATCGAAAACGGGAAAAAAATTTGTTGGGAAATTTGTGAGAAAAAAATGAATTTTTATGTTGCAGCCATTTGGCAATGTGACAAACTGCCACACAGTAAACATTTTTCTCACAAATTTCCCAACAGATTTTTTTTCCCATTTTCAGTTATGTAATCTGCATACATGTCCTTGCGCACCATATCCAGCAGGTGCCATGCCATTACTAGAATTTTTTCTAACTTGATGGTGGTTAAAACCAGGGCTTTAAAGTCGGGTAGTAAGTGAACCGACTCCGAATCCCGACTCCTTCTGCTTTCTGAAAAGCGACTCCGACTCCGACTCCTTAGGTCTCCTAAATTCCGACTCCGACTCCCGACTCCGCTTATCGGCATTATTTCACGCAAATATTTCATTATTAACAGGGGCCAAAATGCAGTTCCACAAATTTTCCATTGGCTTTTGTTCTTGAACACTTGTTCAGGAACTGGAAGTTTTGCTTAAAATTCAAGATACATTTCACGCTGTCGTAATTGGGTTTTTGTAAATTATATTAATTATTTTTAAGGAGTCAGGAGTCACCAAATCAAAGTTCGACTCCGACTCCACCCGAAAACCTCCGACTCCACGACTCCAACTCCCGACTCCGACTCCAAAGCGCTGGTTAAAACCCACTGTGCTCTGACCCCCTGGGCAAATGTCTATAGATAGGCCTACCAGGGTATTAATTATCAGTTCTAATTCTAACTGTCTTCTTAATTATCCATTTTAGTTAAAAGTAGGTATTCATAACTGAAATTGACATCCTGCCAGCCCCCACAATCCTAGCTCCTGCCCGTACAGCAAGGGGCCGACCAGACGACTGTTGGGGTAGCGATGAAGTATGGACTTTACTCCCACGACAAACTGTTTTTCCTTTGCAGTGCGTTGACGAATTTTTTTTCCCGCATGCGGACTCTCAACAAGCTTTTTATCGGAATTTTAACATTACGGTACTCCAGCTCTAGAGGTGGAAACAAACTTTTTTTTTTATTTCCATGTGCAGAACAAACTTTTTTTTTCAGTGTCAAGTGGGAAACAAACTTTTTTTTACACCAAAAGTCCATAACCCCCCCCCCCCCCAAACTGAGCAATAGATCATCTGGTGAGACTGGTCAGCCACCAAGCCATCAGAAGAGTAGCCACTTTACTGGGGCTAGCACAGTCCAGGCCTTACTGGTCAGTAATGTTTCTGAATCTGATTAAAATACACACAACTTCTCGCAAGCTTGGAAATTTTCATGACTTGAAAATTTAGTAGTCCCATCACATACTGGTACAAAAAACTTTACTTACCAGCTACCTTCCAAGGAGATATCACCGATTTTGTTTGCATGTAGTCCTCCCAACTAATTCCAGCTTGTGATGACTCTGATGAATGAACATGGAGCCCAGCAATATTGCATTATTGGCTGTCTTCTGCTTCTTCATTTTTGTTGTTGTGTTTTCTTCTGTGAAGACATTACCACCAGATGGCATGACGTCACCAGTGACTGGTCACCAAGGTGACTGTTGATGACATCACAATAGGCAAGGTGCCTGTGACATCATTGGAATGTTGATCTTGGGTGGAGTGACAGGCAGGAAAGCTCATCAAAAATGTTTGGAGAATTTATTGTTGCGTCTACAAAACAATCATCGGCAAAACCACAATACTCAGAAGGTTAGTGCTTCAGAAAATACTCAACTGATCAATAGCTCTACTGGTGCTCAAATTAAACATGTTAAAGCTACCACTGACGACTTCTGATTTCGACATGATGGTTGAATTCGACATGTACATTAGGGGGCTCTCAAGTGCTATTTGACAAGTGCTTCACCTGCAGTACAATTCGTTTTTGTGTAGGCCAAAATGTCAACAACTTGCTGGACTGATTTGATCACTTGCCAGCGGCCAGGCAGGTTGGTGAGGGTCGAATTCTACTGTCGTGTCGAAATTTGAGAATTTCAGTGGGGTACATGGGTCCTTAAAAAAAGATGGATTGTCAAATGTCAATATTAAAAGGTAAACAGATGTCTCTTGTCACTTTTTATCTATTTATAGAATGATAAGGAAATACTTAAAATGTCGTTTGTCAATTTTTATGAGTAAACCTGTTAGTGTCAGTCGATTTTTAAGAGGGCCTGTGTCGCAATGTTACTTTTTAACAAGGGCCATGTCGCCATGTCATCATATAGATTTTTACCCATGTACAACCCCTTCACTGGCTTCAGTATGGTATTTGTTCAGCATGAAAATTTTAAAAAGGCGCTCCCACCTTCAGCTGGGGTGCTTTATGATTTAGGGGGCGGCCATTTAATAATATCCAGGGGTTTTTTTTTTAATTGAGTGTTTTTTACTCAGTTTTGGTGAAATAAATAAATTTGTTTTGGGTTTACTCAGGCTTGCAATAAATAATTTCTGCAAAAGATATTTCTTAACAAGGAGTTGCTTGATTTTGGAAAGAAAATTCGGGGACTTTGTGCACTTGAAATAAATGATTAATACTTCCGTTTGCGTGACTCCATGAAATAAATAATTTCCACCAATGGAAACTCCAAGCTCCCCCCCCCCCCCCCGGGCTAAGAGCTGGATCAATAATCGATATATCGTGATATATTGGTTCACAGACTCATCGTGATAATCTTTTCACATATTATCGTAACATCACGATTACTGCATATGACAAAAGTTGTTTTTCGTGAAATTTGACCAATTTTTGGGCAAAAATGACAATATTTGTCGGAAGAACTACTTTTTGACAGCATTTATATCAGAAACTTCGCATTTTGCATGATTAACGCTGCTCAATTGTCGCGATATATATCGGTATCATTAAAAATTTATCGTGATAATATTGTATCGTTAAAAATCTAACGATGTCCAGCACTACACCGTCCCCTCCCCCCCGGTTGTTAAATTGTCACCCGCTTAGTGTGACAACACCCTCAATTCCTCAATTTAGCTAAGATTAATTTATATCATTAAATTAAGTCATGACTTAAATGGATGGATTGAGACAATTTTTGAAGAGGTATCAAGACGCAAAAGTTCCATAAAAGTTTAACTTAGCCTATAGATGTCATTCCGATTTTAATATAGGCTTACTGATTCGTATTTTGTATTTCAGGGAACTGAAGGAAGCCATATATGTCTTACTTCATTGTAAGGAACACAAATTTCGAGGCTGAAAAGGGAAATTAAATGCTCAATCTGCAGCTGCAAACATGCACAGAAAGGTACTTAAGCAATTTCAGAATTTTATCTGCACTTCGATGTTATGGTGGCCCATTGCATGGTAGTCCTGGACATCGTTCAATTTTGTATGATACGATAATATCACGATAAATTTGTAATGACGTGCACGTTATTTATTGTGATAATTGATCAGCTTCAGCCATGCAAAATGCAAAGTTTGTGACATAAATCCTGTCAAAAAGTATAGTTCTTGCTACACAAATTGTCATTTTTTGCCCAAAAATTGGTCGAATTTCACGAAAAACAACAACTTTTGGCATATGCAATTATCGTGATGTCACGACAATATGTAAAACGATTATCACGATAAGTCCGTGAATATATCGCGATATATCGATTAATCGATCCAGCTCTATTGCATGGTGGGACTGGCGCCACAACTTTTTTGCAACACGAATAGCACAGCAATGTTCGTCGCTTCTTCAGGAAATTTAATAATATATTTTGATTGAAGAACTATTAAAGTTATTGACAGCATTTAATTTTACATCAGAAACTTGATATTTTGCATGATTGACGCTACTCAATCATGGCGATTAATATTGTGTATACATCATTACAAATTTATCGTGACATATCATAATGTTAAACATTGAACGATGTCCAGCCCTAATATTGAGAGGTGTCACATAGCCCTTATTTATTATGTAAATCCCCATTTCCGAATCCCCATTTGCGAGCCCTGAAATCTCATGATTTTCAAAAATGAGATTTATAATAATCAATATTTTTCGAAACTATGGTATTCCCTTACTTTTCTTGTGTTGGTTTCCGTTGAATTGGATGTTATTTATGCATATTTGGCAATTACAAGACATTTCTGTTTTTAATTTGATTTTTAACTGATTTTAAAAACAGATTAACTGGGCTTTAAAAAAAACCAGATTTATTGCCACCAACACAGCTCTTATAGTAAACAGTAATACAGCTGGAAGTAATTTTATTTTGGATTTCAGGTCTTCATTGCAAGGAAAAGGAATGCCCTTCCCTGAATAAGAGATATATATCTATATGGTCGCCATTCCAGAAGCCTCACGTCTTCCATACACTTCTGGTAAGCATTAATGTTGTAAAATTCAGTTTAATATTGTTTCATCTCAGACTCTCAGTGGCACTATGATAGAACTTAATGAGAGTGTGGTTCACAGCAATGAACCTAATGAATGTCATGTCGCAGGGGAATAGCCTACAGTACAAGTCCGTAGGACGATTGTTTATTCTGCAGCAGACATGACATGAATTTATATCTATGTTTTATTAATATCCCACAATCAAAAATTAATAGACCTCCTCTCAAAACTATTAATAATTTCAACTTTTCAAGAGGCACTATTTTATTTGAATGGCCCCAAGAATATCCCTAGCTACTAGAGGTCTACACTGGTTCGATAAATACCGGCCGTACCAGTACAGTCTGGTCGGTTCCCGAACCAGTTTTCAAAGCAGCACTTTCCGTTCGGTTCAATAACGCTATATCAAGCTCAAAAAGTTGTTTTATTGCCGAGATTTGACAGAAAATCTCCACAAATTCATGAAATGAACTCGAGCACTGCGTCATCTTGACGTCCGCTCTGATGCGAGATGCGACTTTCCGGGCCAAAAATTTGGTTTGCGTGGTTGCGTAATTCTAAACTGCGGATCAACCCGAATTTGCAGACCGACGGTACGAATCGTGTATCGATCAAGTGTATCGATGATACGTATCGTATCGAATGTCGGCAACGATATAGAGCCCTACTAGCTACCACTACGACTAACCTGAGCCTCAAAACATTGTATCGTCATCACTTCACCCCCCCTTGTTTCCATGACAACGTCAGATTCTTATATGCTGTGAATCACACGGTTTTTTGCCTGAACTTCACTAGCCCTTGTGGGATATCGGCTCTGAAGTAGCATATATCACCAAAAAAAAGTTTTTCAAGGGGTGTTTTAAGAAACACTTTAAAAATTCAGTTATCATGTCGACTTAAAGTTTGAGAGATGAAGTTGAAAATTTTATCAGTGCTTTGCAAACTTGAGTAGACATAATAACATTCTACCATTCTCTCCCTAATGTCCGTGTTTTTCTGTTTGCAGTGCGGGCAGTGCCTGGAGCAGAGTGACGATGAATTGTTGGGACTGTATTATGTACATACGTTTGGGACCTAATTGTGCAACCAATCAATTTTGACTAATCAAAATACACCATATTGGATTACCAAATTTATTTGGTGAGGGTAATTCTATTTTTTTAAAGCTGCCAATGAACAATTTTTGCATCACTTCATAGTTTTAATACTTTCTGTCCAATTTTATTTTTGCAATAACAGCGAATTCATTCATGGGCTATAATATTTTAAATTACTTCTTTATGAACATCGTTTTCAAAAGGGGTCCTTCGAAAATGTTACTTCAAATCTCATAATATTCCTTTATAAAATTTGTCTTGTGAACAGCAGGCTCATTTGGTAAGCCTGGAGTACTCCGTCTACTGTGATACACCACGCATAATATTTGTTCTTCTTGATTTCAGCTCTTTTTCACAAGACAAGGTCAGCCACTCCCTAATTAAGAGAGACAACTCTCTGGTTGCCATTCGAGAAGTCTTCCCTGTGCTTTTGGTAAGCATTAACTATGTTCACTTCAACTTACTTACACAGATCATAGTTTAACTGAAATTACATGTTCAGGTAGGCCTAACTGATATAATATAAGAGGTACATAGCGTAAATGTCAAACAGTTACTCTTGGAAGTAAGTACTCCCGGTTTTGACTATAACATCACTAATATTACACAAATAATTTTTGAAACGATTCTTGTGTCATAGGCCTACCATTGAGTTTTCCTATTACATGTGCATCCCTGGCCATTTAATTTGCACATGGGACCTTTGTGCTAGATAAGGGTTATAATCTTGTAAAAGTAAGTACATTTTTTCGTCCGTTAAGCCCCGTGACTAATTTGTATCTAGACTTAATATAATATTATTTCAATAATCTATTTTTCAGAGACAGCATAATAATGAATGTCTGCTGCCCCATGTTGTGGGACAAGCCATGCTCAGCAAGACATTTTGGACTTGTTTTACAACGTTCGTCTGAAGCTGGGTGACACTGACACGTTGGAATGAAATATTGAGAAGCAGAAGAAGAATTATTGAAAAAATGGACTATTGGCTCAAATACAAAATAAACAGTAGGGCCTATTTATCGCAATAATTATGGCTGAAAACGAAGCATAAAGGGAAAAAATTCTGGGAAAAAAAGGACAATTGCAATTGAAGCCAAATTAATTTCTTTGAATTTATACCTGTATACTGTATCAGCCTAATTGTACCAATAAATATTTTAATTTCATATCACTGTGTTGTTCTACCCACCATAAATTACAAAATTTCTAAATGCAATAGACCTGATTAATAAGCTAAATTCCAATGCCTAAAATAATAGATTTAACGTATGAAATTCGTACGAAAGGTGCCTATGCGAAATACGTACGAAATTCGTACGAAATTCGTACGAAAATGTACGTACGAACTACGGATCGGCTCTTTCTTGTGAGTTTCGTACGTAAAATTTACGTACGTTTTACGCACGTTTTACGTACGTAATTCGTACGTTGCACAATTGCTAGTGTAATGTACTGAATACTTAGAGAAGCAATAAAAAACAATATTTACATGTATTCTATTTGGAGGAACTGCACAGAAAGCATTAAGGGGAGGTATGGGTGAGAAGGGCACTTTTCTGTAATTTTAGGAATAATGACCTATGTTTGGTATCAAAAGATAGGGTTTTGCTAAATTAGATGATTTCAGGTCATTTTGCATTTTTGCGATGAATGGTTGCCATGGTAACCAGTTTAAAAGGCAAAAAAAGGCTGATTTTTAGTGCTCACTAGATTTGAAATTTCTGAAGTTACAGACATGGTAGAAAAATTTCGAAAATGTCGACAAATGAAGAAAAGCCAAATGAAGAAAAGTACAGAGCGATTTTTTAAAATTCCTTTTAATAGTGCCAGAAATTGGGGTAAAGTGGACTGAAGTCATTTTTCGGGGAAAAATTGCTGGTTTCTACGACTTCAATCTCAAATAATTTCGTAACCAAAAAAAAATTTTAAAATCCCCTCTATACTTTTCAAGACAATTTTGCAAGGATTCCGTTGATGTATCCCACAAGTTCCTACGATAAACCGTTGTCAAGATTTTTCAAATCCCGTGGAGCGTAAAAGTCTGTTTTCGCACATTGCGGAAAATGGCAAAAACGTGACGTAAACGTCATTTCAGGCAACTGACCACTTTATAAAATATCTGTGTCTATTTCTCCCAATCTAATGAAGATACAGGTACAAAATTTGGCCAAGATTTAGTTATCATTGTTATGTTTCACCAAGATAAATTCCATGTTGCCATGGCAAATGCTTTTTTGTGTGGACATCTTTGAAATGACACAAAGCCACTATTTACTCACTAAAATTTGTTGCTGATTTTGTATTTGACATGGTTTTAAGTGATGATAGAGACATATTTTAATATTATTGAAGCTTGGACTGGTTGCCGGAGTTGGTGTAGGTCAAAGATGTGGCATAAACTGAATATGTGAAGCCTACATATTTTTGGGGAATTTCTCACCCATACCTCCCCTTAAAATAGAAGAATTGACCGCCATTTTGGAAAATGGCTGCCAGTAGCCACCTAAGCTAAATCTGAAGTGGCTCCCTATCCAAATATGTTTGTATAGATGTTTTTTAAGTGTGTGCCAAGTTTCATGCTTCTATGTATAAATGCACTATTTTTTTACATACCTGCCCCGCTATAAGCCTTTAGCTGTCTTGTACCAAAGTTCTATTTTGGTCTTTCTGCAATTTGATTATGTAATGATAAATGGATTTGCGTTTCATCATTTTGTCATTAATAACTTCACAGTAGCTTTTGCATCCCAAACTGGCTGCTATTTTTATACTGTATTTTTTAAAACTTGTACTATGGTTATTAGGGTGGTCCAGAAACACTTTTTTCCAAATTTCCCTGATTTGCATCTTGTATTGTGATCTTATATCGATTTAAGGTATTGAGTAAAAATTTCAGCAAAATCAATTAATATTTAGAGGTGGCACAAAGCCGTTGAAGTTTAACATGTGATTGCCCAGCAGCAGACCTCAAAATTATCGGTATTTGCAAATCTTGCAATAATGGCCAATTATTTTGATCAAATAAACTTTTTTCTAGTATGTCAAGGATGCCCAATCTAGTCCTGATATTCTGTCTGACTTAAAAAGTTTTAGGGAAGGTCAGCTTAGATATTATATAGGTCAATTTTTTTAAAAAGCATTTTTTCGTAAAAACAGGCACATATTTCACTTACCATGAATAATAAATCAAAAATAAACCCCAGATATTACTTTGCCATGCCAACTTTATCATATATTAAAAAAACGCAAAAAAACATTTACTTCGGAGAGAGATCCTGGAAATTGACAATTTTTTAAGTTCCGCGAATTGGGAATTACATGATAAACTTCAGGGGCTTTGTGCCACCTCTAAATATTAACCGATTTGGCTGAAATTTTGCATGTGTTTGTTTTACTTATGTGGTCACCAATTTCTACTTTCAAATTGGGGGTTTTTGGAGATTTGATTTTTCCCATAGGAATGTGGACCACCCTAATGGTTATGCATCTCTTATTTTCTGCCCATTGAAATTGGGTATTGCAAGTTTTTTTTCAGATTGTTACCCCCATATGCAAGTCAACAACATTTCTGCATGCACAAGTTAATTTTATTTTATCATAATTATTGCCAGCCATTAAACTGAATATCATTAGAGTAGCGCGGGGCATGCAGCCCCCCATAACTTTGAGGTGTGATTTTACCTACTTTTTAAGGTAGATTTTTTCAATGCTTATGCTGTCAGGAAGGGATCACTTGACTCTACTTATAACTAGTGAAACAGATGTCTACCAATTTTAATAAAGGAGCTACAGCCATTTTTGTAAAAAATTGCAAATGGCCTTCTTACCCCATCCATCGGGCAAGAAGCCCCCCTATTATAATCCTATGGCAATTTTTTTGCGAGTGCATTAAGCTTTAAAGTTATTTCTTGGGGTTCTTTTATAATTTTAAAGGCATTCTATTTACTTTTTCTGAATTTCTGAATTTTATTTTTTAATATTTTTTGCCCTTTTTCAATTTCGGCAAATATTTTCTATTTCAATTAGCTGTTCTATCAAGATTTAAGGTAAAGTACACATTATTAAATGGTTCCTGAATCAACCTCTCGCCCCAAACACACATATTTTAATTTGACCTCTATATTTTGAACTGAAATGCAAAAAATATGATCCAAACCATATTTATATGATGGTCATAAAGTGAAGCAATGCAGATATCCATTATACTTTTAAGTATTTCCAAAGTTATTTCTGACAACCCCTTTCAAAGAATTACTCAAAGTTACAAAAACCATGCATATTTTTTTTTTGTTTCTTTAATTTCTACTATGGTTTGGTGCTGTTTGTCCTGAAAATTTGTGAAATCACCTAAAAAGCCTCTAGCTTCAATCCTATCAAAAAGAAAACGCACCAAAAATGTAAGTTTAGATATAACCCCAGGGAGGGGTTGGGCCTCTCACCTAACCCGGGTTTCTTGCCCCGACCTACTCTATGTACAGGCAATTAGGCATTCAGTATAGAATGACAGCCTCTTTGGGGAAGTGTCCAATGAAACCAATCGTAAAATTACATCGGATATTAATAATAGGTGCTGAAATCCAATTGATCCAAACAAGCTACAGAAAGTCACAAATTCTTGCAAGGAAATTTTAGCAGTTGGTTCCATTTCCCATTGGGACTGTCATGGTCACAAGTACTCGGCAAGTACTCGGAATGGTCATGGTCACAAAATGTTAGCAGTTTCCTGCATTTTCTTGTGGGATGCTCATTGTGTGTGAATATTTATATCTTTCTGTCAATTTACATGTGTCCATTCTGAGCTGAATTCATGATACAGTGAATGCTGTTTCTTGCTGTTACTTGAGGCAATGTAATTAATTTGATACAATGTAATTAATTGGATACAATGTAATTAATTGGATTCAATGTAATTAATAGAAAATAACGTAATTAATTTGATACAATGTAATTCATTGGAAGAATGAAATGAAAGCCAATTTTTTCCACTTAGAACCCAGCATCTTGAATAAAGTGCATTTTATGTAGAATTCAAGCTGCATTGAATACTAATATCTGCGACTGTATTACTGACTATGTTGAATCTGCTAGTGGATGAACAAACAATACAAAATGTACGATTTCAAACAAGATTTATTTAGATAAATTTTATATTATCATATCATTTCACACACAAAAGATTTGTTACATATATATTAGATTTACTGCAATTGTTCATTTGTTTAAAATTGCAAGGTACATGTGTGGTGGCACAATCTGTAAAACAGAAAACAGATGCTGATGTAGGCATAGAGACAAATATTTTCTGGGAGCCAAAATCTCATATAAGAATTTCCCTCAAAATCAAAAATTCACCCGAAACTCGCGAAAAATTTATTTTCCAAAGTTTTTCGGAGGCTTCAGCCCAACAACTGCACCCACACCCTATGTCTTTGGAGTCTGATACTGTAGAGCAAGTGAAATCAAAAGATAAATCATGTCTAGTGGAATGGCTTTCCCAACAATTCTAACATTTCAACCATAGATATATAGCAATTCGGTGCTAATCATAAACCAACAACTCATATACCTAGCCCATACCTTATACTATGCATAGTAATTCTATATGGGTCTTTAACAGTGGCAATATACCTATTAATACTTTGATTACAAGGGCAAAAAAATAGATAGAGCCCATTTGAACCATAGGGATAGCAATTCTGTGATGTACAAGTCATATACTCAGCCCATATTACCTAATATTATGCATGGGGCTTTATCGATAGTAAAAGACCTATTGATACTATACAGCGATAACAAAATATAGCAAAACTTGAGATCATGTTTCAACTTAGATACTTCAAATGGTACAAATTCTTGACATCAATCAATAGCATAATAATTTTAATAATCTTGATGCAACAACACAATGACTGTACAGATGACATTCTGAAGAAACAACTTCAAAAATGTCCGTAGTTGTGAAAAGCATGAAACTTCACATTGTTTGAATAATTACGGAATGAATATAATTATCATTGACAGACATATGAATATGTAAAAATACCGTGCAAAGCACTGGAAGGTGAGAATCTCAAATTGAAAATTCACTTGTTAGGCCTATTGTAAGTGT